>OZ005750.1:2655000-3116032 GCA_963930835.1 Spongia lamella | reverse complement strand
CACCAAACAGCTAAACACTAACAGACACAACACACACATCTACTCACACGGACAAATGTACCACCATCAGCATGGGGTACACAGTGATCCTTGCCACCAACACATCTGCATAAATATCCATGTGCAGGGTACATCTATGGGTACCAACGACCACCTGTGTCACGTACACACCCACACCAACGGTCAGCCGAGTCAACGGGATGCCACCAGGCATCAAAATTGGCAGCACCACCCTGTTCGGTCGCACCAACAAAGACATGACCATTCGAAAATATTAGAATTGAATAACACGTGGTCACTACCACAACAAAAAGTAAGGAAACAAGGAATAAGATTTTGGCACAAGAGAACACTAAACTTTAACCCTACTTTTGGCTCACAATTTCAGTAGCTAGCTATGATCAAGCCAAAAGTAGGGTTAAAGTTTAGTGTTCTCTTGTGCCAAAATCTTATTCCTTGTTTCCTTACTTTTTGTTGTGGTAGTGACCACGTGTTATTCAATTCTAATATTTTCGAATGGTCATGTCTTTGTTGGTGCGACCGAACAGGGTGGTGCTGCCAATTTTGATGCCTGGTGGCATCCCGTTGACTCGGCTGACCGTTGGTGTGGGTGTGTACGTGACACAGGTGGTCGTTGGTACCCATAGATGTACCCTGCACATGGATATTTATGCAGATGTGTTGGTGGCAAGGATCACTGTGTACCCCATGCTGATGGTGGTACATTTGTCCGTGTGAGTAGATGTGTGTGTTGTGTCTGTTAGTGTTTAGCTGTTTGGTGTCTCCTTTCTTTTATTTCTGCAGGAGGTGATTAATTATTAGTTTTTTGAAGATTGGAGTGGGTGGTCAGGGTTGTGGACATTTGTTTGAGTGACATGTTTGTAATTTATGTAGTTGACTTTTATTTACATGTGTGTAATTTGAATCATAGTGATATCATAGTCATAGTCCTATTTCAGCTGTCATGCTTTTGAGCTTGTTTCCATAGCTACCTTTTGTAGCATGCAATCCCTACTCCTTTTTAAATTTTCAATTTTTTTATCAATCTTATTTACAACAATGCTCAAGTGGTTGTGTATAGGTGCATACTCATGCATATATGTACTGCATACGTATGTACATACGTACATAATACATCTTAGTGGACAATATGATACTGCAATGTACTGTAATATGATACTCTTTCTTCTTAATTCATCCACACCATTACACAATTATAAGCTGGAAAGATGATGCATAGTAATTATAACATCTCACATCACATTAACACTAGCTATGTACATAGGTATACTGTACAATGCAATTTTGTAGTGGTCATTTGGAATAGTTTGCTGGGAAGTATTCAGCTTAGGAAAGCAACCTTATCCTGGTGTGGAACATCAACATATACTCGAACATATTGAGTCTGGAAACAAATTACCTAAAACAGCTCTGTGTAGAGATGAAATGTGAGTTACGTATAATACGTATGAGCATAATGTAACTAGTATATATGTAGCTATGACTGTCTCAGTTAAAACCACCCATTCTCACATCTTATGGCATTTGCAGCTTTTCAACCTTGTTAAAGCCAATTTCTGTGGCTCACATTTCCTTAACCAAAAAGGCTGTCACTCTTCATGTTTGCTGATGGGTTGCTAAAACAAAACAACCATCACGAGTGCTGTAGATTGCGTAATTACAGAAATTCTATGGTTAATCAAAAAGACGTATATTTATATTTTCTAAAAATCACTGGAACGTGTCCAAACAAGTTGATGTTTAACCATCTAAAAACCAGGTGCTAGCTATGTAGCTAATTTACACTGCTATTAATCTACTGTTAGTGTTTAGAATTTACTATGACATCATGAAGAAGTCAACTCATCACTAAGGATCACATAGCAGTGCATATACATTTATATTTCATCAGTCTATACCCTGGTGCCTTAGTAATAAAACTTTTAAATGTAGTATAAAGTTAATTTAAGCCGAAATTATTACTGTAACACTGTAAGCCACTATCCTTTTAAAATGTCTCACTACTGCTTGGCACACCCACTTTTTAAACTGAAGCACTCCATCTTGTTAGTAGTGTGCCGTACAGCAGGTTTTAAGTGCTAGGTCCAAATTTTTGCGAAATTAGTGAATTAGCACAGCATTCGCAAAGATTTCCACTTAATTCTTATATTTTTGTTTAATACTCTTCATACATTTCAAGTAGACTATTTGCAATATTACATTTCTTCTGAAGCGGATTTTTCTGGGTTTGCAAAAATTTGGACTCGTAATATATACCCACTATAAGGTACAACCAAGAGTTCATAATGGTTTAGGGAGAGTATCGAACTTTGCTATACCCAGTGAAAAATGAGCCCGTAAAGTAATCCAGGATATTACAGTAATCTTGCGTAAATGCACCTGGTGTTTATTGCTGCGAATCAACACGTTTAGGCGACTTCGAGTCTGTCCGCACATGGTCCACATAGAATTTGACAATGGATGAAACACCTCCAAGCTGTATGTCTTTTGCTCTTCGAGTTGAAGAAACTAAGACTTGAAGCCACCTAAATGTGTCGATTCGCAGCAACCAACACCAGATGCATTTACGCAAGATTACTGTAATATCCGGGATTACTTTACGGGCTCATTTTTCACTGGGTATAGCGAAGTTCGATGCTCTCCCTAAACTATTATGAACTCTTGGTACAACTGGTTAGACATCTTTTACTGTGAATTGAATGATTAATACAGCATACGTACCTTGCTATTCTTTGGCATTACTAAAGTCATATCCATCCATAATATCAATAGCAAGTGTCAAAATATCGATACACACACACAAAAAGCAAAGCCTATGGATGGATGTGAACATACACACGCCTATGGATGGATGTATGCACGTGTGTGTTCACCATTTACATGATGAACACACATGCACACATACGCGCGCACACACACACACACGCACACGCACACACACACACACACACACGCACACGCACACACACACACACACACACAGTAAGCCTGTAGCTGCAGTTTACGTGGTCACACAATGCTCTACCACTAAGTTACTGCTGCCTCACAAATGCAAAACATTAACAGACTGACTGATAACTTTAATGCTTGCGGTCTGAATTGTGATTAGTAAAATATATTTCCATCAACAGTAACACAAAACAGGGCTTGGCTGCCAATTTGACTGGCCTTTTTAGTTCTTGGCTGCTACCTTTATAGCCAGGGTGTTTTGGTTGGGATTGTTTCCTTGCCATTGAAACCTACATATGTACATAGTTTTCTTTTAAATACTTTACTACACATATACCACACCCACTTTTATATGTAAACCATTCCATCATAATTGCTATGTAAAATGTGAATGGAAGGACTAATAACGATACTTTAGTATCCTATTTTCTCTTATTACGTAGGTATCAGATCATGCTAAGCTGTTGGCAGTTGAAGAACAGTGATAGACCAACATTTTCTACATTATTAGAACAACTTGAACAACATTATTCTGATACACCAGAGTCTGACACGTCCGATCCTTACTTACAACTCATTAACTGAAAAATTGAGCATGTTTATATATATGAAATATTAAGAGATACCAATTTATATTTATTAAACTTTTTGTGGTCACACTAGATACAGAGCATAGTAGTATAGACAAAACTACGTATGAATACCACCTGTTAGTAGGGCTGAAACAAATACTAATAATCGTGAATACTCAATCGTTTTGGGATATTTGTTAAGAAAATTTTGTAACAAATTACTTGTTACACTCTGGGGAATTTCTGCAAAGAAAATAAGTCAAATAAGGTTGTTAAGTGACAGAATAAATGTTAGCTTGGTGAAGGACTAAAGGAAAGTTTCATCAAAGTTTTATAAGTATAATACGTAAATACAAAGCAATAACTGCTGTTCTGACATTTTAAATGTATAATAAGTAAACAAACTATTCATGAGTACTTGATCATTAAATTTAAAGAATACTTGATATCATAAAAAGTTTAATCGTTTCAGCCCTACCTGTTAGTTGAATTTTGATGGCCTTTTTCACTTATGGCAGGCAAGATCCTATGTATAGGGGAGTGGATAAATGGGCAGAGAAGGTGACAGGGTATGGGGTGGGATAGGAGGTGGGTTAAACCACATAAGTAGGCAAGCTTGGCTTATCTGTATTGCAAAATAGTGGCCATACGCATGGACTCCAGATCACAATAATTATTGAAGTTAAAAAAGATGTCTACCGGGAACAGTTACATGTTCATACTAGTGCCGGTATTTCATAGACATGCAATGCAGTGTTCTTGGTAGCATAACTAAATCATAGAAGCTTGGCTAAAAAGCTAGTTTACTACATAGGT
Organism: Spongia lamella; assembly: GCA_963930835.1. Taxonomy (NCBI): domain Eukaryota; kingdom Metazoa; phylum Porifera; class Demospongiae; order Dictyoceratida; family Spongiidae; genus Spongia; species Spongia lamella. The sequence continues at coordinate 3,111,674 of OZ005750.1, read as the reverse complement.
AAGTAGAAGGTTGTACGTAGCTATACTGGTACACTTTTGCCCTTAGTTACGTACAACATGGGTTTAAATGTTTACTTAAGCCACTGCATGGGTCTACAACCTTCCATGTAGCTAATATAAGCCATGCACTGCAATGACTGCATGCCATGATGATGCATATAGCCAAGGTTCTCATGGTGTAGCTATAATTACGCTGTGTGCTGTCCAAAAGGACACACATAAAACCATAGTATCTATGATAAAATCCAGCAAGTTGTTGTCGATGGATAGTTAGCTATTATTTATTGTTCTCGATTAGTTCACTTCATGTGATGTAATTTCAGTCTGAAGTACTATACCAGCTCAGTGTCATGATCAACCTCAGTCATTGGTCCCATCACCACACAAATAGTCTCAGTGGGGGTTATGTCAACATAAATGGTCCCCCAAGACCACTTATGTATGTTGTTACAATTGGTCCTCCCGGGCCACTTTGCTCGGACATATGGTCCAAAACTCATGGGTACTTATAACTTGATCTTGAATTCATGAGTAGATTCAAGAATTTTAAGGACGTAGCTACGTATTTGCGTTGTTAAAATTTACTGATTGTCACGTTTAATTAATTAGAATTACCAGAAATGGAGGAATGCGTAGGTATTCAATGACTCTTGTGTTGGCGTAGCCGACCCAAGCAGGGTCTGGTGACAGCCGTATCATGCACTTGTACAGATGGGTTAAGGAGCTTGATTTACTTTCTGACATTTCTATTACCCATCCTCATGCTGCATATGCGTCCTTCACTCATGGCTTTATTGGCAAGTGGAACTATTTGATGAGGTGCATTCCAAATATTCAGACTTTTTTGGCTCCTCTTGAAACTATTATATACAAACTCATTTCCGACTGAATTTAACAGGCCAACCATCATTTAGTGATGTTGAACGTAAAATGTTTGTTCTCCTGGCTTGTTTGGGTGGTCTTGGTGTTGCTGATCCTTCACAGTATTCTGCTTTTCAGTTTTCTGCGTCAGTTGCAATTACTGCTCCTTTGGTTCAGTCAGTTTTGCAGTGGTCTTCTGCTCCCTCTGCTGATGTTTTGTTTGATCAATTGGAGGCTAAGCGACATGTTGTTGATGAACATCGTAAGTCTATCACTGACTTTTATGACTCTGTTGCCATCTCTCTCCTCATCTTTGCACAGATCTGTTTTGTTGTCTAGTGAATCTGGCTCTTCTAGCTGGTTAATGGCTTTACCTTTGACTGAACATAGTTTTGTATTACACAAGGGAGCCTTTAGGGATGCCTTGTGTCTCAGGTATGGTCGGCGACCACCTTTTTTACCATCGAGTTGTGTTTGTGGAAAGCGATTTACTATTGAGCATGCTTTAGGATGCACAGTAAAATAAAAAGTTTATATCTACCCAAAAAATTGGGTTGTTTTACCTGTAATTCAAATGACCCAAAATTTTGGTTATAATATCTCTTTGGTATGCAACTATTTAATATGACAGTTGCAGTAACCAGTATGGTTTGTTGTAAATAACTTCAAACAATGTGGTTATATCCAACTCTTTTTGTTTTAATTAAAATAACTCCTATATAAGCAGGTAAAAATAAATATACACTGGTAATAATAACTGGTTTGTTTCTAGTAACTTCAACTGACACTTTAGTAACTTCAACTAGATACTGTACAGATAAAATTAATAAAATGAATGGGACTATATACTAATCTGTGAGTGGTCAAATCAACCATGATTATAATGGTTACAACAACCTGTAAGGGTGATCAAATCTACCCTATTATATATAGCAATACACAATAATAACAACAACAACAAATACAATATACATAAGTAACCAACATACCTATTTATATAAGGTTATCACAATGTATAAGTAACGTACTTTTGAATGTGTTGTGATTGATAGTGGGTTTGAATTGTCATGAGATGTATACAATAATGCGTGGTTATGACAACCGCTAATATCGGTTAAGATAATCATTTTATGGTTGCTTGAACCTTGATAATTAAAACAACCATTGTATAATTTGTTTGTTTTACCATTTTGAGTTACTACCACTTTTTGTTGTTGCTTTTACTCAATAAGAACACTGGTTAATTTAAGCTATAATGATTAATGTAACTTCCAAGCGTTATTTTAACTTTGTGTGGTCAGCATAATCTACCGCAAACTTAAATTTACCAGTATGGATTGATAGAATATGCTAAGATAGCATGGTTATGTCAACCTAAAAGTGATTTATAGTTACATGCATGAATATAGGTAAAAACGATCATCAGTTGGTTATATTTTACACACTAAATAGGTTATATAAGAAGTATTGGAGAGTTAAATATATACGCATTGAATAATGGTTGCCATATCTATATACAACATAGGTTACAGTACCCATTATAGTTTAAAATTAACTTATTAATTAATTCTACCCAGGACAGTCAAACCAACTGACATAATGGTACAATAACCCCATATTGAAGAGATTAATTCTACCACATTGAGTACATATAACTTTTCGATTTTACTGTGTGTCCATGTGGTGGTTTTCCTTCCATTAGACACAATGAATTAAGAGACATCACAGCTGAACTTTTGACTGAGGTTTGTCATAGTGTGGGTGTTGAGCCCACTTTACAGCCTTTAACTGGAGAGCAACTTTCTTACAGATCTGCTAATGTGGAGGATGGAGCCCGCCTGGATGTAGTTGCTGAGGGGTTTTGGGATCATTGACAGAAGGCTTATTTTGATGTTAAGGTTTTCAACCCTTTGGTTCCTACTTACAGTTCTACTTCACTCCCTCAGTGTTATAGATGGGTGGAGCTTGAGACAAGACGAATGTATGAAGAACGTGTTCGGGAGATAGAGCATGGCAGTTTCACACCCTTATAGTCTTCTCATGTTCTGGAGGTATGGGGCCTTTGGCAACCATTGTCGTCTTGCAAGTCTGATTTCCGAGAAGTCTAGCCAGACTTACAGTATGACTTTGTACTGGTTGAGATGCAAGTTAAGTTTCTCACTCCTGCATTCAGCAATTACTTGTTTAAAGGGTTCCAGGTCTTCCTACCATCACTTCAAGTTTTCTGATTCTGCCATCGACCTGGCCTGTGCTGAGAGTCACTTGGAACTTGATGACAATCAACTATTATTTATCTTGTTTTTCTGAGTAATTGATTATGTGTGTAATTTTGAAATAATTTCATCAGCCTAAACTTGTATGCAGATGGAAAAGTTAATAATTTCCGTTCGGGTAGTTACGTCAGTACACAAAATGGCGTCGCCTTCGATTTGTGTAGGCTGTAGCACAGCGAATACACCATTACCCAAAATGAAATATCTTTTGCTCCTTTTTCAAAGAACAATACCCCAATGATATATAACGCTTCCTAATCTCTTTAGCCGCCATATTGGAAACGGAAGCAAACGTCACGAAAATGTTTTAATTGAAAATACAACGATTTGATTGGACGCACCAGTTTTCGGTAAGATTGTACAACTGCACGATACGGCTGTCACTAGACTACGTATTATAGTGTTTACTCGGCTCAATCAGAGCGAAATCTGTTCCTCCTGTTTTAAAATCTTGAAAATGCCGCCTCGCTTGACAGGACTCATGATATTAATTTACTTGATGTTAGGTAAGTAGTTAATTTCCTTGATCTGTGTGTGTGCCGGTGTGTTTGTTTATTAATAGCACATGCATGTACAGATGGCACAGTAGCTCGGCATACGGCCATCCAGCGCATCCGGAGTGTTAAACGCTTATACTTATAAGGCCTATATGCATGCACCGACGCGGGTAAAATTTGTTTTGGACAGACTTTCAACTTAGTAAATTTTTGGGTTAGTCTAATCATCGGAGATCTGATGCAATTACGTGATCATGGCTAAAAGCAGACCTATTTTATCGTGCTTTGAATCGTACGTAATTAATCGTACTTTGCACTTGGCTAAATTTAATCGTACTATGCACTTTTTGTATAGCGGAAATACAATTTTAAAATCGTGAATGCATAAGCCGTTTAAGTTCAAAGCAACCACCATGCAATTACCGAACTACGTAACATCACGCAACCACGTATAGCCATTACCTTTTAGCGCAAATAATAATGGCGTCGCTCGATTCTAGTGTCACTAACAACAAATAAGACTAAAGGACTCTTCTTGTTTGGCATTAAGTGAGAAGTATTCTTTCAAAGTACATACACAATCAATACAATGATTTATATAATGTCTTAAAGTGCTCAAGTTTTTTTTGTATGTGACAGGAAAACTTGAGCACTTTAAGACATTATATAAATCATTGTATTGATTGTGTATGTATATTGATTGTGTATGTAATTGTATGTGGTGTGTGTATAAGGGCATTGCTGAAAAGCAGTATTTTATTTACTGATTGCAGTTTCCCTTTAAAAAAAAAAAAAAAAGTAAAGCGCCTTACGAGGCTAATGGATCATCTACTCGTGAACGTGACGAAATACTTCAAGAGCAAAGCAAAAGGTCATTCGAAAATTGTTAAGAAAACATACAAAACAATCGGTAAGACCAGCTATATTGAGTGAAGATGGAGCGAAAGAAAAGATTATTATGTAATCTTATAACAGCCAATCCCGCAGCCAATGATATAAGCGCGTGTACAACTTGTTGGACTTCAACCACTAATGGATCAAGTGAAAAGAACGGCAGGAGGGGCGCTTAAAATTAGAGGCGCCTGAAATAGCATCTTTGTTATCCCCGGATTACTCGTTCAGACCGGAAGTGACGTCATTTATTGGTATCACATGATGTACAGTTGTGATTTGTTCTTTATTCAGTTGGATTATTTATGGTTGAAATAATTGCAATTTATTAGAACACACTTCCCGCAGCCATTGATATAATTATATCAATTGCTGTACGTACAGGGTATTGTCGTGCCCACAAGTACATCAATACTGAGCAGCCACTTTTGTAATGACACTGTGACAGGCAAGATTTGGAGAAAAGGCTACCATCTCATATTGTTTTACGAATATAGCACCGAGGACAGTATCAGCTCACACCATCGCTAATACCCTTTCTTGCATTGGAACACTATACATCTATTAATAAGCCCAGTAAAATTTTATGTACCTTCATTTTCTAGGTAGCTATATACGTACCTTGTACAATTCTTTGAACCTAACTGCAGGCATAGATTATCTATGCTGCAAGCTATGGCTGCATAAAATGTCAGTTGAATCCAGGGGCGGATCCAAGGGGGGTCTTTGGGGTCTTGAGACACCCCTCCAGAAATATATCAAAAAAACCAAAAGAATGATGTATTGGTATAAAAACACACTAAAATGCATTATTCCTTGAAATAAGTGTTATTTCAACACTTTATGTAATAAAACAACCTATATGTTCCAAGGGGTTGCACTCACCACACCCCTACTCCATATTTGGTTAAATAGCTCCTTGTCTTTACTCAAATATGCTCTAAATCTTACAATAAGCATGATTTTGGTGTTATAATAACAAAAAACCCTATAGCTTCTGGGGGGGCATCAGAGATACACTTCTGTGTTCAGACCCCCTCTCAGAAAATCCTGGAGCCGCCCCTGGAATCATAGATAGTATATCCTCCGGACATCTATGGTTGAATGTATGACAAAGCCATTGCAAGAATAGGCCTGTCCACCATAAGGAAAAGTATGTACAGAAGCCGTACTACAAGCAATTAAGTATAAACCGCTACACTTGGAGCTACATTTGGAGTACACGATTACAGCTATTTACGGATTATCAATACATTTTTGTGACAATTCAATTGACCACCATTCCAAATTAGTACCGTATATTCTAATAACCTGAATGCCACGAAATAGTCGTGAACATGAGCTATTAATTGGTGGTGGTTGTGTGATAATCAGACTTAGGAGTAGATAATTATAACATTGTAAAGTAGCCCTACGTATGTGAGCGAGATTCTACTGCTACATTACTAACGAAGAACCTTGGAAATTTGACTGGAGATGGAGTCTGATGGACTCCATAATGAATAACAATCGGGAACAATCATATCAACTCGCTGCCCATAGAATCCACGAGGTAGAATTGAGGAAGACAATCTAATTTAGGCCATTGGTAGTTGAATTAAGTATCGAATCGTCACAGTGCTGGCTTTGATAGCAGTGCAGGCAGGCTAAAGGAAGGAATTGGCGATGGCTGCTGTGAAGACAAGTTGAGGACTTCATGCCGTTGAAATCCCTTGCTTATAGGAGATGCAAATCTAGCGCCTAATGTTTTATCAGGACCGTTGGTTGGGTTATATCTTGCCTAAAATGCAAATTAGATAAGAGTAAAGGACCTAGCGCTTGCTTATAGTAACCCAACTTCCTCACTCCATAGCCGCTTCTTGCTCAAATCTGAAGTAAAGCATGCATCAGCTCGAGCCAGCTCACGGTTTAGCCCTTTTCTGACAATGATACAGCGATCTCCAGACGTATCTAATATGGGCCAAACTATTTATAGTAGGCATGAAACCACTATAATTATATCTGTTCCTATTAGAGACCACCCAATTCAGATCTTGAACCTCTTCTAGAGCTTAAGAATTTCTTAAGCTCCTTGTTTAATGGGAAATCTGTACCACCACACCTTGTGTTGACTGGAGACTTTAATCTTCCGAATATTACCTGGAGTGAAACAGGTGGTGAGTTGGCCTCCAATCCTACATATGGTTTCTTATTAAATAATACATTCTTGAATATAATGAATGATTTTAGCTTGGAGCAACTGGTTTTAAGTCCAACTCGTGAGAATCATATTTTAGATCTTGTACTAACTTCCATACCAGGCCTTTTCACTGATGTTACTGTAGCAACACCAGTTGGCCAGGTAACCAACTTACTAGTCAGTTTCATTAACACTGAACTCATGCACACACCTAAGTAACTCATGCCTTTGTTTTGTATCAAACACTTAAGTAACTACTTAGTATAATCATGATCTTATCTTATTTCCTTGTTGTATACTCAATAGCTTTTTGATTTTTATATGTAGTCCCATGTGTATAAATATGTTGTACTCTCTGCCATAGTCAGTGTGTGGTGTAATAATAATATTGATCCATCAAGTAGCCACGCCTAGAGGCTATCCTACATTACAATAGTTCCCAGGATGTCAGATCATGAAGCGGTCACCTTTCAGCTCAATGGTACTGTTAATAGATTAACTAAGGTAAAACGCAAAATCTTCCTTTTCCATAAGGCTAATCTTGAAGGAATGAAAGCTAAACTACAAAGGTTTGAGAAAGATTTCATTGAATCTGATCCTTTTGGACGAACTGTTGAAGAAAATTGGATGTTATTTAAACAATACATCTCTACTGCAATAAATGAGTTTGTTCCAACAAAATATGTGAAAAGGAATAATGATCTTCCCTGGATCAACAGAGCACTCAAGCGCAAAATGAAAAAAAGGAAAAGGTTTTATGATCATGCTAGATGTACTAAAAATCCAAGAGACTGGGCAGCATATAAGAAACTCAAAAATGAAATTATCATTGATCTCCAACAAGCTCATAATGATGCTTACTGTAATCATATGTTTGATGCTACATATACTAGTAACCGCAAAAGGTTTTGGTCCTATATTAAGACTTCAACATGACTTTTCAAACATAGCTACTCTCTGTGCGAATAATAAAGAACTTCTTACCCCTAGTGATAAGGCTAATGCCTTGAACGACCAATTTGTATCTGTTTTTACTAGAGAAAACTCGGACATTCCCAAATTACCTATGAATCAATATCCTGCTTTGCAAGACATTATTTTTTCTACTATTGGTATTAAATGTATTCTGGAGAAGTTAGATCCTAGTAAATCTGCTGGTTCAGATAACATCCCATCTCACATTCTTAAGCTATGTGCTGCCAAAGTGTCTCCTTTTTTACAGTTCATTTTTACTCAATCTCTTAATGAAGGAATTTTACCTAGCAATTGGCTCAAGGCAAATATAACACCTATACATAAGAAAGGTGATCGCAGTGTTCCTGCCAACTACAGGCCTATATCATTAACATCAGTGTGTTGTAAGATTATGAAACATCTAATCTTTCATACTTGTATGGCCCACTTAGAAAACAATGATATTATTAATTCTGCACAACATGGATCTAGACCTGGATACTCATGTACCTCTCAACTGATTAATATTGTAGAACATTTGGCTAAAGATATGGATTCTCAAAAACAAATAGACATGATTTTTCTAAAGCTTTTGATACTGTACCCCATCAACGCTTACTTACAAAATTACAGTATTATGGAATCAATAATAAAATATATCACTGGATATCTAATTGGCTAACAAAACGATCACAAAGAGTATTAGTCAATGGAAGTTCATCTAACTATGTCCCTGTTATCTCTGGAGTGCCCCAGGGCACAGTGCTGGGTCCCCTTATGTTTCTCTTGTATATAAATGCTATTAACAAGAACATTATATCATCAAAATTGGGATTATTTGCCGATGATTGTGTTATCTATAAAACTATCTATAACAATGATGATAGTATAACCTTACAAAAAGGCCTATCTACTTTATCCGATTTGGCCAGAATTTGGCAAATGAATTTTAATATAGATAAATGCATCTTGTTAAGATTCACACAATCCCACTCTCCAATTATAAATGACTACTTCTTAAATAATCAAGTCATCCAGTGCAGTGATGTATACAAATATCTGGGGATACAGCTTGATAATACTCTCTCATGGGATACACATATTACTACTATTGTCAACAAAGCCACTAGAATGCTGAACTTTATTAAGAGAAACTTAAGTAAATGTAGTTATACAACTAAATCTACTGCATATACTACACTTGTTAGGGTAATCTTGGAGTATGCCACAGAAGTCTGGGACCCTCACCATAAATTCCTTATTCGTAAAATTGAAATGGTGCAGAGACATGCGGCAAGATGAGTCCTATCAGATTACAGATTCCAAAGTAGCGTAACAGCAATGATAGACGAGTTGGGTTGGGTAACTCTTGAACAGCGACGCAGAAGGAACAGATTGATCCAATTATACAAAATCATACATGGCTACACACCGGGAGCTGAGCTACCAGCAATACACCTACCACAAACGATCATCACCAGACACTACCATCCTTCACATTTATCTTACCTGCTGCCAATACTACTAATTACCAAGCTAGTTTCTTTTACCGCACTGTTAAAGACTGGAATGACCTGCCATTGAACTTCTACAGTATTCCTACCTTAAGCATATTTACTAATACTATTAATTCACACACATAGCCAATGGCTTGTAATAATAGTTATAATAATATAGTTAATTAGCTATACAGGGATGTAATCAGCTTTGCTGTCTTTCCCTTAATCATAATCATAATCATAATCTATGTTATTATTACCCACTATAAGTTTTCTGTACGAAAGAAGGCAATTATACAAAACTTACGGTAGCATTCATGGATTTTTAACTTGGAGTATACAGCTCCAATGGTACTCCAGACTTGATGTCACTGCAATTAATTTAAATTGCATTCTTTGGTTCTTATGGTGGACAGGCCTATTACAAACTTTCTCACCACTAAAGATCACATGATTATAACTAGCATAATAATTATACATCACACAACAAGATAACAATGAAAAAGGCAAATATAAATGAACGACATCACTTCTGGTCTGAACGAGTAACGGGATGCTATTTTAGGCGCCTCTAATTTAAGCGCCCCTCCTACTGTTCTTTCCACTTGATCCCCACTAATTTGCCCAGCAATAAACTTTAAAGCCTTACGCTTGAATGGTTTACCCTATACAAAATGTATGGAGAAACTTTAAAGCGCCCGTATATTCTTAGCGCTTAGTCCTATGGAAGCGCTTCTTTTCTAATCGTTTCCGGCATATTTGAAGGGCTTCACGGCAATACAATTTTTTTGTTCTAGCCCGTTTGCAACGGAGGGTATTCAAGGGAAACGACCGGCAAGGTGAACGCGAACAGAGTATAGTCCAGACCCTTGGATTTTATCGTGCTTTGCGCGTGCGAGCTGATCAAGGGTTTGGTCTGTCCAGCATAGTGTACTCTTGTAAAATTATGAGAATCTTGTAAAACCAATCAGATTGCAGTATTGTTAATTAGCGCATAACTCGTACAAATTTTTTCATAAATCAATTATGTCAGAGATATTGATATTGTGTCTGAAGCAGTGGCTCGTCGTAGGGATATGGCAAATATTCAAACTTGAGCAACAAATGGTTATTAAGGGTTTTTGTCTAGGGAACAATGTATTTTGCGGTCTTTTCTACCAGTTTTGGAAAGACGCTGTGTTACACCTGTTTGCCTTCAATTTCGATTAGCTTGTTATATCACAACCACAGCCTATACGGTAAATTGATTTAGAAGCAGTGATGGATCGTTAGTCAATAACAATGAAATACATAGAATACGTATACGTGATATTGATACTGACGCAATATTACACAAGTACGTGATGCTAGGCAGACCAAACCCTTTAATTTTTTAAAAAGGGTCGGCTGCGCCAGACTAATCTTCAACATTAATTTTAGTGAACTCCTAAATGTTTTCTTAAATAATTTTCCTGATAATTAAAACAGTTGGTCATTATGGAAGTTGTGTCGTTTGCCGCATGTGATGTTCAACTTTTCACGTCCAATTTACTCAATGGAACGTGTGCCGATTTATTGTTGATCTCCTTTAGTCATTTTCTGTTCTACCAGTAGAGATTACGCTATGGTGATAAAGTGGACTACCTTCATTACATGCATGCATCACGTGAGTTTATTATTGCATTACACCATTACTAATAACTGGTGTCAGTATCACTATTTGTTTTGCATGTTTGTAGAGAGCCACATAATTTTATGGCTGGAAGTGACAGATGGCAGGTCCACCAGTAGCAGCAGGTTACGAGGTATGCAACACTACTGATTAGCTAGCTACGTACGTTTAATGATAAAACTTGTGCTTCACAGGTCCATGGCTCTCGCAAAGGATATTCCTTGTATTTGTGTGAATTATTCAACTCTCACTATAAATTAAAATTGTTCCTGTGGAGATGAAGGAACCCATTTAGAGGGACATCACAGAATCCAGAGATACAAGACTAGTAAAGGAATCATAAGCTACTAATGAAACCTTTTAAAAGCACGTTGCGATTTGGCACAAAGTATGTCAAGGGAGAATATGTTATGCGGGAGTTGGAATCCCATGGCTTGAACACAACTCAGCTGCTTCTTATTGGCCGAATCCTCCATCATAAATCTTCCAAATAGGAGGAGCATGTTCTCCGTTCATACAACATTGTAAGCATGTAACAATTCCAATGTTACCTTGGTAACTCTATTTTTGATTTGCAAGATTTTGTAAAATTCCTTTATCACCATAATATAGACAATAAAACTTTTATAATTATTATTATTACCGTATAGCTCCAAATTTTCGTGGTTGAAAATTTTTGTGATCTTAGCTGATTTTCATGAGTCATCAATATTTCGTGATTTTGAAGTGTGAAGCCCCTGTACTTAAGGGTGGTGTAAGGAAATGTTTGTGGCAAAATTTTCGTGATTTCTGTGTAATTCATGAAAATCACGAAAATATTCGACCACAAAAATTTGGAGCTATACGGTATGCACTCATTTATTCTCATGTAATGAATTTGGAGTTTGCATGACCTTTAGGATTTGATGGAAGCAGCCTTGAGCAAACTTATGAATGACTCAAGATGAAATACCAGTCTTGTTGAACAAAAAGGTCGACATCCACTTGATCCTTGTTCTCAACAGCTTGAAGGCACCTATAAACTTTATTTACATAACTATTATATTGATCATCAGTGTTATGCATACCTGGGTGTGCTGGTATGCCATGCAGACTTCAGCAGATCTGCACATGCACTAGCTCTCTGTAGTCTCTACAAACACACATACTGATACAACTTATTAGTTAGTACCCATTTAGCAAAACGCATTCATTTGATAAGCCTGTACAACAGAATAATATGGAGGATACATACAAAGAACAGATAATGCAATAATAAACTCGCGTGATATATGCAAGTAGTGAAGGCAGCAGCTTTATCACCATAGCATGATGTATACTGGTAGAACGGAAAGCAACTAAAGGAGATCAACAACACAATACTAAATTACTAAATCAGCACACGTTCCATGGAGTTAATTGAATGTGAAAAGTTGAACATCATGTACGACAAATGACACAACTTCCATAATTACCAACTGTCTTAATTATCCAAAGGAAAATTATTTAAGAAAAATTTCTAAGTTGAAAGTCTGCCCAAAAATACCCCAGGGATATTTCAAACGTGTCGATATATAACTTAATAGCCCTGTACCATAGATACTAGACCTGTCAATCAACGCTTCAGTTATAATATAATTAGTCACATGTAATCAATCAACATCTGAAAATCTGTTTGCCTCAGTATCAGTTGACACCGTGAACCCACCCAGACATACCCCCTGGATATGAAACTAATAAGCGCCACCTGTTCTAGGCTGGTTTCGTGTCCCCCACTCACAAATGTGTATGGGAGAGAACACCGCTTTTATACAATTAAATTGCTATACAAGCAAAAAAGTTGTGACAATGGGATTAGTTTATTAACACACTATAACAAATAAAGATTAAGACATAGGAGTTTTACAGCTTGGAGAGGTCATTCGGCTTAGCCACTGTGTTATGTATTTACTAAATTGCTCTGGTCCCTGGTAAAGTACTGGTGCGGCCAAGGTCTCCATGCAGTGCTTTACTTAGACAATGGTATAGTGGCCATAGTTGGTGAGGTAGCAGCTGGCAGAGCAAGCATTAAGGTGAGAAGTGACTTGGTAAAGGCTGGCTTGGTAGAACATACTGCCAATTCTCATTGGACCCCCTCACAGCAAGCCACATGGCTGGGTTTCAACCTAGATCTGGAAGCAGGCCTAGTTTCTTTTCCGGGAGAAAAAATAGATGCCCTGAAGACCCAGTTGCAACAAGTACGCAAGGATACTTCAGTGAGGGCTAAGACGCTGGCCAGTGTGATTGGGAAGAGAATATCTATGTCTTCAGCTACAGGGCCAGTCACCATGACTAGGGGCATTTTGGTGTCAGTTTTTACCCATTTTGAAGGAGGCTAGAGGTGAACTGGAGGGCTCGACCAAATCAACAACCTCAATGGTCAAGGGATATGGCATAGTTCATTGGCAGTTAGGATAGTATACACTGATGCTAGTGGCACCAGTTATGCACACAGTTGAGCATGGTTGCCACATCGCCCATGGTCTCTGGTCGGAAGCTGAGAGCAGTGAGAATGGTCTTAAAATCACTGGTAGGCAAGTTGCGCAATCATAGAGTGCACTGGTTTACAGACAACCAGAACGTAGTGAAGATCATCACAACAGGCAGCAAGAAACCCTTTCTCCAAAAGGAAGCATTAGCAATATTTTCTTTTGCAGATAAGAAGAGAAATACTGTATAGCACACAATATTGTAAATTGAACTTTGAAACTTAATTTTGAAAAAGTCAACCCTAAAACTTTCACTACAGAGTACAGAGTAATATATCAATATACGTAGATTGTATGTCTGAAAGTTTATGCAAATCATTTGAAGGAGGTCCAAGTTATGGAACTATAAACCTGCAGTGTAATAGCACTTTCTTCAAGTGTTTATTTCAGACTGAAAATAGTATGACAGGTAGAGCATACATGGGAGAAGTGCTAATACAAATTTGGCTGAAATCCATGAAGAAATGAGTGAGCTATTAGACAAGTAAGTGAATGTACAAAATGAGAGTTCAAAAAATACAAATTCTGGGGTTCACACAAGCTCACGCAAGCACACAAAAAGTGAGCAATAAAAATGAAAGAAAGAAAAAGTTTTTTTGAAATTAAGGAAGGACTTTATAATTGAGAAGGACTGGCTGAACTGATTTCAATGAACTTCGGGTTTTTAATTCTACAAAAAATGAAGGTACTAATTCTTGAGTGAGTAACGAGCAAATCAAGCTGAAACGATGGCTTGTTGGGCGTAGGTTCACAGCGAGCACCATAAAACTCACAATGGCTGGTACGTATGTAGGAATGGTGGTGCTGATTTACTCCATTCTCAGTTTATTGATTCTAAGTAAGAACGTTGTGGGTCTGTAATAACTAAGCGATAACTTTCATGGTGGCTTAGCTAGAGTGTTTGCAAATTTCAGTGCGGTGTTATGTGTAAATAACCCAGTGGTTGCATTGCTGCACTTATTCTTGGCCTCGTGAGTCTTGATTTCACTGTTAATTATGATTTTACTTTTATTATCATGTGTCCTAAGATTTTGATTGTTACAAAAGTTGTTAACAGATATATACACAATCTCAATATGCACTATCTCAATATACGTACATAGCTATAGCCTAAAACACTGCAGCTGTTCTCTAGAACAACTGTATAGTGGTTGTAATGGATGGTGATACTAGCATTGTGTATTTGTGTCCATTGTTTATTATTATACGTAGCAAACAATGGAGCAAGTTTAATTTACATGATAATTAACCTACTGTCTGCATACATGCATTTTTATATGCTAGCTACGGTACAGCTCACGACTAAGTTTACAAAAACACTCATATCCTCCGGCATACCTCGACACATCTCGAAGATAACTCACGGGTTGTTCTCGAATGCACGAGTATTTACAACGCATGTATAAATACTTAATGCACGTCAGTAGTGCTCGAGAGTAATTACTGATGAGTGGTGAATACTCGTGAGTAAATTGTGTCATGCTCTTAAGTGCTTGCAAGTAATCACTGATGAGTGGTAAATACTCTCGAGTGAATCCTATCGTGCCCTTTGTCGTGCAGTATAGACTTACACAAGTTTGTCCGCGCTTCCTTTATCAAATCAACATCACGCCCTGTTTGGGTTCAACTTATTGGAGTGCATCTTGGGACGTGTCGCCTTGGAATGATCTCACAAATAGCACCAGCTTCTTAACTTAAGCTCCTTATCACATGCGTTTTGTGTTAGAACACGTGCACTTTGTCTAAGAATACATGCAAGAATTTAGCTGCGTTTCCTGTCTCAGTCTCGTGTCATTTGGACTCATTCGCGTGTTTGGTATCCAGTTTGGAGTGATACGTATGTAGTATAGCTACGTACAATGACTCGCGTGCAGCACGCAAAGTCTGACTCGTGTGCAGCACGCCATGTCCGACTCGCATGTAGCATTCGAAGTATGACTTGAGTGTAGCACACAAAGTATGACTGTGACACGCGAGCTCCGAGTGATCCCTCGAATAAAATTGATAAACACACACATGAATGGTACACGTGAGTGTAAACTTAGTCATGAGCTGTACCATAACTCATAATTGTTTTGCTTGGTAGATTAATGCCAAAATCTGTTTAACTTGTACATAATATACTTATGTAGCTGTATAAATAGCTACACTATATTAATTATAGACCTTTTAAACTTTTTAAAACTATGTTTTGTAATTTACAATAGCTGCTTATGGCCAGGATGATAGCAGTTCTCCAACGTAAGAATACCCTTGTGTGATTTTATTGTATCAGGGGTGTATGAATAGAGGGGGGCCCAGGCTTGCCTAGTTGCAGCAGGCAGTGGTAAATGAATTTGCTAAATCGTACAACGATTATTTTAATTAGTCAAGTACAATTGTTATGAATGGTACAATTTAAGCCTTGTGTGGCCCCCTACAACTTTTCATCTTCCTACACTCCTTTGTATGTATTTTACGTACATATGTATATATATGCTAATAAGAACACCCTGGCTGTAAAAAGTGCAAGGCACCATCAAGTGACTTAGCCAATCATAGTTGTGAAATACCCTGTAAACTATTGTATGTCATTCAAGTAAACAGTTAAACTTCTTGGCCTTAAAGTTTCTGGTCGCATGTAGCTGTTTACAATGTTGCTTCTGATGACCTCTCACATTTTTACAGCCAGGCTGTTTTTATGTTATTTGTAAGGTAAGTATAATATATATGTAATAAAAGCAAGTTCTAACAAGAAACCTTATTAAGTATAATTACCTATGTAGATTTTTTTAAATTTTGAATTTAAAAAGGGGAGTAGGTATCGCAATAAAAGTAAGGAACCAAGTAGTTAGTAAGTTATCACTCATCACCCCGCATTGTATACTGCATGTGTTTACTCAAGTATACACATGCAGTATACAATGCTGGGTGGTGAGTGATAACTTATTTGCTAACTAGGTGATACACATGTGCATTAGCCTCACGCAGTCCATAAACTGATTTGGAAGACTTTGCATGGGATAGATGAAATTTCATTTATTAACTGTATAGCCATGAAATTGTCTAGGCCCCTAAGATACAGGTTCTATATACAACAATGGAGGTTGTTCTTTCTCCGTATGCACCTGATTTATTCTTAGACTAATACATATGCATGCACATTTTTTTCTACAATAAGCACAATGTGATCATACTACTGTACAATTACATCATTATAGCACATTGAATGTCCTTGCTAAACGCCATCCAAAAGCGTGGCCATCTTGACACAAACAAATCGGAACTTCGTCCTTCCATATATGTGACTGGATTTATAAAAACCGACCATATTGTCACATTTTTTTATTTCGAGAAATACCAATTTGAAGTATTGAAGCCACTGTGGCTCTCTTGTGGTAGACCATAGCCATGCTAGACTCACTCTAGAAGTAGAACTGTCTTATAGCTAGCGATATATGAACAAAGTTGTTAGCTAGTTAACAATGCTGAATTTTGAAGGACTTTTTAAAAAAGCTCTGTAAGATTACGAGTGTCATTGTATAAGAGGGTGGGTGGGTGGGGTAAACCACCCAATAGTAGGCAGCTGAGCTGTACGTTCAGTAGGTGACAGAACCAGCCACAGTGGGCCTAGACCATAGGTCAGGCCAAGACGGATGGCCGGCAGCATTTTGGCACCCATGCAGCCTTATTAATGCACCTCAGTGGCCCCACAGGCTCTGTTGTGAACCTTGGTGGCTTGATAGGGTCAGGAAAAGCTGTCTGTAAAAGCAGACCTGGCTATCTATAGCTATGGTGTTACCATGTCTGGATAGTGCTTGAATGTTGCTACAATATTAAACAATAAAATGGATTTCAGTTATTGTGACAACACAATCAGTTATTGCAAATCTGGTCACATATGAGCTATAGATCCCAGAAATCTTCTAAATAGGTCAAGGGAACTATAAACAACAATGTCAGTCAATAGGTAAGGTTGACAATGTGTGGAAGTAGCCAATCTCAATGATCTACGCAGTGTGGAACATGAAGGGAGAAAACTAGGACAAAAAGTTTGCAAAAGTTCATGACAATAACCATTAATAATTTTAACAACGATCCAACTGCGGCAGCATAACGAAGACGCTAAAGAGGGACAAAAGATGTATGATACAACTTTGTGGCAACATCTTGAATAAAATCAAGTCTACTCAGTTGTGTGGCACTAGCACTCATGATTGCTAGTATTACAATCAAGACAATCCAAAATCCTGCGAAGACATCACAAACGCTACCTTCTGCGTGTGACCATCCTATCAATCATAGCAGTCCAAGTCAACTGGTGGTCGAAATGAAAACCCATGCCAACACAGACAATGTCTCTACCTCGTTAAGTATGTACATGGTTGTTATATGTACATTGGCCTGAGAAAAATAATCACTTCACCACACACTATAGCTTAAAATCTTCTACGTATATCATTCATCTACGGTACAGCTCACGACTAAGTTTACAAAAACACTCGTGTCCTCCGACGTGCCTTGACACATCTTGAAGATAACTCGCGGGTTGTTCTCGAACGCACGAGTGTTACAACGCACGTATAAATACTTCATGCACGTCAGCAGTGCTCGCGAGTAATTACTGATGAGTGGTAAATACTCGTGAGTAAATCGTGTCGTGCTCTTAGCTCTTAAGTGCTCACGAGTAATCACTGTCGAGTGGTAAACACTCACGAGTAAATCCTGTCGTGCGCTTTGTCGTGCAGTATAGACTTACACAAGTTTGTCCACGCTTCCTTTATCAAATCATGCCCTGTTTAGGTTCAACATATTGGAGTACATCTTGGGACGTTTCATCTTGGAATGATCTCACAAATAGCGCCAGCTCCTTCACTTAAGCGCCTTATCACGTGCGCTTTGTGTTAGAACATGTGCGCTTTCTCTAAGAACACGTGCAAAAATTTAGCTGTGTGTCCTGTCTCAGTCTTGTGTCATTTGGACTCATTCGCGTATTTGGTATGCAATTTGGAGTGATACGTACGTAGTATACGTAGCTACGTACAATGACTCGCGTGTAGCGCATGAAGTATGACTCGCGTGCAGCATGCCATGTCCTACTCACGTGTAGCACTCGAATTATGACTCGAGTGCAGCGCACAAAGTATGACTCGCGTGTAGCACTCGAAGAATGACTCGAGTGCAGCGCACAAAGCATGACTCGCGTGCGGTGACACGCGAGTACCGACTAATCCCTCGAATAAAATTGATAAACAGACGAGTGAATGGTACACGTGAATGTAAACTTACTCGTGAGCTGTACAGTAGTACATTAACTGATTTTATGCATGGTTCTATACAAAACAGCCAGCCAGAACAGGGTTATTTGTATGTCAGTGGTGACACCATGCAGTGGATTGATGGCACTTAAATGAAATTGTTGCTGCAAATCACACACAAATATATAGCATGCATGCAAATGTTTACTCTAAACCAAGTTGAATAGTAGTATGAACACTGTTTTGGCTTGGGAACTTTTAAAGTAACCACTTGGCTAAATCATTAGGCTGGAGGAATCCACTAGTTATCTACAGAAGTTTTAAGTCTTGTGCAGTGTTTACATAAAATATGGCCTGCCTGCTATACTTCTAACCAACAACTACGTAGTTAGGTAAGCTTCATGGGGCTTTGTGGAGGTCATCCACTTCCGTTGCAGACATGTATACATACATACAAGGGTCTCAATAGAACACGATTGTTTGCCTCATGCTAATGCATTCAGCAACTACTTGTTTCCTTACTTTTTATTGCGATCCAACATCTGGTGCTTACAATCAGAACATCAATATGCAACTGGTATGTAAATTGGTCTGGCTAGGGAAGACTGTATACGGAAGGACTGATAACCATGCAGCTCCTTCTTTCCATTACGCATTGATTAACAGGATCGAGTAGGATGCATTGTATCAGTAAGGTATGCACCTACCTATCCAGGTTTTTTATTGTTACATGTTAACACCTTGCATGGAATGTTGGACACTTTTGTATAATGTCAGTACCCCATGAAGATCAATCAATGAAGAAGACAGAACAAAGGACGCACCGAGTGAGTTTGATAATTGGAATACCAAAGTTCATGCTGACAGAAATAACGTTTATTTTCAGAAAGATTAAAGGCTATACACCCAGTGGTTTAGGTGCTAGGTCAATCCCTGTTGACAGGCTGGCTGGCTAGCTGACTGGCTGGCTGGTTGGTAGACAAGATGTCTTAAAAGGTTGCACCTACGTACCACACCCCTGCTTCAGAAATGTAAACTCCTTTGATCAGTCCTCCTACTGTACGATCAGTCCTCCTACTTTTTACATAGCCTACAATTAGCTTTACTCCTACTGATCAGTCCTCCTACTACTCCTACTGTACCATACATACGTAGTTTTCACTTTCCAGTAGTTCTGAAACTTCTCAATGACCATCCTCAGACTCTACCAGAGTAACCGAATTTTGTAGTAGCTACATAGCTCCAACTGGACTTTTTGATGAAAGTGAGAGTTCTATAACTCATCATGCACATGACTCATCTCAAGAAATCATACTCATCACAAGGACTTTCTACGCAGGCTTCAGATCTCATGCTTGCCTCATGGAGGAACAAAACTAACTCCAACTATAACTCCTTCTTTACTGGATGGAGTCCCATAGGCGGATTTGGGGAGGGGCAAGGGGCTATGCCCCCTTACTTCAGCTTTTGTCCACCTTCTATAAAGGTACAGAAATATCCTTTACAGAAACTTTAACTATTTTATGCTTTGTAACATAAATTACCCGATAACTTTAAGGGGGCTGTGTCCCCAGACACCCTGTTGCCTCCCCCTCAGTAGGTCCTAGATCCGCCCATGAGATGGATAGACTGTTGTCAGCAATAGGATAGAGATTCTGGACAATGGAAACAATGGAAATTGGCTTGAAACAATAGAAATTGACTGGAAATGAAAAACTAATAAACTAAAATTTTCTAGATGGAAAAGTAGAACATTATAAAGCTAGGCTAGTGGCAAAGGATTATACTCAAAAACTAGATTACGATGAAACATTCTCACCTGTAGTAAGGTACTCATCTATTCGTACACTCTTAGCATTTGCAGTCCAGAATGGCATGAAGATTCACCAGATGGATGTGGTGACAGGCTTGAGGTTGTTTACTGGAGCGTTTTCTCACTGTCCACTTCTACAGCTTTGTCACAACAGATGGTTTTTGTTGCCATTTTATAGCTTCACTTTCTCGAGCCTTCTTAATTATACGTAGTTTCTAATGTTAACCGATCGTCCATTTGGAGCTTTTCAGATAAGGATGCATCGCAAATTCCCACAACTATACGATCATGAATCATTTCTTCTTGCAACAGCCCGTACGCACAATGTTGAGCTAAAGTGTGTATATTGAAGATGAACTCCTCTACTGATTCACCTTCTTGCTGCATGCGCGATTGAACCTCACTCGTTCATAAATCCGTTACAGCATTTTGATGAAATGACTATTAAATTTCTCTATCACTATCTAGAGATAAGGAGAAGTATGTAAGAGGTCTTCGGCTTTATCTCCCATGGAGTAAATAAGAGTATTGATTGGACTTTTCCTTCAACCCTGTAGCCTGGTGAAAGCATTCGAAACATCTGAACCAAGTAGGCCATTCCTCCAACCCAAAGGAGAATGTTTGTAGTGCTGGTATCTGGTATGCTGTCATAGTCTATTGGACTTCTGACACCTGTACACTTTACAGTATGTACAGTCACTGTCACTCTTATCACAACACTCTAATACTAATATTACATACCGTATAACTCTATACTGAGCATGCGTACAACTACACACATACATACATTACTATTATGATTATCAGGACTTAGTGAAGACATTCATAGATAGCACAGTATGATTTATCATATTACTCACATTGTACTTTTTTGATGAGAGCTGTAGTATATTTGTACATGCGTATTAGCTTTCTAGTTAATACACACTACACATTTTGACTTGATGTACGTACACGTAGTCTGTATTTGTAATCTGATACAATCGTGTCATTGGTGATCTATTCAAAACATTACAAGATCTATAATATTATAGTATCACTTACTATTTTTCCAAACCCTTAGAAGTTTAGTGGCATTTTACTACGTACATTACTGCAGCAATTTGTTGTTACAGCTATACATTGGTTACCCTTCTTAAAAACTGAAATATTATTCTATTTAATGCATTCATGCTAGGGCAGAGAAATGTTTAAGTATTTTTAGTAAGTAGAATTAGTATGTTTAAGTGTGTTAGCTAGATATATGTATAGTACATTAAAGATGACTGTCTCACTGAGCAAGAACTTTTGATGTTTCCTCATCAAACAAACGATATCCCTTTGTTTGGAGGCTGTATCCAATAAAATATAGTTTCTCGGCCTTTTACTCAGCTTTCCTTTTCTGTTTGTATACAAATCAGTGGGAGTAATTCGCTCTGTGAGGAAATTACAATGTGTGCACAGCGACGTATGCAGACCTACGTATGCCCACAAATCTATTGGAGATAATTAGTAGGTATTTTGTTAATTTTGTTGACAATTATTCAAGGCATTGCAATGTCTACTTTACGAAGAATAAGTCAGAGGTCTTTAGTAATTATAAAGAATTTGAGTTAATTACAACCAATGTGTGTGCTTGCTCTATAGGGACTTTACGAACAGATAATGGTGGAGAGTATCTCTCTAAGGAGTTTGACTCTTAACTTCAATCCAGAGGGATATGTCATGAACTTTCAGCTCCATACTCACCTGCTCAGAACGGAGTAAACAGAACCGTAATGAAGTCCGCACGCACCATGATGGCTCAGGCAGGATTATTTGAGCATTATTGGGCAGAAGCAGTAGCAACTGCTGCTTATTTGAGGAACTGAGTTTCACAAGATCTCTAAAGAAGACAATGCCTTATGAAAATGGTATGGGAGAAAGCCTGACAGACCTGAGTCATATAATGTTTGGCTGTATGTGTTACACCTACATATCAGATGGGTTTTTAGACATCTTCCCTTATACACACCTCTTATCCTTGTACACTTAGGTACGTATGTTTACCCCTTTCACCAAATCTTGACTAGCCATCTCTCTCAATTGGTTTTCATTTAAGTGTCCTAGTCGTTGATTCCAAAGATCAGCTTTGTTTTTGACTAATGGCCCGGTTGCTACAGAAACACATTCTTGAATAACACTTTCATATTTCAGATAATAGAGCTTGTCTACAAGTGATCCTGTTCCCAGTAATATTCCGTATCTGTCATAAATCCTGCAGCTACCATTCTCAATATTTGCCTTTGTAACTATTGCTGGTGTAGCGTGGGGAACAGTTGACACAATCTTACAATAATACACACGTGTATAAAAGACAGTTCCCTGATTATACGATGTCATTGTCCTAATAATTGCCTACTATTACATTACATCATATCTATCTAAGCCTAATATTACATATCTAAAATCCTTGTTATGATACTCCCCCTCCAGATGTTTGTGTTCTCGCAAAATCACGGTGGAACAAAATTGTTAAGGTATAGTGGTAGGGGCAGTACTTGTGACTTGGGACTCTGGTCTTGCTGAGTTTTCTTCTCTTCATGGTACATCAGGTAAAGACGTAGTATAACCGGTAGCAGGTGCTTGCCTTCTCACCACATCAGAATACAATCGTGTGCTTGTAGTCGAAGGTAGATGTTGTGAATTGTACTCTGGAGGAGACTTCGGGGTTACAAAGCAATGTTTAAGCCGATTGTGGTGAACGACAAGTGTCAGTAGTAGGTACTCCAAGTAACTGGATGCGATAATTTAGGGCACTAAGCTTATCAATAATAGTGTATGGACCACGCCACAAACAAGCCAATTTCTTAGTTGTGCCAGCTTTAACAGCCGGAACATAAAGCCATACTTGATCACCAATACTGAAATGTGTGGTAGATGTGTGCTGATCATACCTGGTTTTGTTGCGGCAGTGTGCTGCCTTGCTACCTTCACGAACTTGAGAGTAAACAGTCTTAAGGGAGCTATGCAAATTTCTTACAAACTGAGGTACAGTAACTGTAGGTTCTTTCTGCTTAACTGCAGCTCCAATCATTATATCCACTGGGAGTACAGGTGATTGTCCAAAGGTAACATGAAATGGTGTATACCCGATTGATTCATGGATGGTAGTTCTGTATGCAAACATTAGCTTGGGTATGTGTTGATCTCAGTCCTTCTGATTATCTGATTGGAGGTCCTGTTGTATATATGTAATAGTTGTAACATGGGCACAAGGGATTTGCCTGATATGTATGCCCGAAGCCCGAGGGCTAAGGGCATACATATCAGGTAAATCACGAGTGCACATGTTACAAGTAATATGTAACACTTCCGGCACTCTAAAAATTTGCCCAAACTTGACGTCGATATTTCCGCCTCTTTATATAGTAACGGGTACTCGTGATTGTGGGACTCTATTTCATCGTTGTCATGACGTTCTTGCATGGTAGTGCTGGTAATTGTGGGTTTACCACAACTTTTTATAAAGCTGCAGGACTTATAAGTGGGCAAAAATCGCGTTTAATCGCTGATAAACTAATGGTGAGTGTGTTACAAATAGAGTAGATTAATGTAGATACATTAAGTCACACAGTAAATAGATTATTTTTATCACGTGAGAAACTCACCTCAAATGGCGTTTTTGGGCTTATATCGGCTTCTAAACTTCCATGGATACGAAAAACAAACATTTTAAGACTAGTAACAAAGTATATATTTCAACTACAAATAAAGATTAATTTAGAAAACTAAAAGCCACAATCGATATTACATTTATGCGCCTATATAAAGAGCTCTAGTGATGCACCAACTTATCGATCAAAGGGTAGATCAAAGAGTTCAAAGGAAAGATTTTCCCGGGATACATCTAGATGTACACCACCGGTGTACATCTAGATGTATCCCGGGAAAATCGGTGTACATCTAGATGTATCCCGGGAAAATCTTTCCTTTGAATTCTTTGATCTGACTTTTGATCATGTACACTGGTGTACACTAGATGTGAAGGAGAATAGGGATACATGGCTTATGTATCCCTGTAGATTCCTTTGATCTGAGGTGTGAAAGTGTTACATGGAGTGTTTGACTACTGAAGTGTGGCCTGTAGGGATGGGGTTCTCAGCAAACACATGGGAAAAGTCAGTCAGCAACTTGGCCTGTTCTGTGTGTTCCTCTGTTGTCAGGTGAGATAGGTCTATTTGATCCAGGATGGTTGGTGGAGAGGTTGAATTGTAATCAATTAGAGAGGCGGTGTGAGATAAGAGCATGACATTATGTTCTGGTGTCATAATAGCAAGTTTTGTACCTTTGTAAACAGTTACTGGAGTTGGGCTTGTTCATCACTTGCAACAGAATGTCAGTGTTATTGGTCAATGAGCTCAAAGAGCAAGCTACACAGATGTGTGTGGGACTCCGTGCTAATGGATCCACTAGTGCACTGGTTGCATTGCATGGTGCATTAAGCTTCCCAGCGATGAACTGCACTGTACGCCCCGGTATAGTGATGTTTGTTAGTGCAGAAACAGTAAAGTCATCAGTGATGGTACTGGTGGATGGAACTTGCTGTAACGAGTGGGTGCCTTGGGCAACAGGGATAGTGTCCCTGTTGGTCAAATAAGGAACACTGTTACCACAATCAACAATAGCCTTGTACCTCTTCAGAAAGTTAGCACCCAGCAAACAATCCACGGTCAGGTGGCAGACAACGGTAAATTTATGTGTGACCGTGAAGGTGCCCAGTCAGACTGGCAGTGTGGCTTGGCCTGTAATGTCCAAGGGGGTGCCAGTGACACTAACTGCTGCTGTAGTGGCACCAGAAATACTGATGTGGCTAGGTATTAATTTGTGGTGAACAACAGATATAGCAGCACCAGAATCTAATAGAAAATCAGTTTGTCTATTAGAAATATTACCATTAACATAAAAGATTGCATTAACTGTTGTGGGTGTGTTTCCCATTGGGTGGTGAATGTAAGTCAAGGTTGTAACCAGCCGCCCACCCTCTGGGCTGGCCTGTTGAAGTTTAAAGGATAGTGTCATTTGATATGTCCGAGTTCACCACAGAGCCAGGTTCAGCATACCCATGCTGTCTTCCTTGTTGATGTTGACCATGGATGGGTTGGTTGCTGTGTAATCTATCAGTGTACTCTGTCGGGGGTAACGATGATTGTTTCTGGACAGTTTCCAGTGCTTCAATTCACTTTACTATCTGGTCTAATGATTCCTGAAGTTTATTTTGCCCCGATAGCTCCTGTGTAGAGGGCTTATGACAAATTACATTCACTTCTTGAGTGTTATTGGCTTCCCCAGCAAAGTTAAGAGCATGCTCAATGTTTGCAGCATCCTTAATAGCTTGATTCAGTGTGTTGGGCTTCCCTCGTAATAATAACAGACGCCGAATGGGCAGGAGTAAGCCTGTTAGAAAGTGCTGCAGTAATATGTGGAGGTGTAATCTTCAGTTGAGTAGGCTTTCTTAAACATCTCTTAAGGTCCACAACAAAATGTAAAATCCTTTCTCCCGGATGTTGAGAGCATGACATGAACAGTTGGCTCGATGTTGAAGGGTCTCGCACCAGCCAGAAGGTCTTCAAGTCCGCCAGGTCCCCACGAGTGGCATCGTCCACTTCCACGTAATACTTCACCAGCTTACCGTGAAGTAGTGTGGGGAGAACAACCTTCCTTTCCTTCTGTCAGCATTCCAATCTTTCACATTGGAAAATGAGTCCAAGCCTGGTGAAACTCCTCGGTTGTAATTTCGGATCCAATGGTGTTGCCATCAAAGTAGTCTAAACACAAATTCACTCTTTGCAAAAATGTCCACTCTCACCACACATATAGCATGTCTTCTTATATTGGTACCTCTTGCTTGTCTGAGATTCCTGCTTTCCTATTCCTACTTTCCTATTAATGCCTGTCCTGTTCCACCCATTGTGTCCAAGCTCACGTGTAGAGGTCCCATCTTTCATTTTCATTCTAAAGTACTGCTTTTTAAGTAACAGCTTATTCACCAGTGTATCCCATTCAAAATGGTTACTCAGAGCCATCCACACTCTTGTTGGTTCTTCACAAGAGGTAATCAGGTAGAGTTGTGACGAACTTATTGACATTACTATAGTTGAGAATGCCTTCTAAGAAAAACAAATATGCTCGCTGTTGTGCTGACACATCCTCTTGTAGAAGCTCAGCTCCCTCAATGAACCCCCACAGATCCTTTACCAACAGAAGATGCTTAATCTGAAATTTCCACATCATCCAATTCGACGAATCCATCTTATCAATTGACCACTTGTCGACTTCAGCCATCATTCTGCGATTCTCTCTTTTCCCTTGAAATACAGCAGTGAGTGATGCTTGGGCCCATAACCTGTTGTAATGTCGCGTTGACGGACTGAATAATATTAATAACACAACTCTACACAGATGATTAAAACAAAGCTGTTTATATACTAGTGTACAATTCTAGAATGTTATAAACTGTTCTCTAAAGTTCTCTAATATTCATGATGACTGCAGATCATCTAAAAATCATGTGCACTATTTAATTAAATTATGTAGTAATAGTATGTATTATATAGAGTATTTTGTAATGTATGCGATGTTATATTATGTAAGGGGGAGGCATTAATATATATAGTTGTAACACGTGATCTTATTGCTGCAGTATAGTTGTAATGCGTGATTGCCATTTATTATTATCATTATAAATCCACCACATCTCGGAATGGTAACAGTTATTACATGGTGACAGGAGTGGCATCTGCTATTCTTTTGTGTTTAAAAGTCAATTCTCTGAGTTCAGTCGAGTTAACAATGACCACATGGCAACTTACCAGGTGTCAGCACTCGAACGGTTTAACTTCAGCCGACCATCAGAATGGGTCAAATGGATACAGCGATCTGAACGTTTTCGAGTAGCGTCTGGAATTGACAAACACTCCGAAGCAGCCCAAGTTAACTCGCTCGCGTACTCGATGGGTGATCAAGCAGACGACATTTTATATTCTTTCAACCTTTCAGAGGAGGATTCGAAGAAATACAGTCGTCAAAGAGAAATTTGACAGTCACTTCATTAAACACAAGAATGTAATTTCGAAAGAGCAAAATTTAATATGAGAAAACAAGAAGATGGCGAAACCGTCGATATAGTTTCATCACTGCACTTTACGAGCTAGTAGAACATTGTAGCTATGGAGATTTACGGGAGGAAATGATCCACGACAGACTAGTGGTTGGGATCAGAGACTCAAAATTATCAGAAAAACTGCAGCTTTTGATAACGCACTTACTCTAGAGAAAGCAGTTGTTCAAGCTCATCAAACAGAAACAGTAAAACAGCAGCGGCCACTGTTGAGAGGAGGACTTGGAAGTAAGAGTACCCCAGAAGCCCCAGTGGGAGCAGTTAACAAGAAACCTGCCACAAGCAAACACGCAAATCCTCAAAAGTCTGAATTTCAAATTAGAAAAAGAGATCCAAAAGAGACATGTAGTCGCTGTGGCAAATTTCCTCCTCATGATCGTCAGCACTTTGTAGCACGAGATGCGGTTTGTTGCAAGTGTGGTAAGTGAGGTACCACTCTGTTGGTTCCTGGATTCTAGCAATTACTCCAAGTTGTTCCATACACTTTAGCTCCTGTTTGACTGCTGGCATCAATGGGACTTCTACTCTTCTTGGTACATTGAGTGAATATGGCCTGGCTCCATCTATCAATTTGATGTGATACTGTCCTGGTAGCTTTCCCAACAATTTGGAAAACTTCTGTGTTGGAGACGATATCTCTTGGACTGCCTGTACTCTAGCCAACAAGTTCAACTGCCCAACTGCTGGGCATCCGAGGAGTGGTCTCGATAAGTCTGTCACAACATAACTATTGTGTTCTGTGGTAACTCCACTGTATTGGAACTGTGCCAAAAATTTTCCTTTCACTGGCAGTGACTGGTTACTAGGACCACGGAGTGTCTGGTCTGACTGACTCAGAGATGGACTACCAACCTTCTTGTGAACAGTATCATTTATAACTGTTACTTCTGCCCAGGTGTCAATGTGAAACTGCACTAGTATACTGTTCATTTGCAAGGTAACAATCCAAGGGTTGTCATTAGTTGCATTGGTTGAGGTCACAACGCCAAGAAAATTCTCTTCACTTGATGGTGGTGGACTGGCCTGTAATCCCCTTACTGTTACTGAGGACTTGCAGACGGACTGAAAGTGTGCTCTGGAATGGTTGTGGTCTCCAAAGCCAATGGCCAGGTGAGAATTTGCGTTGACTTAACTAAGCTCAACCAGAATGTATGCAGAGAAAGATACCCATCACCAGCTGTGGAACAAATATTAGCACAATTGAGTGGAACTACAGTATTTACAAAGCTTGATGCGAACTCCGGCTTCTGGCAGATGCCTCTCTCACCTGTATCAGCTCCTTTGACCACCTTTATCACATCATTTGGCTGCTTCTTCTTTCATAGATTGCCATTTGGTATCACATCGGCACCAGAATATTTTCATTGTCAGATGTCAGAAATGCTTAAAGCTCTTGATGGAGTATTGTGTTTGATGGACGATATGCTAGTTTACGGCAAGATAGTGAGTGAACATGATGAGCGATTAGACAAAGTTTTGCAGACCATACAAAAAGCTGGAATGACCCTTACTTAAGAAAGAGAAATGTCAGTTTTTACAGAAACGCATTATGTTTCTTGGTCAGTTAATTGATGAAAGTGGAATCCGACCTGACCCAGGGAAAGTTGCAGCTATAAAAACAATGACAATGCCAAGTAATGTAGCTGAGTTACGAAGGTTTCTGGGAATGATAAATCATCTGAGCAAGTTTGCCCCTAATCTAGCTGACAAAACCAAACCTTTGTGAGACCTGCTCATCAAAAACAATCAGTGGGTCTGGAAAGCTGCCCAACTGAAATCATTTGAAGAGATGAAGCAAATAGTTACCTCAAGTCCAGTATTAGCACTTTTCAATCCGAAATCCAATACAATTATATCTGCAGATGCATCTTCATATGGATTAGGTGCTGTATTGCTACAGAGACAACCACATGGAGAGTTGAAACCTGTTGCTTACATTTCACAATCTATGACCACAACTGAGCAAAGATATGCTGAAATTGAAAAGGAATCCTTAGCATTTACATGGGTATGTGAAAGATTTGCAAATTATTTAATTGGTCTCAAGTTCCACATTTATACAGATCATAAGCCGTTAGTATCGTTGTTTAGTACTAAGAATCTAGAAGAGTTACCAATTAGAGTTCAAAGGTTTCGACTACGAATGATGAGATTTAACTTCACTATATCTCATGTACCTGGCAAGCAGTTAGCCATAGCAGACATGCTATCACGATTACCTATTGAACTACCTGATACTGACGATGTCGACTACCAGTTAGAATTGGAATCCCAAGCATTTGTTAACAATGTCATTGAAACCTTGTCTGCCTCAGAACAACAACTGCAAAGAATCAAAGATTCTCAGCAACGAGATCGGGTATGCAAACAAGTAATTCAGTTCTGTCAGACGGAGTGGCCTAACAAAGCATCACTTCCACAGGACATCCAGCCATACTATTCAGTAGCTGCTGAGATATCCATAGAAAATGGTTTGCTGATGAGAGGATGCCAAATTATCATTCCTTTCGAGCTTCAAGTAAGGCTGCGCCTAATATGCCGGCATAATTTTGGGAATAATAGGAAGTTAAAAGAATTAAGAATTATGCGGGCAAATTTAAATTATGCTACACTATAAATCTGCCATAAATACACTTGTAAACTCTCTAGTATCTCTGATAATCAAAGTTAAATACGCTGCTGCAAAATCTTTAACATGTGAGCTTAGACTCATGTAAACTTAAACCCACAATCAAATATTTCTCGTGTCCATGACAACTTCAAATGCTGTAGAGGGCCTATTCTTGCACATTTAAGGTAATAAATATTATGTTGTGTACTTAATAAGTAGTTGTTTATGTGATTTTTATTGGGAATAATTTTGGAATAATAGACAAAATTTAAAAGTAACTCTCAAAAGAATAATAGGTAAAAATAAAAGCATAATAGGTGCAGCCCTAGCTTCAACCTGAAATGTTGAACAAGATACATACATGAAGGTCACCTAGGCATTACCAAGTGTCGTGCCAGAGCGAGACAATCCATTTGGTGGCCTGGTCTCTCCAAGCAGCTGGGAGAGAATGTTAAGAATTGTTCTGAATGTTGTAAAAATCAACTACAAAGAGCTGAACCATTGATACCGACACAGTTACCTGAACTACCTTGGCAAAAGGTCAGTACAGATTTATTTGAGTGGAAGAGCAAATAATACAGAAGTGGTATCCCAGAAGTGGTGTGTTCCAATAATGGACCACAGTTCCATACAGATGTCTATAAGCAATTTGCATCAGAGTATCAATTTACACACATCACGAGTAGTCCGTACTTTCCACAAAGTAACGGCGAAGCAGAGTGAGCAGTAGGGACTATTAAGAACTTGTTGAAAAAGGAAGGTGATCCCCACCTTGCACTACTAGCGCACCGTAGCACACCACTAGCAGTTGGATTCAGTCCGGCAGAGCTCTTAATGTCTAGAAAGCTTTGCTCAACGATTCCTACAACCAGAGAACTGAGGAAACCAGAAGTACCAGATGAGAACACCGTGAGAGAAAGAGATAAACAGTTGAAAGAGAAACAGAAGCAAAACTTTGATAACCATTATGGAGCAAGAGCAATGCCATCTCTTCAAACTGGACAATTGATATGGTTACCCCACTCAAATACGGAAGCTCATGTTGAAGAACAAGTTGCTCCAAGATCTTATTCTGTTAATACACCACAAGGGCAGATCAGACGAAACAGAAGAGATATAATCAAACTCCCTCAGAGTACTCCCTCATCCAATCAATCACCTACAGAATTCGAAGCAGAAACTAATCCATCCAACAATAATGTGACAACTCGTAGAAGTACTAAAGAGAGCCATCCACCTCAGAGATTAATCTCAGACCCTAACTGAAACTGAACAAGAACTCTTAAGAGGGGATATGTAGTAGTAGTAGTAGTAGTAGTAGTAGTAGTAGTATGTATGTATGTATGTATGTATGTATGTATGTATGTATGTATGTATGTATGTATGTATGTATGTATGTATGTATGTATGTATGTATGTATGTATGTATGTATGTATGTATGTATGTATGTATGTATGTATGTATGTATGTATGTATGTATGTATGTATGTATGTATGTATGTATGTATGTATTATATAGAGTATTATGTAATGTATGCAATGTTATATTATGTAAGGGGGAGTGCATTAATATAGTTGTAACATGTGATCTTATTGCTGCTGTATAGTTGTAGTGCGTGATTGCCATTTATTATTATCATTATAAACCTGCCACATCTCGGAACGTTAACCGTTATTACAAATTAAATCATGTCAAGTTATTAAATTCAGTTAATATTCAATATTTTTACCACAGACACTCAGGAAGTGATGACAAAACAACTTTTGGAACATCATTTTCGTATCTTAGCTTCAAACCATACATTTTGATTTGAAACGGAACCTTCCAAAATGTTTAATTTACAAAATGAATGACTCAGGCCACAAAGTACCTGCGTGCTATTTGGAATTACATAAGGAAAGTTTAATTGGGGCGAGCCTGAGCGAGCCCCACACTAGCGAATCGCTGGTGTAATGGTCACGTTTACAATAAACTACGATATAAAATGGATACCTTACATTTTCTTTGAGCGTTGAATTAAACATTCACCTTATACGGTTGGCATCAATTGCTGTACTTCCATAGAAGTGCACGTAATGGTTTGTGTCACGGTTGAATTAACGACGTAGATTACTGCACTTCCATATTAGGCGTGTGTAATGGTTCATGCTACGATCAATCAACAGTGTAGATTACTTCACTTCCATATAAGGTGTGTGTAATGGTTCATGCCACGATTAATCAACGGTGTAGATTACTGCATTTCCATATTTAGGCGTGTGTAATGGTTCATGCCACGATTAATCAACGGCGTAGATTACTGCACTTCCATATTAGGTGTGTGTAATGGTTCGTGTCACGGATAAAACAACGGGGTAAAATTACTGAACTGCACATGGCGACTAGATAGTATTCGTGTCGTCGACCATGCCATGGGTGTAGATTACAGGACCTCGTGTAGCAACCATGCCATAGAAGATGAACAGAGAAGAAAGACTACGCCATGCACTGTAATGGGCGAAGACGACGCCTCGTCTCTGATACTGCCACATCTTCATCCGCCATAACTCACCACGTCTTGACACATTGTTGCGTACGTTTCTTGTATGCTTCCCACGTGACCATGCAAAATCATGCATGCATTCTCAGGCTCGCCCCTCGATGCTGTGTATATCTGTCTAGTATTAATATACGTATCCCTCCCTTTACCCTGGAAATGTTATTTGATTTTTCTCTCCCCACAGGTTAATAAGAAAACCTACCAATATCATTAAGGATACTGAGAGATTTAAACTTTCTTTTGTACATTTTAGCTTAGGCAGTAGTACTAGTATACTGTTGGTTTTAAACTTAGCCTGGCACAAGCCTGGTTTCTTGCTTTTGTCCAGGAGGTTAGTATCTGTGTGTGTGTCTATGTGTCCATCCCGGGTTATTAAAAAGTATTCACGCAAAATGAAGCCTAAATAACTAATTCAACAATTTCAGTTTCTATATTTAAATGTCTCATAATGATGAGTCTTTGTTCACATGACCTCCTCAGAATGTAGATTGACAGTAGTTTAACTTATACAGCACTTGCATGGCCGGTAAATTGCAAGGCCTACAAAGAAGCCAATGAAGTGTGACAACATGGTCCTTCTATACTGGAATTGTCATTTTATCATGTCTATCTTTATAATGGTTGTCAATATCCCTGTGTTTATGCCAAGTATATGTTAAAGTTCAACTTCACCTATGTAATAGCTTGCAGACACTTCATGCTCTGAACCATTCAAACTTCTACCTACAATGCATTGTCATGGTTAGGTATAAGGTTCTATGTATGTATGATGTGCTAACATACGGTACAGCTCACAGCTAAGTTTACAATCACACTCATGTTCTCGCGCGGAACCCGAACAAAACTCGCGATTTTTGTTCAAGTACACGAGCTATACATGCGTAGTAGAATGCACGTAAAGATATTTACCACACACCAAGGGTACTCGAGTATAGAAGCACACCATATAGCAGTGCTTGTGAGTAAGCAGTAAATACTCGCAAGAGGGTATGTCGTGCATCAACAAACGTATAGGCCTACATAAGCCTGTTCGTGCTTCCTTATCCATCGCTATCACATCCTCTGAGATTCAACTTATGTAGCTACTTAATATGCAAAGCGTATGCCTTTTCTGTAACGTGAGGATTCACACAAATGGCATCTGTGCTTTAATTGAAGTACATCATCATGTGCGCTAACACGTGCGAGAGCTCTGGTGCGTGCAATTTCTATCTTTCTGGTGCCACTGTTTAGTGTCCAGTTATTGTTGTGACTATGGTGGATTGGGAAAGAGGTAAGTAACAGAATATGTACTAATTTGCTTGTCAAGTGGAGTCGAGGCCCGATTTGTTAGCTTTGTAACAAGACACGTGAAATACCCTGTACATAGCCGAGAAAATTGAGACTTGTGTGTACTAATCCTACATGGGCAATTGGCTCACTCGCGTGTGGCACGTGAGTTTTGACTAGTTCCTCGAACTATACACACGAGAAAACGACATGAGTTGTAAACTTGGCCGTGAGCTGTACCATACGTAGTATAGTAGGAGAATATATTACTATATAATGATTATGTGAATACAGTCCCCATGTTATTCCTTAAATATAATATTAATGGTTTGTATATACGTTTATTGTCTTTTGCGTGGGCGAATCGTAGTACTGTATTTACCATAAAATGTCTAGCATGCTGTTTTAGATATCAAGTGTGTTGTAAGGAAATACAGCACTGTGGATAGCAAATACAGTACAGTTATTTCAATTATCGTCTGCAACAGCTGCTGTAAACAACCCCCCTTGATAATTACTGCCCGCCTATATGGATTCTTAACACTCCTTAAATGGATCCACTCCGACGCGTTTGAATGGTAGATTATCACAAAGCATCGTGTTAGATATACTTTAAAAGCATCACCAATAATACTAACTTGACTAAAAGCATCACACTGAGAGTCTACCACTACAAAATAACACTGATAATCCTCCCACACAAAAACAATAAATGAGTTAAAGCACCGCCAACTCGTGATGTACGGAAAAATACAACACTCGGGGTGGGGTCTCGTGGTAAATACAGCACGAGGCGTAACCGAGTGCTATATTTACCACTCGCCCCCACCCCTCGTGCTGTATTTTCCGTACATCACTCGCGGTGGTGCTATAACATATACATATAATCCAACCATACTTAAGTGTAAGAAATGTTTTTTGTTGCTTAATTAGTTCCAACACAGGCAGTTGTTGCTCTTTCTGTTATGTGTGTACTTACCCTCAGGTGCTGCACTTACGTATGCCTGTGTTACAACTATGTATGTACATATGTATTACGTACTTGTGCATAAAATTCCATTTGTATTACACTACAGGTGTGTTCTTTTTCCACATTCTCACTTGTTATGTGGTCAATACATTGATGCTAGCACAATGGTCTATATTGATCCCAATGTATTTAATTACACTGAAGCAAACAATAGGATTATAAAATTGGACAATAGTTTTGGATTTGGTCTGGACATATTGATTTCATGTCGGTCGATAGCAATATATACAGTCTGTCTATCTATATATCCACACTGCAACATTTCAACACAAAAATTAGTGCCTCCATGTATGGATGACTGCTTGGAGTATACTAACAGATGTGGAGGAAATCTTATAGGCCTTACTGTTGCTGCTAAAAGTGATAACGATTCACTGGAAATGTTATTTGTTTTAAATTGCTCTGATCCATTCAGAGCATTTGATTCTTTCAATGTTGACGCAGAGAACTGCTATACCTTTGCTTGTAAGTTAGTATGTATGTATGTATGTATGTATGTACGTATGTATGTATGTATGTATGTAATATTGTTTGGAACATATGTAATATGTACATATCCAGTGTTATCATAATAATTATGTAATATGCAGTAGCATCAAATGTTGATTAGAACATGGTATGTGCGTTTTCCTTTGATGTGTGTAGGTCTATTACCTTCGAAGAAACCTGCTAACAGGTGTCTTATTAGTAAGACACCGGATTCAGTAAGACACCTGATTCAGTAAGACACCTGATTCAGTAAGACACCTGTTTACAACCACAAAGTTATTTCACGCCCCCGGCTTCGCATGGGGTGACTGAGTCAGTGTGTAAACAAGTGATCGTTTATGGGCGCCTTAACAAAAACGCGAGGCACCTACATTAATGTAAGTTGCTGTATTGTGTGTAATGATGATAGTTTTGATGTACCCTTTAGCTTTTTATCGAGTTACGGTGCAAAAGGTGGGTAATTTATGTCTTTCAATGTATAAAAACCAGCCTGCGCGCTTCTGGCGAGGTATGACAATCCTAAACAGCGGTTTACAGCAAGGCTTCATGCATACACGTTGTTTAAACTTGAATAGAAACTTATCACGTACGAGTACATCGGTAAAACTAAGCAATGATGGCCAATCGCTGTGCCTAAGATTACCTGTATAAATGAGAGACCTGACTCGAAAGGGCCTGACGGTATCCTCCGCTGCTTACACACCATGTTCTAAAGCACTTAGACACCCGTAATAGGTGTCTTCAAGATTTTAAAAACCCTCAGTGACGTCAATAATTACCTCGTCTGCGCCTCGGTAATTATTATTGACATCACCTTGGGTTTTTAAAATCTCGAAGACACCTATTATGGGTGTCTAACTATTACTAAGGGTAACACATTAGGACCTGAGGAAACAAATTTTAGGTGATGAAGCGTGGAATATCTTAAATATGGAGTGTTTAAGAAGATATATCATACAGAATAGTGCTCATAGCATTGGGCCTCTAGGCAGTATGGTAGTAGTGTAATTGCTCAAAGGCATCTCTTGTAATTGACTTGTGTTTTTGGCTACTATTCTGGCAGTCAGCTTGGCCATATGTATGTATTTACTGGGAACCTTGGTTCTGTTCCCATCTCCACCACTCTACCCATGCTCCCATCTACCAACCCTGCCACTTGTAATCTCTCAACTGGCTGAAAATATTAAAAACCAGACATATATTATATAACTGGTAGCTATGATATAATTGTTCAATACAGAATTGTACAGGTGATCAAATTTAATATTTCTCAAATACTGCGATGTGCATATGTGACTGGATTTGACATCTTGCTTTTCCAACTTTAGTAGCTACATACATCGTAATTATTTCTGTGTGTGCTAATGACCTGAAAGTTATTGCATAGAAAAATTATATATTAAAGTTTTAAACTTAAAGACACAGTAAGTAAGTAAGTAAGTAAGTAAGTAAGTTGTTGTTATGGTTTATCAAAATTATAAAATTGGATGTGTGTGGAAGCCTGGCTTTCTCACATATAAGGCTAGTTTTCCCAGCCAGATCACACGTCTATGTGAGGGATCTGTAATGAAACCAAGTCATCAGTGTACCTTGATTAAGCCTATTGCAATAGGATACTATAGAGATACATAGTACTCATGATCTTGTTGTAGTATAATTTAATATGTATATGTTCTTTATTATTATTTTTAACAGTTCTTCCCATGTTTGTGCAGTCAACAACTTCTGTTACTGAAAGCAGTAATGGTACCAGGCTTATAATGCTCCCGGATCAAAATTCATCAACTGACTATTGTTCTGAGTTGCAAAGCAAAGACATTTCAGTAGCATGTAGGGCTGTTGGTATTCCTGAGCCACAAGTTGATATTCTTGTGAATGGTATTATTGTTGAACCATTTAGTCAAAGAGGAAATGAAGTAGTGATAAGACTTGCACCAATTTCATATGGAGAGGTAGTGATGTTTGAATGTCAAGCCTCCACTATGACAGCCACTGCAAATATTAAAGTCAATTTATCATATACATGTAAGTAGCTACGTATAGCTATATAGTTACTTTTTATGTGTTTAGTATCTTAAGATTCCTCTATCATTAAGTATGGTACATATATACTAGAGTAGAGATTGTCATGAAAGTGTACGGCTTCTGAAAAATATGCACCCTTGAAAACAAGTAACCTTCACAGGAAAACTTAAGAACTTAAGTTTAAATGTGGATAGCGTTTGCTCGTAAAATAGTATCCGCCTTGGAAGTGGAACAGTTTGAATGGAAATCCACACCTATTGTGAAAACACATTCCGTGCACAAATGGAAATGAGACTACAGTTACGTGAGCTGGCCATTGAATTATATCACCATTGTATGCCCTCCTATCCGTAGTACTGTGATCACACAGGCTGCTCGTGTTCTTATTCCGCCTACATATTATTGTAATACCCGTCCAAATGTACGAAAACAACTTCCGTTTATTATCACATACTTACTAAAATACCCTGGGAAATCCCCATAAAGCAATAAATCAAATAATAAAAAGGCATCTGTTCAATACTTTCCTTGTGATGGTAGTAAGTCACCTGCAGATTTTTAAGATTTTAAGCACTCATTAAACTATTACAGAATTGCTTACCTATTCAGACTTAATTCTTGTAAATGCTGTAGCATTTTACCCACTCTAGAATGTTTGTAACAGCCTTTCGTTTAAGATTGTAAGGCTTCTGCTCTTCACTTCTAAGTGTTCCCAAGCGGTCAAGCAAATCTGACATTTCAATGAACTCTCCTGCCTCTATCTTGGCTACCAGTTTCTTGGCAGCCCTGCACCAATTGGGAATGGTGGAGATCTGTCCTGTGCCAACGCAGTGTCTCTCCTCCAACAGCCAAGTGGTTTACATTTACTTCTTGTCCTATCACTGGGATAGAATTCAAAACGCTGGGCTGACGGGTAACTACTATAAAGGAGTAGATGCAACAGGTCACACCAGTAAACATAGACAGCCTAAGGGGTAAGATTTTATGCTCGGGGAATTTTTGGCTCCTACCATTAACTAAAAGTTGGGCATGCCATGTGTATGTCGACAGGTCTAAGTCACCAATTAAATTCGATAGGCGCATAAGGTTATACCAGTGTGTAAAGGAAAAAAAGACATGTATACATATATAGTGTATACTCATAGAATATACATAACATTAAGTCACTAACCTGTCTGTGTCGCAGACGCCGTCTGAACACTGTTGCTATTATCGGACATTGGAAAACATTCTATCATTGCCTTTACAATGGTGAGAATGTCACCACATGTAAGTGGCGATGAGGCGCTCTGATGTTCTCATCCTCTAGATGGAAATCCGACATTCCCGATGTTCCTCCTGTCAGTGTAGCCCGTAGATGTAGACCCAGAGGTACTGGCAGCTGGCAAGACGGATCCTTGGCGGCTTGTGTCCAGTTGGTGATTCAAATCATTTGGTTGAAAAACACTGACAAAGTTCCTTGAAGATTCCGGCAACTCCATTGTAGTGCCATTATTAAACTGCTCTGCCGGATTCGAAAGGGAAAACTGGTCAGTGACAGGAGTTGGCGATGTAATTCCGCTCTGTGCTGGCACTGCACTATGCCTATGCGTAGACCTAGTGTTGTAAGTGTCTCTTCTCTGAGAAGTAGTTCTCTTAGACCCACGAGGCATTTTGTTCGCCTAACACCTACTTGTTTCACTCAATTGTCTGCATGTGTTACTGCGCATGTGCAGTTTTCCTTATTAATGCCCAGACGAAGTATGAAACTTACCCAAGCCAATGCAGCAGACCATGAGCCCTGTCACAATTAAGCACTACTGCAAAGCACTTGTCGCCACATTAACTTTGTTTAAGCTTCTTAAACTGTATGTAAACAAATGCTCTCACTACCACCTAGAAATTAAGATCTTTAGTCTGTCAATCATGCTGTTGTTTTGTTTCTTTATGAGCTTTCTTGATTTTTTCTCTTGCACGATCCCAGACTAGAGTCGTGCTGTTGATTCATCTCTGTACAAAAGACAGTAGAACGGATAACCTCATCTGTATAGGTAATCTAGTGTGATTCCTTAGTAGACTCTTGAATAAGCATAAAGAACATAAGGCAAATGTTCATTCCAGTCTCGTCCTGGTTTCTGCACAGTCTTGGCTAGCATACTAGTCAAAGTCCTATTGAATCTTTGAATCTCTCCACTAAGCCATCAATTTGGAGGTGATACGTATGATGTGGTATGACCTTTTTATAATTACCAAAAGCTTGTACACCTCATAAATTAATTTTTATAAAAAGGCCTTTCATCTGTGTGATAGTAATTCACCAAACTCTGTGTCAAGCAACAATGCATTCCAGTGGTAATTTACATAGCAATCATCAATGAAGTTTGATCCTTAGTAGGGAACACCTCTGGATACTTTGTCAAATAATCAACAAATACTATAGCATATTGGTTACCTTTTTATTCTTGGAAATCTTATGAAGTCTTACACCTACATGGTCAAACGAACCAGCCACAGGAATGGGTGTGAGAGGTAGTTTAATTCCCTGCCCAACATTGTGCTGCACAAGTCTTACATTCACGACACCAAACTACTTATGCTTCAGTATTGGTTGTACCAGGACTCTAGTGTATATGAACATCTAATACTTGTAGAGTCATGTCCCATCTTGCTAATCTATGTACGTGTCTGAAGGCTGGTGTATTCAGAAGTGATTGACTGCTTCATGGTCAGTGAGAACATCACTATAATTATTACTGGAAATGATTTACTGTCCAATGCTTCTAATTTGGTGATTTCGGTTACTCCATATTGCTTTCACGATTCTGACTTGTGTAGGCAATTGGCTATAATTTATAGAATCATCCTTCTGTACTTGCGATAACACTGCAAGCATAAATTCCTTGCTAAAATCTGGAAAAGCCATGTGGTCAGCAACTTCTTTAACTCTTCAAAGACACCTTGACTCTATGGTGTCCATTAATACACAGCAGTCTTATTCAATGCAAAATAGGGATGAAACAATACTGCAATACATTACAATACGCCTGAGGAAAGATATCAATATTGCACACTTCAATATATTGTGATATATTGCAACATTACGTTACCTTCAAAGTTATACGTAAGTATCCAATTATTACACTGCTAAAGCAACTGGACCTCTTGTAAACCTGGAATATACAGCCTAGTTTCTTACTATTTTACATGTTTCTGCTGAGCTTTATTTTTATGTTCTTTACCCAATATCTAGTCACATGTGGCAATACACATAGCAATATATTGTAATGCATTCAAAGGCAATACACAATATGGTATTGACTCATAATGTTTCATCCCTAATGAAAATAGTGAATTTGCCACTTTGAGGGAGTTACGAATAGATTTTCTGTAATACATAGTAAGAAATGATCTCAGTTCGTTGTGTTTGAACAGCCTTGGATCCGTAGCAACTCCACAGTCAGAAATCACTTATCACAGATACTCAAGCTTTCTTCTAGCCAACTAACACTTAGAAGGTTTCAAACAAACACCTGCATTATGTAAACACATTGGAGATTACACAAATGTTCTTCAAAAGTCTTTAATGTCATCTAAAATGCAATACAGATGTCTCAAGCTAGCCAGGTCAGTACTCTTTTCATCAACCATTGTAAAGTTGAGGGAACATTAGATAACCTAAATGGTATTACCACTAATTCATACAATCCTGAATGGGTAGCAAAAGCAGTCTTCTCTGGGGCCATTTTTACTTGCCAATATCCTGATCTTAAATCCAGCATTGAAAAATATGTACCATGAATGTGCATGCAAGTGTACATATCTATGGGATCATCAATCCTTGGTAGAGGAAATACTGACGATAATCTACCTTGTTGTGCCATCTTTTTTTGTAACCAGAACTATTGGACTAGCCCAAGGACTTTGAATAACTTCTTGATTCAACACATTTTGCACCATCTCATTCACTTTTCTCATGTGGTGCAAAGGCGAATTTTCTAGCATGTTGATGGATGAGCTTGACATCACCTGTTTCAATGTTGTACTAAACCAGATTAGTAGAACTCACTTCAGAGTTGTTCAAGGCAAACACATCTTGTTAATCTGATAGAAGCTCCTTAAACTTCATGCTCTCAGCTTCTGACATAGAAGCTGTCTTCCAATGTAAGGTGTCCTTATAACAATCATTCTCGGTTTTAGTTTGACCAGAAGCAGCATGCAATGTTCCAATAAATGTCAGTTTATTCTCATCTATCCTCTTCAAGACTCAGTAATTTTAACAGTAGCTTCTTACCAAACATACAGGGTGAAAGCCACTATTCTGTAAAACTAACGTCACTACTTGGCTTTACAATGGCTTCGTAACTCTACTGTATATCCTTGGCAAAATTGCTGTCCATCTCGAACACTGCAACCTTCACATCTATAGAATTTTTGCATACCTTGGCCTTTATCAACTTCTAATGTTGTGCTGGCACCCAGACAGTTGTTATCAGTTTAACTTCAAGTGATGAATTCACCGTATCTTGCTTAGGAGGTTCTCTTATCTTCTCTTTAGCTTTTTTAACAATTTATTTTCCTTATGTCTGAACATTTCTACCATTAATGGTAGCAGATCAGTTCCAATCAGTAAATCATGGGAAGGATTCTTTTGTAGCAAAACTACTGCAGTGTGTGAATAACCTCTAGGTACAATTGAAACCACCTTCTTGGTTTTACTGTTTCTGGAGCCTTTATAATTATTATTCTCAATTCTGCAGGTACAGCATGTCCCTGCACTGGACAACTGGAAATGTCCAGTTGCATTGTAATTATTTTAGTTGCTAAAGTCTGGACAGTTAATTAGGTTGCTTCCTAGTAGGCATCAGGAATGCCTATGTACATATGTCCCTAAGCTTGACTTCCTCAAATTTGTCTTTAGCCAGTAGTTCCTTCGACACCAGCCACTTTAATCCTAATTTCCTGTTTTAGTAAACTGATTTGCTAACATTGTACGAGCAACCCACTCTGTCTTCTGTATTCCTTGCTGGGCTTGAGGGTAAGCATGGTAAAATAAGGTTTGTAACTCTTGAGCATAGGAATCTACACTTTCATTAGAGTTTTGCTTTTGGTCATAGAAATAGGGCTGTGCAATAATAACGATACAACGATAATTATTGATATCTAAATATTATCTCGCGATAATGATAATGGCTGATAACCTATCGATACTATCACAATGTACATTAGTGTGTTTACTGAGATTCTTTAATTAAATTTTTTTGTCACTTAGAGTTGGCCAGGAAGCCATACCTTATGCAAACAAACATTTTTAACATGCTGCACTTGTATACAACATACCCTTCTACAAGGATAGCTTATCTACCACACCATTATAGGTATTTATACAAACATAATCTGACTATATTAAATATTTTGGCGGAAATTGGGGCAATTGGGGCAAGGTGCAAATGTCACCAGATAGTTAGAGGGGGAGAAGGAATGTTGCTGAACAAACTTGCGTCACTACATGACTACACCATGTAACAACAGTTGTAACAAATATTACTTCGGTCGCAATAACACCACTTGACACTAATTGACAGTTACAGCCCTTTACTTGCATCACCACACCAATACAACACTTAACAACGGTCTCAACAAACATTACATCGGTCGCTGGTCGCAATCACACCACTTGACAGTTACAGCACTTCACTTGCATCATCACATCAATACAACACTTAACAACAGTTGCAACAGACATCACATCGGTCGCCGGTCGCACTAAATAACACTCAGAATGGCTTTGCTTAATACTTAGCAGTCATACTTAAGATTTATTTACAATCACCTCCCCCTCTTTTAAGCTTTTGATTTTTGTGTACTACCTTATTTTTATTAAGCAACAGTTTGTGCCCAATTTCCACCCAAAGATACAACCATCTTTCTACTGTATCCCTTTGATAAGTTACTGTATGTGGACTACACCCAGTTGTGCCCACTATGAATATGATACAATAATACAGTATGATCATAATAATATATAATTATCATCTGCCACAGTAACAGTTACATTAAACCTGTGATTATGTGAATAGATTATGTTATTATATTACTACATATGCTGTTATTATATTACTACATATGCTGTTATTGTTCATCTGGATTCCATGCTTGTTGTTGAGAGGCATTAGTTCTAGCCAGCAGTGCAGATACTTCCCTTAATACATGATTGGAGCAACGGATGTAAGTCATATAGGCATCGCTATTCCACCGACCCAATGTCTTAATCAGCCTTGGAGGGAGACCTGCTACTGCTGAGGTGGTGGCCGCTCCAATGCGGAAACTATGGCTGAAGTATAGTTGTCAATCATAGCCTACTTGGTTTAGTAAGCGGCGAAGAGTGTTTGTCACATGGGTACGCGATAGCGGGAAAAATTGACCTGGGCCCATTCTCTGATCCACTGGGACCATTCCTTGATATCGTTGCAGTGCTTTCACAGGACAGGTTGACGTGTTAGTCACTGAAATGGATAGGGTATGGCCCCTACGAAAAGGATCTGTTTTTGATTGGCGGAGTCTTATGGTCAGTGCAGTTGGTGATAATTGTATATCCGATCACTGCAATGTAGCTGAAGCATTGACTGAACTTGTAAATTTGCCTACTCGTAAAAAGCCATAAAAGGCAGTTGTAAATGCTGCCCATAGGAGCCTCTGTTCAACAGGTGAAAAGGTACTAATGCGGAGTTGTTGCTTTAGTGTGTGATGGTAATGGGTAGTCTCTGACGAGGTGATTCTCCCTGCAGTCGCCGTATACCTCTAATCACTAAGCGCAAAGGTTCATCAGTTGTAGGGTCTGGATATCCAGATTCCAGGTGAGCTAGACGTATTCCTGCGAGGTATACCTTGATAGACTTGTATGATACACGCCGTGCAAGGTCAGCACAGAAAAATTGTAGTGTAAGGCTGGAAGCCGGATAAGGTGTAATATTAAATCGAGAACAGAATTGTAAATATAAGTTGACACCAGAAGTGTACATTTGATGAGTGGATGAAGCTACTCCCAGGTAAACAAACTGCTGGAGTGATCTAAGATAGCTTGCCGATGAGGGAGAGTAGCTCCCGTTTTGTGCATTTTTTACGTTGCACAAACGATTGTAATTCCTCTAACATCAATGACTTGCGTTCATTAGATATACTGGCTGTCATGGCATTTGTATCGATGACAATACCTAAAAAGGTGATCTGGGTAGAAGGGGGAACAACTTTTTCTGCTTTGATGGGAGCATTGATGCTTTGACAAAGAGTTAGCATGGATTCCAGGTTCTGTCTACATATGGGGGAATCAGGTGGCCCAGCTGTCAAAAAATCATCTAAGTAATGAAGAAGAAATTGTATGTTGTAATTATTCTGAAGAATCC
The DNA here is from genome assembly GCA_963930835.1 of Spongia lamella. Taxonomy (NCBI): domain Eukaryota; kingdom Metazoa; phylum Porifera; class Demospongiae; order Dictyoceratida; family Spongiidae; genus Spongia; species Spongia lamella. The sequence goes on along the minus strand of OZ005750.1, from coordinate 3,066,830 downwards.
AATGAATTGCTGTAGCTAGTCAGTTAAATATACAGGGGGCAGACCGCAAGCCGAAAGGCAAGCACGTGTCAATATAGTACTTTCCTTGCCAAAATATGCCTAGTAAGTTCCAGTCCTCAGGTCTAACAGGTATGAGGCGAAATGCGTTTTTACTGAGCAAGGTGCCAGGACCAAGTGATTTACTATGGCATAGGTATTGTCAACAGTGCAATATGTTAAGGAGTATATGGTGTGATCAACAAAATCATTAATGCTGTTACCTAGGGGTGCTGAAAGGTGGTAAATAGTCCTCCAACCCCCATCATGCTTTGGAACTAAGCCCAAACCAGAGCATCAGAAGTTGGGTAAAGGGGGAGAGTCGAAAGGTCCTAAAATACAATTAAGTGAGCCTTCGATCGCTAATGCATTATCTAAAACTGATAGGTGGGAGAAAACAGATTGAAGATTGTGAGCTGTGTGTGCAAGCTGGGGCCCGGTGTAGCCGATGTTACAACCTTGTCGAATATCTGATAACAGCTGCTTAATAAAAGTTTTGTCTGGGTGATTACTTAGCTCCCACTCAAGAATAAGTGGTCATAGTGGGGTACGCAGACCCCTGCCCTCAGTGCTTGGAGAATGACTGTGCCGTGGGATTAGGACAGGAGAGCCTTGGATGGGCCCCCCACAGCGTTCGCAATGGTCACGAAAGGTACAATGTGGTCGTGTACACTTTCCTCTGTTGTTAAAGTCTCTACAAATGTAGGATGGTGGGTTTGACTGTCAGCTGGGGGGTCTGTTGGCTGAGAGGCTGGGCGGGGAGTGGGTGGGGTCCCAAGCTGAATGTCTGTCTGTCAATAGCTAATGAAACTGGAGATTTGCCACCACGAAAAGGACAGCGATCAGGGAAGTGGTATACACTATTGCAATGGGGGCAAGGCCAGCGCTCGGACGCTGCTGGTTTTGATATTGTTAAACATTCCAGCCATAGATCGGGGTGACAGGCATCCCAACAAAGTAAAGAATTGTTCGCCACCAATGTATGAAACTTGACATCATACGGTACAGCTTAAAGGCAACGTCGCACTCATCCGCTCGACTCTCGCACAAGTATACTCGAACTTGCTATTTACCATTTCGAGTTATAAAGCCTGCTGCTCAAAAGTCTCTCCACACTAGGTTTAGGATGAAAGTTTTCATAAAGGTATACTATTTTACAAAAAATACGACGTTACAAAGTGTTATACCATACTAGTAACTCACCATCGCCTCCACTCGCGTTTGTTTAAATCCGAGCGTGTATTGTGCTTTCCTTTGTCAAAATCACGTTACCCTATTGTTTATTTAAATCGGCATCACGTGCCAAGTAAGTAGTGTTTTCAGATCGAATAATATCACAACTCTTGGAGACTTGTGGCCGTTTCTTCAATCTTGAGTGAGACTCAAGGATTCAGTAAGCATGAGAAATGGACTCTTGAAATGAAGAAGATTGCTGACGAAGTTTATTATTGTTAGCCCTTTTGTATACCATGGCGCAAGTATCAATATAGACTCCTTTGTGCTAGTATTGTAGAGAAGTAAATCTACTCGAAAGAGCCTAGAGTGGGACTCGTTACTAACGAGCACTCGCGATGTTGCCTTTAAGCTGTACCGTACATCATCCATGCAGAGAAGGGAAGCTGGATATTAGCTGAGGTAATCAGGCGTTGGTAGCCGAATAACCCAAGTGCGCATGATGGTTTGGCTGAAAGTAATGTAGAAGCATAAACATTCCAGGCTTCCATCCATAATGCAAAAGAGGTAATTTTGCAGGTGATGGTGGATGCTTGTGTGACTTGAAACCTGCCACTTTGAGCTGACATCTGGACTGTGAGTGAGGATGAGGTTGATTGGTGGGTTAAAGGGCCATCACACATAGAAAACATGGCTCCAGTCAGCAAGCTGTTAAAATCTATGTACTCACCTACAATTATACGATCTCGTAAGCGTGCTGGGACTGGAGGAAGAGATGAATTGGTTCTGGATTAGGCACAGTAGGTGCACTGGGATTGATGAGGAGTTCTGGTGGCTGCATTGGAGAAACAAAGGCAGAAGCTTCGGAAAGTTGGTCGTCTTGCTGAGATGACTGTACCGCAGCATTGCGTAACACCATAGCCTGTTGTGATGCCATTGTTATAGGTGCATTGTGAGCTGCTGTTTGTACTTGTGTTGATGCGGGTTGGGCTGCCGTATTGGATGAGCTTGGCAAGGTAGTGGAAAGTCGCGAAGCTGCTTGGAGTAACAGGTTTGCAAGGTGTTGATGTTGAAGTTGCTGTAATTGGATCCCCAGCGATAATTGTTGGTCGCTGGCTGTGGTGTGGGTGGTATCTGACATCACATTATTAGTGATAGTAGGCTGGTTAGATTACGTGGGAGAACTTTCAGGATTTACGGATGAAATGCTGGAATGATCAGGTGGTGTCGAGTGAATGGAGTCATAAAGTTACTGCGCCATAACGGATTTATTTCCTGTTGACACAAGATTTCTGGCTGTCAAATGAAGACGCAAACTTTCTGCAGACAGCAAGCGAAGTTGAGGCACGGTAGCAAGGTGCCAAGTGGAGGCATCTGTCAAACTAAAGTTATTTGGAACTATGGATGGTGTGGGATTTTTTCTGGAATGTTTTCTATGAGTAGCTGGCATAGTGATCTGCTGTAAGTGTTTACTGAATATCCACAGGAAGAGTTAAGCTCAATGTATATCAGTAGTAGTATTATGGCTATTGATAAGCTTGTACAGAGATAGCAACACTATAGCTATGGCGTTTATTATTCAAAGCAACAATATTGTTAATCAGTAACAGTATAGAAGTAGCTACTTAGCAATTTATCACAACAGAATAACTTATCATGATCCTTTAGTACTGCTGCCAACAATCTGGAGTCAAATGAATCCTGAGTTTCTTCTGTAAGTTATCTAGTTCAGTTTTTCTTGGTGAAGAGCTCCCACAACAAATAGCAGAGTAACAAGTATATGTTATAGCACCGCCGCGAGTGATGTACGGAAAATACAGCACGAGGGGTGGGGGCGAGTGGTAAATACAGCACTCAGCTATGCCTCATGCTGTATTTACCACGAGACCCCACCCCGAGTGCTGTATTTTTCCATACATCACGAGTCGACAGTGCTTTAACTCATTTATTGTTTTTGTGTGGGAGGATTATCAGTGTTATTTTGTAGTGATAGACTCTTAGTGCGATGCTTTTAGCCAAGTTAGTATTATTGGTGATGCTTTTAAAGTATATCTAATGCGATGCTTTGTGATAATCTGCCATTCAAGCCGCGTCGGAGTGGTTGTTCAACATGTATTGCAAGGCTTACTGGCTAATGCGATGTTGAGCGCGCTATGCATTGTTTTTAGCTTATTGTGTAAGGCTTACTGTAGTCTCGCGAGCCAGATCTTTTTTTGGTGCAGGTCGTTATCGCTTTCAGTATAAGACTAGGCTTACCGTCTGATGCAATGCAGCCCTATAGACTATATACATGATGCTTCAGTCACTGCTTTTATTGAAACAAGCTAGTTGAATCTTTGTGTTTAGGTGTGGCAATAACTTTTGAAGACCCATTTAAGGAGTGTTAAGAATCCATATAGATGGGCAGTAATTATCATGGGGAGTTGTTTACAGCAGCTGTTGCAGACGATAATTGAAATAACTGTACTGTATTTGCTAACCACAGTGCTGTATTTCCTATACAGCACACTTGATATCTAAAACAGCATACTAGACATTTTATGGTAAATACAGTACTACTTTTCTCTTTGATCCGCCCACGCAAAAGACAATAAAGTGTTATTGTGATTGGAATTTCACTACTTTATACATCAACAACATAGTCAGCAAACACATGTCAACAACCCAGTCAGCAAATATAGGTGTTACAATTTACAGCCAAGTAGCCCCCACCCTACAGGCATTTGCCTGTTAACTTTAATTTGTTGCTAAAGCAACAAATAACATAAACAAGCACCAGCTTACCTCTACAGACTTATTAAAAGCAGTTACCTGGTACCTATTTGATACTTTTGCCTGACAGTTTTATACATTGAGGCAAACGATGATAAAACTTCATGTTGACAACATTATCGAGATATTATCGTTTATCGAGATAATATAATGAATATTATTGGGAGTTATCGAGATATAACTTTTTCCATTATCGCACAGCTCTAATGAGAAACTAGTTACTTTGCACAGCCTGCACATGTACTGGGGTGAAACGCTTCTTAAATTCACTGACAAGAGTTTTATAATTTTCCATTGTTGAGTGCTGCACGAACAATAAAAATTTTGCTTGATCCCTTACCCCCCCGTAGTCAGATAAAGAATTTAAACTACTCGGTCTAAACGTTTTTCCCACTGAACTTTTCTATTGGTTATATCGCCACTGACTCCATCCAAGGAATATTACATGGGAAAGGGTTCAAAGGGTAGACATGTGGGATTGAAGGGTGTCATTATTCTATGGAATGGAACATTCCGTGACATTATTTTCCGGAATGGAACGATTTGTCAAACAACTATTTATCTTAATATATATAGCTTGCTATATTACATATGCAAGTTTGGACTATTTATCAATGTAGCTACATATACCATGTGGCTTTTCAGCAAATGATACATTTTCCTTAGGCACGGCCCATGCAGCTATAGCTCCCGATGGCTGCCCTATATGCTTCAAGTTAGGATGGCACACTATAGCTAATAAACTACCAGCTTGAACTATTTATCGATGTACGGTACAGCTCACGACTAAGTTTACACTCGCGTGTACCACACACGCGTGTTTTTATCAATTTTAGTCGAGCGATTAGTCGGCGCTCGCGTGTCACTGAACGCGAGTAATACCTCGTGCGCTGCTGCTACACGCGAGTCATACTTCGTGCAATGCACTCGAGTCAGACCTCGTGCGCTACACACGAGTCATTGTATGTAGCTACTTATGCTACGTGCGTATCACTCGAAACTGGATGCCAAACACGCGAATGAGTCAAAATGACACGAGACTGAGACAGGACAAGCAGCTAAATTCTTGCTCGTGTTATTAGACAAAGCGCACGTGTTCTAACACAAAGCGCACGTGCTAAGGCGTTTAAGTGAAGGAGCTGGCGCTATTTGCGAAATCATTACAAGAAGACATGTCCCGAGATGCACTCCAACATGTTGAACCTAAAAAGGGCGTAATTTGATAAAGCAAGCGCGGACAAACTTGTGTAAGTCTATACTGCACGAGAAAACGCACGACTGGATTTACTCGCGAGTGTTTACCACTCGTCAGTGATTACTCGCGAGCACTGAAGAGCACGACACGATTTACTCACGAGCATTCACCACTCGTTAGAAATTACTCGCGAGCACTACTGACGTGCATGAAGTATTTATACGTACGTTGTAACACTCGTGCGCTCGAGAACAACCCGCGAGTTTTCTTTGAGATTTGTCGAGGCACGCCACAGGACACGCGTGTTTTTGTAAACTTAGTCGAGAGCTGTACCGTAGCTACCATGTGCAGGCTTTTTTGGAGATGATCTAGCTAAGAGGCAGCTTTAATTCAGTCCTCCATGCAGACCAGATGCAACCAACTGATCATGATTTGATTTCTATTCTCCCTATGCCAATTCAAAGACAGCACTAACATTGTACACCTCTATTCAACTTAGTGTATATGTAACTATAAATGACAGGTTATTTGTAGTCGAGACAAGATTTTAAAATCACGTGACTGCACAGTAAGTGGCCACTCAGCTATCCTAGATTAACCTTGCATCACAATTCAAGCTTACCTGTGTAATACAGCCTCGAATATAGCTACGTACGTATATTGCTATTAAAAGTTGTTTGGCAAATCGTTCCGTTCTGGAAAATAATGCCATGGAACATTCCGTTCCATTCTGTAGAACAATGACACCTAGTACATAGTTTGTCCCCTAAGATAAGTCATAGTCATGTCACTAGAATAAACACCACTCGGAGCATCTGTATCCACACAATCCTGTGCTGTTAATATTCCTGCAGTTCTATGTCCATTTCACCTTTTGAACTAATTTGCTATGAGGCTTAGCTACAGCATTTACAAAATTTTAAACAGTATAACTCACTAATTTACTGCTTCTTCTTGGCCTTGCAACTCGCTATTGTAAGTCTTGATGCATATATACGTATATCTGTGTAAATAAAATTGTGAAATGATTTTTTAGGTTGTATGGATGATAAAGGGACACAGTATTCATTTGGACAACAGTTTGTGACTACAGATTGTTGTCAATGCTTCTGTAGTAATGGTGGAAGTATCTCCTGTGATCAGACACAGAATACTAGCAGTACGTAAGTTAACTACGTATTAAAAGTGTAATTATGAGAAAAACGTTTTTTAAATAATTATGAAAAATAAGTACGTAGCTAGGATTAGGCCCACTATTTAATTACCTTTATTACATATATAATACCTCTTTATATTTATATATATATATATATATATACGTACGTATGTGATCATGACTGAATTTAACAAAAGCCAGCTTGGACACATCCAATAACCAGCTACGTATGTCATTTAACTAACAGTCCATAAATGTAGCAGCGCCAAAAATTCTTCAGTCTGCTTTTAGGGGCCAGTCAGATTTCCATGGAGGGTTTGTATTTAAAGGCTCTGGTAGCACTTGACAAGCAGTCACCTAGCTGGAAATTGCCAGGTGACTGGCTAGTAGTCTTAGTCATTTATTTGGCTAAGTTTGGGGCACAAAATAGTCCTACTAGTTAGGTAATGCTATCTAGACATGTTTCAACTTTGTGAAAATTTTTGTAGAGTCTTAACCTAACCATGTATAGCTAATTTGTTGCTGTAATGCAAAATTACTCTGTTACAGTTATTAGCTAAATAGTCAGATTATTCTAGTGTCACTCATGTGTTACAATGACTCAATACTAGGCATCCGCATGAACATAAATTTGCCTCGTGCATATCAGCAGATAAAGTGCCCTGTATATTTAGTGCTATCAATAATGCCCACGCTAAATAAGACACATGATACCCCTTGAAAAAACATTTGGCTATGCAAAGGTTTAAACAGTGACTAAAGAGTAAAGCAGGGTGTCATGTAAATAAGCTAGACCTAAGTCACGCCTACCAACAACTGGTACTTTTGGATGAGTCAAAGACAGGGGCGTAGCCAGCCTTCAACCGATGGGGGGGGCATAAGCAACAAACTTATTATGACCCTGCAAACATTATAATATTTGAATTGACAATAAAAAGCTAATAACCCAGTGATGAGCTAGCTAACATACGGTGTAGTAAAAAGTGGTACAACAGATCCACAACCTAACTACATACGTAGCTAGCAATTACACAGGTTAATATTTAATACACTATTGTCTTGCTGGTACATTAGATCATCTCAGACTTAATTAGTCATAATCTATGATTTAGTTGATATAATTGCCATGATGTCTGGATCGTGCGACCACTGGGTAATCTTTTCAATCTTCAGATACAAGTGATAACATAGGACAGTTTCATCAACATTGATCGCTACGGACTTAGATATATCATAATCGAGTAGTATAATTCGTATATACTCGTGCTTCGTCTCTGTGATACATAATATGAACTCCTCACACACTGTTATTACTGAATTACAACTTACTGCTACAATTTTATAATGGGTGCTGTTGTCATCACTATTCCAGCTGGCCTTATAACATCAAACTAGTTAACAGCTTAAGTTCGAGCTTCATGCAGTTGCAAAGGTCACGCCACGGTGGTGCTACACGTACACTTAACCTATTTCGCCTAACTGGTGATTACATCTTTTCACCTACTTGTACTCCAGGCATACAGCATTTACCTTGTTCCTTGTTACCATTTTCATTTAATTTTCAAAACTTCATTTATCATGTGAGAAGTTAGCCTTGTTGTATTCTATTATTTTTGATCACTTCATTACGTTTACTTAGCCATTAGTGGTGCAAGCAGATTCAGAGTATTCTATACTACTAATTGACTAAGACTTGGGCTAGGGAATAGTATTTAAGGTAATAAGGCATTTAAAATTGATGGGGGGCGAAGATAAGTGATGGAGGGGCAAATGCCTCCCTAGCCCCCCTCTAGCTACACCCCTGGTCAAAGGACTATACGACCATACACACACATAAGGGCTATTCAGGTTTACGAGATTGCCATTTGGAGCATCAGCAGCACCAGCGATTTTCCAGCGGGTGATGGAGAGTTTGTTGAAAGGTATACCGAATGTCAGTGTGTATTTAGATGACATATTAGTTTCAGGATCATCAGACAGAGCCCATTTGGATAACTTGGAGTCTGTACTGTCTAGTTTGGAAGCTGCAGGGTTTCGACTTAAACAAAGTAAATGTATGTTCTTCCTCCCTGAAGTAGAATATCTAGGCCATCGAATCACACCAAACGGCCTCCACCCCACACCAGTCAAAGTGAAGGCAATTACAGCAGCCTCACCGTCCAAAGAATATTGCACAATTGCAAGCTTTTTAGGCCTTGTAAACTACTATGCAAAATTCCTGAAGGATATGGCCTCCATCTTAGCCCCACTATACAAGTTACTTCATAAGAAGGTTTAATGGATGTGGGGAGAAGAACAACAGTCTGCATTTACACAGATCAAAGAGCAGCTGAAGTCAGATGCAGTATTGATACATTATGATCCAACAAAAGTGCTTACCTTGTCCTGTGATGCATCCCCTTACGGCTTAGGGGCGGTGTTATCATACAGAACACAAGATGATTTGGAATGGCCTATTGCGTTTGCATCCAGGACTCTTTCACCAACAGAGAAATGCTATGTCCAGTTGGACAAAGAAGGCTTGGCTATTATATTTAGTCTTAAAGAGTTTCGTCAGTATCTACAAGGACGACATTTTATTGTCTACTTTGATCATAAGCCGTTGATGTACACCACACCATTTAGTCAATTGACACTATTAATCCCTGTTTGATTTCTATTGTTTGTATAAGCCTCTTGTGATGTTACCAATATATATTCTATATAATAGCCCATCAAATGGACATGAAAAAACTTAAGAAACTAGATTAAATATAAAAAATTTCAATTTCAAAAAAGGAAATAGGGATCGAAAATGCTACTAGAAATCGGCAACCTAATGCTATAGATCAAAAGGATAGATAAAGTTAAAGATTTAATAAGTATGGAAACAAGAAGGATACAAAAGCTTAAAGATCAAAAAAGTATGGAAACAAGAAGGAATTTGTAACCGTGTAGATAGAACTGTTATTCTAAAGCATTTGCGATCCCTATTCTGACTGCATCAGGATTACTATGTATAGATAGGACTGTTATTCTAAAGTATTTACTATCCCTATTCTGACTGCATCAGGATAATGGATTCCTCTGAAAGCAGTCAGAATAGGGATCACAAATGCTTTAGAATAACAGTCCTACCTACGTGGTTACAATCTCCTTCTTGTTTTTGATCTTTAAGCTTTTGTATCCTTCTTGTTTCCATACTTTTTAACTTTATCTATCCTTTTGATCTATAGCACTAGGTTGCCGATTTCTAGTAGCATTTTTGATCCCTATATCCTTTTTTGAAATTGAAAATTTTTATATTTAATCTAGTGATAAATGGAGCATAATGCAGACAGATTTAAGGAAATTCTGAATAAAAGAATTTTGAGCATACTGTAATTACCTCAGCGCTAGTGTGAAGTGAGCAGAGCTATGGCAAAAATTACTTGTTGTGCATGTAGCCACACTTATCAATAATATTGATTTGATATGTTATATATACATAGAAGGAAAGCAAAAGCTGTAGATTAGCTGATTATAAGTAGTCCAATATATTTTACTATTAATTGGATATGAACACACATTAACAAGGAAAGCAATCTCCAGAAACTAGGCATACTCACCACAGTTCTAAAACTACCTCTTGATAATGTAAAGCACTATTAAACCCTTTGATCTGCCCATGCAAAATACAATAAGTAGCTGGAATACTGGATGGGTGAATGTTATGGAAATGTTTAACTTACCACTGGCATTGGATTCACATTGTAGTTGCTCACTAAAAATTATTCTGGCACAATTACCGCAACCCTACCTCACACATTTGATATCTTCAATAATGTAGCTACATACATTATCAAAACACATGTTAGGGTATTGGGAGCCAAAAAACTGTAGATACTTAAAAATATTGTTTGCATGCTGTGATTTAATTGAAATTTGGTGCACACATAGCACTACATGTGACCTATTGGCTGACAAAAATCTTTATTCATATAGGTAATTGCATGCATTTGAGTGCAATTTTACCAGTAACAGTCAAGTAATTGCACCTGAGTGCAATTTGATTTTTACGTGTGCAATTATTCTCGAATTGCACGAAAATGCATGTGATTGCCTACTAATCGCATTGCATGACCTACAATGCCCACTCTAACCTGAGATGTGCCACTTGTTTCAGTCTGAGGTGCGATCAAAAATCTTGTTCGTTCCACATCACTTGTTTTAGTAGTAGCACATTCAGAATTGTCATTCTAAAAGGTTAGGATCAAGAAATTCTTGTAGAGTGCTACTCCACAGCCCTTAACTGTTACTTGGTTGCCATATACAGTAAGTCGGTTAATGAATCTCCATTGCTACGAAATTTCATTTGCAGCTTATTATGTCATTGTTTGTTGCACTTAAATGGCTTTCTGAATTGCGAATTTTCGTTGGCTATTTTACTGTGCAATTACTGAATGTTGCCATGCCATAGGCTATTAAAACTGTGCAATTAGAGAATAATTGCACGGCTACTAACTGCACAAATTTATACAGGCTATGCAATTAGATCAAAAATTGAACAACTTATAAAAAATTATCATGCTAAATTTTTGCATGTGCACTCAATTTTTTAGACTTTAGATCTATTATGAACCACAATAGTGGTTCATAGTGGTTCATAATAGGGATCCAATGAAAAATTGTAAAATCACCCTTATAGAACACACACTAAAAACCATCTTCAAAGCTTCTTTGGTTTGAAAAACTTTTCCAGATCCTCTGATAATGCTCCTAAGATTATTGCCAAAGTATAAAAAGCCTAAGCATAGCTTATCCATATTTTTTCGTTGCCCAATTCTCCATCTTCTTAAGATTATGAAAATTCTGATTTGATTTGATTAATATTTTAGACTTCTTACAATCGGCTAAAGTCGTTTTCCTTGCAGGAGTATAGATACATCAAACACATACGTACAAACAAAACACATCATATTATTTATCTTTAATGAATGATTTTATAACTTAGCTGCTTATTTCAGCTATTTGTGCAACTTTGTGTTTTCATCACTATAAAAATAACAAAGTCCTGTATTTTCCGCGACATCCCTAAAATGAAGTTTTCCAAAATGAAGTGCTTTGAGTAGAGCACACCGCGTGTTCGAGTTGCGATTGATTTGAAAGGCGTTTAACAATCTAGCAATGCCAAATCAACACAGTGGAAGATAAAATACTTAAAGGAAATTGCTTATAATGTTCATAGGCCTAGTTAGTATATTCATTTATTAGTCAGGACATGATTTTGTCTTTAAGTTAGTCTCTCATTGCCAGACCCTCTTCTCACAGGCGCTTGTCACTTAGAAATTATAAGCGTGGCACTTATAATCTCTATTCGATAAGCACCTGTGTGAAGAGGATCTGGCAACGCAAGACTAGTTTTGTCTACTGCTGATAGAAAAATTACTTGGTTCATTGATAAAGGTAATGAATTCCATAGACTGTCATAATTAATTAGAGATGGGATGATATATCGATGCATCGCTGTATCGTGATACTTTAAGACCATGATACATATCGATACAAATTCAAGTTGGATCGATATATCGAGTATCGTGATATATCGGTGTATCGTTTTAAATTGAGTCAATATTGTGCATACATAATTACTATTTAGTGACTGATACTCTATTCTGAATGAAGATTTTTGTATTAAAATTTTTCTAAACAGTTTTAAGAGAGCAGATAAGGACTATATTCATGGACTAAAACTAACTAATACAAACTGTATGTATCGCAATATATCGCCGTATCGTGATACTTAGGAGGCAATATATTGATACGTGTAAATCATGTATCGTTCCATCTCTATAATTAATGCTTTTGATGTTACTGAGATGGCTACATACATATTGATAATTTGTGGTACTATATAAAAAGTCTAATAGAGCATGCAAAAACGTGAGTATAATCAGCTGTATAGGCGTACAATGATTTTAGCTGTAAGGCTATGGATACAAGTAGCACATAGCTAGCTACCTATCCAGCAATGGACATGAAAAACTAAAGAAACGAGTAAATTAAAAAACTTGTTAATTTCAAAAAAGTGAATAGGGATCTGAAAAAGTACCTAAACAAGATGAGAACATATGATTCTATTATATTTGAGATCCCTATTTTGACTGTTGCAAATCATATAACTAGATCATACCACAATCAAAATAGGGATCTCAAAATTGTAAGTTATCATCTTGTTTAGGTACTTTTCAGGAAACTTATTCACTTTTTGAAATTAATTTTTTTAAAATTTACTCGTACATACGGTATATAGAAAGTGAACTATTTGCTTGTTGATCAGATTTCAGACTGAAATTGGCAATAAATCAAATAAGTGTACTCAAAATGAGAATTTAATCAAAATAAAAGGCAAGGCCTGTGTAGTGTTATTACTGATGGAATAAAATTTTATGATCACAATTCAGGCTGCCGCTTGTTTCTTTTTTTTACACCTGGGTGCATGTTTTAGATGAGATAAATGTAACATTTCCAAATTTTCTTTTGCCAAGTCCGTATGTAAGCATTATCTCATATCTTGATATTGTTGTCAACATGAAGTTATATCATCAGTTGGTTCAATGTATGATTATATGCTAAACAAAAACAATGCCCGGGTGTAAAAAAGTGCGACGCCAATCAGAAGCAGCTTTGCAAATACGGTACAACCCTGCAACAAGTGTACGTACTCGTGCGTGTGTACACGTGAGATTTATAATTGGCACACGTGAGATTTATAATTGGCACACGAGAGTACCTGAATTTTGCGTGGTTCATTAATTGGTTGATCTACGCGAGACTACCTGCAATGGAGGATTATAATCAGCAAATAAAAGATCTTGTAATCTGTCAGGCATGGTCAGCTAGACCTTCTTCCACGCATGACTTTACCGCTTGCAGTTTAAGCACCCGCGCGCTTACTCTACAAGCTGAAGGCTAGCTAAGTTTGACTATATAGCAGTAGTAACTACGAGAGAGTAAATACATATATATCGATCTTCACCCGCGTCATCATCATTATTGTAGTTCTTCGTCCGCCTAGCACTTCGGTGTCCGAGGGTATACATATACGATCCATATGGATACTGAGATTGAGAGGCGAGGTGCTTGTGCCACCCTTGCAGGGGTAAAGTGATATACACATAATACATGTATGTTATAGGTTTCTGTAGCATATTAGTATAGCTGGTTTTCATCTGGATGCTTCAGAATGCCAGGATCCATGGCAGCGTCGCTTGTAGTTTTCATTTCTATATGTGATCATTACCTATAATACGAAAAGCATGGCGGTAATCAATAGCCATATACATAATTATATCGTTAAATTTAAACATGCAAGACATTGATTTAAGGATCGCATGTGGAGACATGTGTACCTCGTGTATTGCGTGTGTTGTTTGCGAGGCTGCTTGCGTGTGAGATAAATCTGCGTGCTCGTGTGCATGTTGCATGCAAGCACATGTGCGAGGACGTTAACTTGTTGCAGGTTTGTACCGTAGGTATGTGCGACCAAAAACTTTGATATCAGTTGAGGCCTAGAAGTTATTTATCAAAAATCTTTTTCACTACTTGAATGACATACAATAGTTTATAGCATATTTTCACAACTATGATTGGCTTTGTCACTTGGCCACCTTATGAAAAAGGTGGCCAAGTGACAAAGCCAATCATAGTTGTTAAAATATGCTATAGCTATTGTATGTCGTGAAAAAGATTTTTGATAAGTAACTTCTTGGCCTCAACTGATATCAAAGTTTTTGGCCACACATACCTATTTGCAATGCTGCTTCTGATTGGCCTCGCACGTTTTTACACCCAGGGTGTTTTTGTTTAGCATATCACTACTTTTTGGAAGTATATAAACACATGTTATTACTAGCAAGCAGCAGAGAAGTACTGCATGGGCATAACTTGTACTTGCCTAGGACACAATATTGCAAATTGAACTTTGAAGTTTCATTATGAAAAACTCAAGCCCGAGATTTTTTTCAACTTTCACTACAGAGTGATACATCAATATAGATTGTATATCTGAAAGTTTATGCAAATCATTTGAAGGGGGTCCAAGTTATGACAACTATCAACCTGCAGTGTAATAGCCCTTCTCAAATACATTCAAGTGTTTACTTCAGACTGATAATAGTATGACAGGTAGAGCATACATGGGAGAAGTGCTGATACAAATTTGGCTGAAGAAATGAGTGAGTTATTAGACAAACAAGTGAATGTATAAAAAGAAAGTTTGAAAAAAACTTCCGGGATTCACAAAAGCTCCCGCAAGCCCACAAAAGAAGTGTGCGATGAAAATGAAAGAAAGAAAGAAGAAAGTAAACGACTGCAGCGTAAAAATTTTTGTGATGACTGGAAAGCATTTATAAGGCTGTATCAGAAGAATGGCTGAATCGATGTCTATCAACTTCGGTATATTGATTCTTCAAACAATGAAGGTACTAATTGTCTAGTAAATGGGCGAATTGGGTGGGAAAGGATGGTTTGTCGTGCGTAGTTGCACAACAGGCACCATAAAACTGGTACTTAGCAACGGTGGCACCTATTTCCTCCATTCTCGGTTTGTTGATTCTATATAGTAAGAATGTTGTGGGTCAGTAATAACTAAGCAATAGCTTTAATGGTTGCTTAGCTAGAGCATTTGCGAGTTTGAGGGCGGTGCTATGTGTAAATAACTCCCTCAGTGTTCGCATTGCTGCGCTTCTTCTTGGCCTCGCGACTCAATCGTGAGTCTTGATTAAGTACAAATTAACACCTTTATACAAGTGGATAGGTGCTATTTTAATATAAGTTAACCTTAGTATTTAGTGTTTATGGTATATAGTGATTGAAATTATTCTGGACATTTGTTTTCATAATTATTATATGTATAGTAAATTTGATCAAGTCAGTCAATGCTGAAAGTTGGCCAGAAAATGTCTGATGACTGGCCATTATCATTGTTAAATGCTTAGTATGAAGTTATATTACTATGTGTATAGCCATATGCACAATGGGTCAATCATAACTTTCAACAAACTTTTGTCAAAATGGCCTTGTCTTACAAGCAAAAGACACATAAAACCAAGGCAAAAGTATTGACAAATTGAGCCAAAATAAAAATTGCTGTCCACAATTCTGCAGATGTATTAACAATGTCAAACTATGTACTTGCCTAGTCTCACTGAAGGATGCAAGATGTTCGCTTACAAAGTTTTATACGTATATACACATATCATGTAATGATGGCAATATTTGTGAGCTAAATCTGTGAGATTCTGATTTCTAGAGTTCCACATCAATTGGCAGGGTTACCTTAACTTCATCAGAAATAAAAGCTCCATCTTCCTGTGGCTTACAGACTTTTCATGAAGAAAATTATCAAAGCAACCACTTGAGATCCTTGTTGAGATATGGGAGTGGAGCAACTTTAAGATGAACTGTATGATGCTGTGAAGAGTTTTGTAACCGGGTAATGACATGTTGGTTGTGTTACTGACTGGTTTTGCCAATAGCAAACTACAGTAACTTGATTGACTTAAAATAATATAATGATATATATTATTCGGCCAGGTAAAACTGATTAGATACGCTACCTCAGCACAGCAACTATTACTAAAGAGAAGCTTCTGGAATATTTGCCAACCAAGGATCTTGATTGCCAAGCTACTTCGATAACTTTCTTCAAGATAATATCACCGCTGGACATGGTTGTATCAGTAAGACACGTACTGAATCACATACAGTCCATCAGTCAAGATGTTGATCACAAATCCCGAGGAATTCATTAACAACCCCAGAGTGGAGGGTATGAAAGACAACTTTAGTATTAGAAGAGTGTCAGACCCTATTTTTTAAAAACAATTAACTTACAAAATGTTTCTAAAAATCTCACATCTGTTGTCTTCTCTAAGATTATTACCCACACCAAATTTATCTCCTTCTACATACAACTTAACTGTGAGTGTGGATATCTCATTGTGTTGATCATCATGATCAGCAAAACAAAGTTTACCAATTGTTCATTCAGTTTAAGAATTTTGCTTTCTTTTTGCTGACTGTGAGGTAACATATATGTCAACCTGAGAAGATGCTGCTTGAGAGCTTTCACTCAAGGTTCTCTTTTTCTGCTGGTCAATAAACACTAACATGCTAAACATAATAGTTCACTTGCAGTGTTTTTGTCCCTTGCTGAAGCTAGGACAAACCAAAGTCTGCAATTGACAGAATTATACGAGCAACTGGTGCTGTACTATGTTCATGATATTCTTCATACACATCTTGATTAATTCCTGTGCAAAACTTGTACTTGGATTACTCAGAGAAGTTATCACACACATACTTCACGTTCACAAACCAAACACAGGGCCGTAGCCACCAAAAAATAACCAGTCCGGCCAACTTGATTCGTTGGAACAAAATCCAGCTGGGGGGTGCTGTAAGCCCCCCCAGCAGGGTCTGGGACGCTGCCCCGGGAAAATTTGAACTTTATGCTATTTTGTAGGCAAATTTTATACATTTTTTGCCATGCATCAATCATATACAGTGGGACCTCCGTTATCCAAACAGCTGTGTGCCAGTTTCATTTAAAATATGTTTGGATAAGTGAATTTGTTTGGATAAGTGAAACAAGTGGTAAAACCCAATAGCTACAATACATTTTTACATTCTGTACTGTAGGATAAAAGCCATAATGTTGTCACATGTGGTAAATATTATATCCTGCATGGGTTTCAGTGCAAAACCACTTATCACATTAATGGCTTTGGTAGCTGCACTACAGCTACTAGTTTTGTCTGCCCAATGGATTACCTGGGAAAATTGAGCACTGTAAGGTGAAGCTATTCTGGAAAATCAGGTAGGGCAATTTCACCATCACAAGAAGACATCAATCAAAAACAGCAGCTGCTGTTAATCTTCATAACTATTAAGACACGTGCAGCACTCAGTGAGGTGGCAATATAAATGCATTAATAAATTAGAATACAAAGCCGTTTTGTCCAGTGTCTCTGTGTACAATCATAATTATGCTGTAGTTTGATAGTTTCTTTCTTAGTTTTCTACTAGAAGTAAGCATATAATTGTAATCAATAGTTAATTTTTAAAATAATCCGGGGTCCTATTGTAATACCATAGATATTAAACCCGGGGTTTAATATCTATGGTAATACTATTATTTCCGGAAGGGACAGTTGATTTTCTTTGTATGCCATAGCTAGCCTAGCTATAGCTATGTACCTTAGCTACGTGAACGAAAACAGAAGTCGTGAAGCAAACTGAGCAATAAGACATAAAAAGACGATTTGAAAATTAACCAATTGGATACTTAAAGCAAGTTACTATACATCTGAAAATTTTTTGGTATGGCCCAAAACCTGTCTGGCCATGGCCGGACCAGCCGGACCACCGACTACAGCCTTGAAACAACATGATTCCCACTTCATCATTAATGTGTTGCCAAATACAAATTCCCTAGATTGTCAATTGTATTCTGGAAGTAAAGCTAAAAGTAATGAGTTACGATTTTAATAGCTATTCCTACTATGAAGTACTAGCTACCATTACTGATCAATCTACGTATTGTAGGTATTTCAACTGGCATTGTTGCAGTGATCATTGTTATTACAATATTAGTGATTGGTGTTATCGTTATTTTCATGATATCTGTATGGTGGTTAAAAAAGAAGAGGTATAGAAAGATAAACACTAGGTATGTGTTTTCTATGTGTACATGTATGTACTTATATACGTACATATGTACGGTACACTTCATAGAAAAGTTTACGTTTCGTACCGTAGTACGATCGTAGTACGATCCGTAGTACGAGTAATTGTACCGTAGTACGGAACTTACTTTATTATGTACCGTACCTTACTTTCGTAATTAAGTACGTGTATACTTACTAGTAATTACGCGTACTTATTAATTCTTAAACCCAGGGCCTGTTGACGCCATATCGATGGTATAACTTACTCGATGGACTTGCTAACAAGTTTCTTGTGCGTTTCAGTAGCCGGTGCACTTATTATAGAAAGGTCATGCCACTATTGGGCCGTTTACTAACATACCCGGGTTCCGTTCACGGAGTATTGTTTGTGTCAGGTAAAAATAGTTGTCTCTGGAGAAAAGTTATAGCGATACTTAGGTTTGTTTAGTGTTGTAGAAATGCAATACAAAGAAAACAGGCTTGAAACTTGGTTGTATTGTTGATTGGCATCGTTTGTTAATCGTGCACGTGTATATGCATTTTGAAACTGGAAGGAAACAGGTTTGTGAATAATCGCTGCATACAGAAAAGATATAAAATGATTATTAATAGTGTATAAACCCTGTTTTGTTACCATTTAAAGTGTTTTGTTTGGCTTGCGTAGATGTTTAGCAACATTCTTGCGGTTAATAATGGGATGAATTTTGGTAGATTCCCTTGGGGATTCCTTCGGCTGAGTCCTAACATTTCCTGATACAATAAGCTACGTAAGTACGTATCGTATCGTAATTACGCCGTAGTACGTTTCGTAGTAACTTGTAATCATAATCACGCCGTAGCATTTTTCATAGTAACTTGTAATCGTAGTCGTACCGTGATCACGAAACGTAAACTTTTCTATGAAGTGTACCGTACATGTAATGAATACATTAAACATCAGGGTGAAGTTTAAGAATCAAACTTAGCTATAACATGCATTATATGTACGTACGTGCATACTTGTGCTAATGTTTACACCATTCCCTGATTAGATCTTATAGAGTGAATATATCACCATCATAATTATAACCTGGTTGTTGTGAATCCATAAAGTTCCACAGGTATGAATTTTGCTTTTTCAATAAAGAAGCTTAACATTAAATTACTGAGATATGGTGAGATAAATAATTTATTAAACTTCTGAATTTTTAAAACTGTAGGCTATGACATTATCTTTAGACCACACTTTAAAAATGCCCATATGAAACACCTAAACTTTGGGAAAGAGCAGTGTAAACATAACTTATATTATCAGTTATCAGTGTATTGTATAAGGAAAGATGACATGGTTGGAAGTTTACACAACTTCTTTGATTATTAGAGGGTTTTCAAATCCTGGAAATCAAATTGCCGATCATGAGATCAAGACAAATAATCAAACTGCTGATAGCGAGGTCAAGACTGCCAATGAAAAAGGTATGCAATTACATTTGACAATACCACCTTAAACACATGCAGTACCAGATACATTTTCACCAAATGAACAAATGTTTTGGTTTGTTCTTTATAAGAAACAAATCATTCAAAAATCATTGGTTTTAAATAAGGATGTGGAAATAACCATTCGTCCAAGCAATCGAGTTTCAGCTGGCTCAAAATCTACCTGGGTACGTAGCTACATAAATCGCACCAGCTAGGCGAGTTGTTAGCAACCTACGTATTCAGACTTTATTCTTGTAACTAGTTTTTCCTCCTGTGAATAACAGTATAAATAATAAGCACTCAGGGCACTCTGACTTCTCCTATGGGAATGTCTCCACACAAGTATCCTGTAAAATATGAAGAACCCTCAGCTTTGTATCTCTCCATAGCTTATTCACACTTTATTCCTGTGACAACTTTTTCTCCTGTGAATAGAACTATTAATAACAAAACAATACTCACAAAAACATACCTTCCAGAAAGTAGAGAGGACTCAGGGCACTCAGAATTTTAGTCACTTTTCCTATAGGAACGTCTCCACATAATAATCCCATAGTGTTTGAAGAACCCCCAGCTTCATGGCAGAGCTTTAATTTGTATCTCTGCATACGTAGCTTATTCACACTTTATTCTTGTGACTCCTGTGAATAGAACTATAATTCAATTTCACTCACTTCTCCTATCGAAATGTCTCTGCACGAGCATCCTGTAGTGTATGAAGCACTCCCAGCGATTCTGTGGCACATCTTTGTATCTCTCCATAGCTTATTATTCTTGTCAAAGCTTTTCTCCTGTGAAAACAATACTAAAATATCACACCTCCCATAAATGTAGGAAGCAGAGGGGAATCAGGATACTCTAAATCTCACTCACTTCTCCTAGAAGAACGTCTCTCCAGTTTCGTGGCACAATTTTGTATCTCTCCATAGCTTTTTCAGACTTCATTCTTAGTTTTCCTCCTATGAATAGACCTATAAAGAATAACAAAATAATACTCACAACTATTACATACTTTCCATAAATGTAGGAAGCCTCATTTCTCCTATAGATACTCCACACGTGCATCTTGTATGAAGAGCCCCATTTTGCAGCATGGCTTTGTATGTCTCCATAGCTTGCTTATTCTGTGATACTATGGCAGAATGGTAACATTATACTAATACTATATTTGTCTCGTGTGCCAAACCATGCACTTTCACCCTATGCTTTCACATTTTCAAAAGGTGGTTTGGCAATGCGAGACTATAAAATAATATTTTGCTAAACTTACACAACGTCCCAACAATTTAACAAAGCAGTCATTAACTTCGTTTTGGCAGTATAGTCTCGATATAGAAGCCCTGGTTTCTCTACGGCTCTACCAACAGGGTTTCTTTCAGGATTTTAGCCAAGGGGGGTCAAAAAGAGGTATAATGGGATACTGGGGGGGCAATGTGGTATGATCCTCCTGGAAGCAAACTAGGGGATCCAGGAATATACTCTGTGATCAGGAGCAAATAGTTAAAGTGGGGCCCTATTGTACAACAAGCTAAGTGATTGTATGTGTTATTGTGCGAAGCACAATATGCATGCGTAGCATGCTAATGCCAGGGGGGTCTGGGGGCATGTCCTCCAGAAAATTTTTGAAAAATAGATGCTCTGAGATTGAATCTGAGGGTATTTCAGAGTCAAAATATTATATATTGTAGACTGTATGTAGAGTCAAAATAACTGTGAAATCAAGGGTCATCGCTAACTATAAACATCATTATGGCATGAAGAACATGGGTGCTACTAAAGGAGAGATTTAAAACACTTGAATTGATTCACTGTCAGAACAAAATTCCCAAGGGGGGCAAGCCAAAGCCAAGGGGGGGCAATTGCTCCCCCCCACCCCCCCTGAAAGAAACCCTGACCAAAGCTAACAACGCTATAGCTTTAGCAAAATGTTGCTAAGATGGCCTGCTATTGAATTTTAAAAATTTCGAAAAACAGTAGATTTTTGTCTACCAGCCCACCAGCCTGTCAACAGGGATCAACATAGTGCCTAAACCACTGGGTGTATAGCCTTCAATCTTTCTGAAAATATAAATTATTTACATCAGCATGAACCTTTGCTATTCTGATTATCATACTCACTCTGCGCCATAGCCTATCCTTGGTTCTGTCTTCTTCATCGATTGATCATCCTTGACAAAGGGTGTTGACATTTTATGGAGGTGTCAGCATTCCAAGCAAGGTGTGACATGTAACAATAAACATCTTGGATAGGCGTATGCTTATAAAGTGCATCTTATTGAAAGAAGGAGCTGCATGGTTATCAGTCCTTCCATAGTCTTCCATGGCCAGACCAATTTATGCACCAGCTGCTTATTGGTGTTCTGATTATTAGCACCGCATGTTAATTATACGCATCCAGCGCTAATAATCGGAACATACGTAGATAGACCATAAATGACTGAACACGTACTAAAATAATCTACATAGCTACGAATAGACTAGTCCTTCCTTTCACAGTACAAGTCGTTTTCTGAACATTTCTACCATTAATGGTAGCAGATCAGTTCCAATCAGTAAATCATGGGAAGGATTCTTTTGTAGCAAAACTACTGTAGTGTGTGAATAACCTCTAGGTACAATTGTAGCCACCTTCTTGGTTTTACTGTTTCTGGAGCCTTTATATTATTATTCTCGATTCTGCAGGTACAGCATGTCCCTGCACTGGACAACTGGAAACGTCCAGTTGCATTGCAATTATTTTAGTTGCTAAAGTCTGGACGGTTTTATCACCACTTGGTAATTGGGTTGCTTCCTAGTAGGCATCAGGAATGCCTATGTACATACGGTACAGCTCACGACTAAGTTTACACTCGCGTGTAGCATTCACGTGTGTGTTCATCAATTTTATTCGAGGGATTAGTCGGAGCTCGCGTATTACCGCACGCGAGTCATACCTAGTGCGCTGCACTTGAGTCATACTTCGAGTGCCACACGCGAGTCATAGTTCGTGCGCTGAACTCGAGTCATATATCGAGTGCTACACATGAGTCAGACATGGCTTGCTGCATGTGAGTCACACCTCGTGCGCTACACGCGAGTCATTGTACGTAGTTACATATGCTACGTACGTATCACTCCAAACTGAATATCAAACACGCCAATGAGTCCAAATGATACGAGACTGAGATAGGACACGCAGCTAAATTCTTTCACATGTTCTTAGACAAAGCGCACGTGTTCTAACACAAAGCGCGCGTGATAAGGCGCTTACGTGAAGGAGCTGGCGCTATTTGTGAGATCAATATAAGACAACACGTCCAAGATTCACTCCAATATGTTGAACCTAAACAGGGTGTGATTTGATAAAGGAAGCACGGACAAACTTGTGTAAGTATATACTGCACAACAAAGCGCACGGCAGGATTTACTCGCAAGTGTTTATCACTCATCAGTGATTACTCGCGAGCACTTAACAGCACGACACGATTCACTCGCGAGTATTCACCACTCGTCAGTAATTACTCACTAGCACTATTGACGTGCATTAAGTATTTATACGTGCGTTGTAACACTCGTGCGTTCGAGAACAACCCGCGAGTTATCTTCGAGATGTGTCGAGGCACGCCGGAGGACACGAGTGTTTTTGTAAACTTAGTTGAGAGCTGTACTGTATGTACCTAAGCTGGCTTCCTCAAATTTGTCTTTAGCCAGTAGTTCCTTCAATACCAGCCACTTTAATCTTAATTTCTTGCCTTAGCAAATTGATTTGCTAACATTGTATGAGCAACCTGCTCTGTCTTCTGTATTCCTTGCTGGGCTTGAGGGTAAGCACAGTAAAATAGGGTTTGTAACTCTTGAGCATAGGAATCTACATTTTCATTAGAGTTTTGTTTTTGGTCATGAGAAACTAGTTACTTTGCACAGTACTGGAGTGAAACGTACTGGGGTGAAACTCTTCTTATGTAAATTCACTGACAAGAGTTTTATAATTTTCCATTGTTGAGTGCTGCATTACCAATAAAAGTATGTTTGACCCCTTAACCCCCCCCCCCCCCCCTCCCAGTCAGATAAAGAAGTTAAGCTGCTCAACCCAAACTGATTTTTCCCACTGAACTTTTCTATTGGTTATACCGCCATTGACTCCATCCAAGGAATATTACATGGGAAAGGGTTCAAAGGGTAGACATGTGGGATTGAAGGGTGTCATTATTCTATGGAACGGAATGGAACATTCCATGACATTATTTTCCGGAATGGAACAATTTGTCAAACAACTAATTAGCTAATATATATAGCTTGCTATATTACATACGTATGCAAGTTTGGACTATTTTATCAATGTAGTTACATATACCATGTGGCTTTTCAGCAAATAATACATTTTCTTTAGGCACGGCCCACGCAGCTATAGCTATCCCGATGGCCGCCCTATATACTTCAAGTTAGGACAGCACACTATAGCTAAAAAAACTACCAGCTTGAACTACTTATCGATGTACATAGCTACCATATGCAGGCTTGTTTGGGGATGATCTAGCTAAGAGATGGCTTTAATTTAGTCCCCCATGCAGACCAGATGCAACCAACTGATCATGATTTGATTTCTATTCTCCCTATGCCAAGTCAAAAACAGCACTAACTTTATAAACCTCTATTCAAGTTAGTATATACATAACTATAAACAACTACAAAAGGTTGTTTGTGGTCGAAACAAGATTTTAAAATCACGTGACTATCCTAGATTATTCAAGCTTACCTGTGTAATACAGCCTCGAATATAGCTATGCATATTGCTATTAAAAGTTGTTTGGCAAATTGTTCCGTTCTGGAAAATAATGCCACAGAACATTCCGTTCCATTCCGTCGAACAATGACACCTAGTAGCTTGTCCCCTAGCATAAGTCATAGTCATGTCACTAGAATAAACACCACTCGCAGCATCTGTACCCACACAATCTGCGTTGTTAAAATTCCTGCAGTTCTATGCCCATTTCACCTTTTGAACTAATTTGCTAAGAGGCTTAGCTACAGCATTTACAAAATTTTAAACAGTATAACTCACTAATTTACTACTTCTTCTTGGCCTCGCAACTCGCTGTTGTGAGTCTTTTATACATATATATGTGTATCTGTGTAAATAAAATTGTGAAATGATTTTTTTAGGTTGTATGGATGATAGAGGGACACAGTATTCATTTGGACAACAATTTGTGACTACAGATTGTTGTCAATGCTTCTGTGGTAATGGTGGAAGTATCTCCTGTGATCAGACACAGAATACTAGTAGTAAGTTAACTATTAAAAGTGTAATCATGAGAAAAAGCGTATTTTTAATAATTATGAAAAATAAGTACATAGCTAGGATTAGGCCAACTATGTAATTACCTTTATTACATATATAACACCTTTTAATCCAGCTTTATATATATACGTATGTGATCATGACTGGATTTAACAAAAGCCAGCTTGGACACATCAAATAACCAACTATGTCATTTAACTAACAGTCCATAAATGTAGCAGTGCCAAAAATTCTTCAGTCTGCTTTTAGGGGCCAGTCAGATTTCCACGAGGGTTTGTATTTAAATGGCTCTGGTAGCACTTGACAAGCAGTCACCTAGCTAGAAATTGCCATGTGACTGGATAGTAGTCTTAGTCGTTGATTTGGCTAAGTTTGGGGCACAAAATGGCCTTAGGTAATGCTATCTAGTCATGTTTCAACTTTGTGCAAATTTTTGTAGAGTCTTAACCTAACCATATATAGCTACATATACGTACGTGTGTAATTTGTTGCTGTAATGCAAAATTACTCTGTTACAGTTATTAGCTAAATAGTCAGATTATTCTAGTGTCACTCATGTGTTACAATGTATTCAATACTAGGCATACGCATGAACATAAATTTGCCTTGTGCACATCAGCAGATAAGTGCCCCGTATATTTAGTGCTATCAATAATTCCCACGCTAAATAAGACACATGATACCCCTTGAAAAAACATTTGGCTATGCAAAGGTTTAAACAGTGACTAAAGAGTAAAGCAGGATGTAATGTTAATGGGTAAAATTGGTAGAAACCATTGGTTATATGATACAAAGCTACTCTTGGTTTTTGGGAAGGGTATGCTATATTGTGCTATTAAAGGTGATGGAGGAAGAGATCGTTCCCACAAGATTTGCTAGGTTGGAATCTATAGACCCTATTGCTACTAACATCATTATCATGTCAGTAGTGCTTTATTTAATGCTGCAATAGAACATTGTTGCCTTTAAATTTTCCTTGCAATAGACTTGCCAGCTATATTATAGAAGAAACCCTCCGGTGAATGTTAGGGTAAAGTTTATACCACATGCAACACACTGACAATCAACAATACAATTAAGTTCCAAACCCACAATCAACAAAACAGGAATTTTTGTGGACATGTGTATATATATACATACAAATGGGATCTTAGAATAATGTCGCACGTCTGCTGTGCATTTATTTGCTAATCACTATAATGCGCTTGGCAACAATACTTTTGTATAAGTACATTAGGGTAACTGAGAAAGTACTTACATAAGTAAAGTACAAGTACTACTTGAAAGTACTTAAATACAATAAAGATTTATTCATGGTTAAGATGTTGATAGATTGTTGCACCTTCTACAAAAGTAATCACTTGCACATGTGACAGACAGAAATTAAAGTCTTTGCATGTACTTCATTATGTCGGGAAAACTTCATAAAACTACATAAGTGTGCACACTGGGGCAAATACATTTTGGATGTTTTCAAATGTATTTTGCTAATGCAGCTGCTTTCCTATTTTAAGTACTATTGTGGCACCTGTAATGTTTTAATGCACCTGTTGGCACCTAGAAGGCAAGGACAGATTGATTATGCTACATATATACTTATACTATAAATTAAGGAAACAAAAATAAAATTGGGCATGAGATAGTAAGAAGATTCTGAATTTATAATCCTTACTTTAGGCTCATTCCAGTAGGTTGTATAATGTTTGCTGAACATAGCTACGTAGGGATTATTGTGCCCCTTGTGCATGGTATCCTTGTGCCTTGTGCATGTGCATGGTATAATATTATGGTAGAAACCATGAAAATGCAATTTTTGGCATATTTTGACAGCTTATTTTACTACTTCAATGTATTTAAAAAATTTTAAAATGCTGTTTTTGGTTTTAGCATTACCTAAGCTATACAAAAAATCAATATTAATTTTTCCATGTCCCCCTCCCTTTAAATTCACTAACAAGAGTTTTATTATTGAGTGGTGCATGACTAATAAAAATACACGTTTGTAGTCAGATCAAAAGGTTTAGTACGATCATCTCAATGGCAAACTGATGCTACTAATACAAACTGCTCAATACAGACTTATTTTCCCGACTGAACTTTCCTATTGGTTATACCACCATTGACTCCATCTAAGGAATGTTACACAGGAAAGGGTAGACATGTGGGATTGCTAGTAGTTTGTTCCCTAGCATAAGTCATAGTCATGTCTCTTAGGCCAGTCTTCTTTAAAAAGCCTCACAACCCGCACAGCATGCCCACTTTTAAAACTAAAGCATTCTGTATTGTTAGTAATGTACAGCTGGTTAAACAGCTTTTACTGTGAAATGAACAGCTAACATGGCATTACCTTGCTCTTCTTTAGCAGTAACTCACAATGTACTTCGTTACTAAAGCCCCACCCATCAATAATATCAATAACAAGTGTCATAATATAAAGAAAATGAGAAAGACAGTAGGACTTGTTTGATTGGTTATTCAGGCTTCGTTTCACATGAATGGTTTTTAATAGCCTGGGAGCGGACACATAGACACACACACACACGCATACCGACTTTGCAGATGAAGAAACCAGGCATGCTTCGGCCGGCGCACGCCTAGTTTAAAAACATTTTTTATTATGAAAAATAAGTACGTAGCTAGGATTAGTCCCACTCCGTAATTACCTTTATTACATATATAACACCTTTTGAACCAGCTTTATATGTGATCATGACTGGATTTAACAAAAGCCAGCTTGGACACATCCAATAACCAGCTACGTATGTCATTTAACTAACAGTCCATAAATGTAGCAGTGCCAAAAATTCTTCAGTCTGCTTTTTGGGGCCAGCAGGTTTGCCCCTAAATCTGCAGCAAAAAAATAGTCCTATGAACATTTCAAAGGCCTAGCCTGGTATGGCCTGGTGCTAAAGTGCATGTGCTATTTATTACACATGAAACTAATGTACGTATGCCTTACAAGCTTCCTACCTATATAAAAACTTACAGGATATGGCAAATAACTCACTGGTCATGAAGAATAGAAACAGCACGTGTCCTTTTTGCCTCAAAACGACCCATCCTGGCAACCATCTTTTTTGTGTGATTGTGAATACCGTGTAATGGGCTATCTTCACGAGGTGCAAATTTCCATGAATTTCACGAATAGCCGCATGACTCGTGAAAATTTATGCTGGGCAGTTTATAAGGTTTGATTGTGGGTTTAGTGTTGCTATAGAAAGCTATCTATGGTGTTGCACGTTGGCGTGAGTGTTGACGGGTGGAATGCAAGCCATGTCTTAGATTATTTCTCTAAGGAGCATGCTAACCAGACCCTAGGGTTCATCTGAAACTGAAATACGTATGAATAGAACAGTGCTTATAATCTCAAATCTATAAGTGCCTGCTCAAAAAGGTCTGGCAATGTTGGACTCATCTACGGGGGTATTGCCGGAGTCAATTGTAACGATCCTGTATACATAGGTACTGCCACGAATTGAAGACTCTACATGCAGTGAACCAACTACTCAATGTACTCATCATGCGTGCTAGACAACACTCATAATACGTAGTTGCGTGACACAGACTGCTAAATACCTGTAAATCTTTGCTAAGTGTTGACAATGTGAGTTTATTCGGGTGTTAGGCTCATAAATTTCTAAATCGTGCAAGGGCAAAAGTTCAGCATTCGTGAAAATTTGCACCTTGTGAAAATAACCCATTATATGTTACTCATCAGATGCAAAATCACATGAGGAACTATATGTCAGGAACCATTTTTTGATAAGAGCAACGGCCACTTACATAGTTATTAGGGCTGCAACAAATATTCAATTCATTCAGATATTCGTTAGATTTTGGTATTCGAATAGTAAAATCAACATCCGGTATTCGTTTATCTTGTGTTTTATATAGAAATAACCTTGTTACTAAGGTCCCGCCCATCAGTAATATTGATAGCAATAAACTCCTTAATAATGTATATTGTATCATCTAAATAATATATACAATTTGTACAATTTGTAAGCTTGTGATACTTAGATCTGGACACAAAATATGGTAATCTGTAACAAGCTGTGGCAAAATTCAGTGTGTAAACAAATAGTTCGGTATTCGTTCGTTAAGACATCCAAATATCCAGATACCAAAAACTGGTATTCGTTGCAGCCCTAGTAGTTATATATATGGCCATTTTTAGGAGAAGATGTAGCTGAAAAGGAAGAATTGTTCCTTATTTACCTTTGAGCCTTCCTGAGGATGGATGCTTTTACCATAGTTGCTTGCCAATTCAATCATTCTAATCAGAATTTAATGGTGATTTAAAAATATTTATTCTAGGATTGAAACTATAGGAGTTTGTTTGGTTGCGTGTACACCTACATATAGGTCTATGCAGATTTAAGGGCTTCTATATAGTAGACTAGCAAGTGTATCTGCCCTATTGTGCAGGTGTAGCTATGTAAATGGTTAAATGCATGCTGTGCATGGTAGCTATAGATCATGCAACAGGACTCCCTAGTCCCTAGTCTCTTAAACTGTATGCTCAACTAACCCTGTGCTTACATAGTCTCCTATATGCCTACATAATATAGGGCTGAAACGATTACACTTCTTATGATATCGAGTATTAACAATCGAGTACTCCTGAATACTTATTTATAGGTTTAAAATGTCAGAACAGCAGTTATTGCTTTGAATTTATTTTATTTATGAAAATCTTTGATGAAATTTTCCTTGAAGTCAAACAGTTTTACTAATTTTAAGGTTTGTTCTGTTAATGGAAATGCACTTAACAATCTTAATTGACTTATTTTTACAGAAATTCCCCACAGAATTATGTAACGAATATTTGATACAAAATTTTCTTAACGAATACCATCAAAACAATTGAGTAGCTACTCGCAATTATTAGTATTTATTTCAACCCTACTACCTACAGTACGTAGTCCTCTCTATATGCTATCTAGTCTTATATGCCTACCCATAGCCTATGCCTATACCTATAGTATACCTAGTCTCCAATACCTACTTATATAGTCTCCTATGCCTACATATATACCTAGTCTTCTAAGCCTACCTATTCTCCTATGCCTATGTAGTTGCATATTTAATGTCCTGTGTCTCTGGTCTACTTAGTCTGCCTGGCCTACAACTACTTAGTAACTTGAACTCATTTAGTTTCCTAAGCCAACTGCACAGTCAGCTATGCATGCAGTCTGGGCTCTGCATGCTATGCATGCAGTTTGAGTTATTATGCTATATGACGCTAGGGCTGGAGACGAACTTATCTATCTGCTGCATTCCTGCTCGTGGTGACTGAAGATGAGATGTTTAAGCATCAAATGCGATTTTGAAGGACACGCCCACTTATCGAGTAACTACCTTTAGCTACTCTGTACAGGCCTGCTGCTACTGAAGCTTTAGATATTTCTAAGTAGGCTATCTGGCTATTCCAGCTGCAGCAGATATGCAGGTGCTGGGTAATGGCACTTTTGCCAGCAGTTAAATGTGAGCGCAATTTAGTTGTTGCTCATGCCTGTAGAAAAATAACCATAACTCTGCGACTATATTGTCCACTGGCTCGCAGTCAAGATAATTTATTGTTCATTGAATGCTGATTCATTTGGGCCAAGGAATGTTACCATGCATTTTTTACGTGACTGAAAATGATGGCAAAATGGCCTGTGAAGCATTCGTGTGGATCAAATACAGCTCTTAGGAATGCATAAAGCAAACTCTGAGTAGCTTGAGAGCAATACTATCACTTAACCAAGTCCAGAGTCGATCCATGCAGATATGACAGAGTTATGGATGTGACTAGGAAAAAATGCAGACAGACAGATGGCTTTTCGCCGGGTGCCATCACAATCCAAAATCCATCGCTAAACACTTTCTATATAAGGAAAGTAAAATCTTGTTATTTGAAGCTGTATCATAGATTGCGTATATCAAATTTCAAAAATCGTGACGTAATTTGGATTTTCATGGAATGGAGTTGCATACTCTTTCGCCGCCTTCGGCAGCTCATAAGCTCCTGATGGTACATATAGCTATATGCCATGATGTTGACTTCTACAGGTAAGTTAACACTAAAACTGCGTGATGTATGACAGGCATGTAGCCAGACTTTCATAAAAGGGTGTTCCACTCCAGTGATCAGTACAAGTTTTTGCGCTGTACACAGTTGCAGAGCCCACTCATTATATCAGGTGGGATCTGCAACATAGCCCATCTTAATATGGGCCATCATACAATTTTTAAATTGTTACAAATTGAAAGGGCTATAACATAAGCTACTTAACTAAGTCCTTTCTTTCAATAGATGATTGATCTATATAGCTACTGCAACTCCATACCGTGTCGACAATGCTTCACAGCCATGGACATGTAGAATGTTTTACATGATGTCATCTGTCAATGGATAATACACTAAATCCAGCACTGTACTACCGGACCCATGTAATGCTAGTAGTCACAATCAATTTAGTCTTTGCTTATAGCTAACTATAACAATGGTTATAGTTATTACAGTTTCATTGCATACAAGCGGACATACAAGTATAGATATTATTGACTCCATACTGGAGTCTATATTATCTATGATGTAAGTGTTAGTCATGAGGGTCATTATTTATTCAAAAGTAGGCACAAAAAATAATTGGTTATTACTATCATCGTTAGGCCCATCTAAGCCATAGCACCAATTTAGTGAAGTATGTCATTAATCTCGAGATCGAGGTTAATCTCAGTCGCAAATATCTGACTTTGTGAGGCAAAGTGGCCAAACACAGGCCTGACCATCAGTCAAATTCTTTTCATAACATCACTATCCGGTTAGAGGTACTTATACAGAGCAGCATCCTTCCCATTTTATAATGGTAGCACACCAACTATAAATTTTAAAATATATTGACCACGTGCATGAGACCACGCGTGAGACTGACCATACTATACTTTTCAGTGAGTACAATGGTACAATAACTTTATTATTACATTATGCATACTCGAGGATGAACACTAGAAACAAGAGGTAAACGTTAGGCATCACGTGACAACAAGAGCAATATTATAATCTTTCACAAATGAAGGGGGGTTTGACCAAACCCTCCAAACCCCCCTGGCTACATGCCTGTATGATTGTTTATGGCATTCCTTGAATAAGCATAACCCACCCACATATACCATATAGCTTTCAAGGCGTAGGCCCTATGGCTGGTTGACTGTGGCAGGCTTATTATTGTGACTAGTCTCATACTTAGTCAAGCAGCTTCACTGCACCCAGTTTCCCCCAAATCTGCATTCAGTGTAATTATGACAGTTGTTGCATCAAGGCTGTGGTATGCAGGTTGCAAGATTGTAGTGACACTGTGCAGGAATGTCACACCTGGCAAAGCCACTGCAGGAGCAAATTCTTGTAGAGTTCCACATCAATTGGCAGGATTACCTTTAACTTCATCAGAAATAAAAGCTCCATCTTAGGATGTATGTACGTAGCAGGCAACTTGATCACTTACACAGTTCGAATTTGAGATGCACCAGTGAACAATTGTATGGTTGAATGAGCAGAATCCTCGGAGACTCATATGCAGATGGGCTTCAAGTGAACACAACCAGTGCTAATATTAAAACTTTCACATGTATGTAACATAAAACTGTGGCCAGATCACTAAATTCTTTACAGGATATTGTTACTTGTGGTACAAGTGCCCATAAAACATTATAGGGTCTGGCACACTTCCAATACCAAAGTTGTTTTTTGAACCATTCCAAATTCTGGATGAATTCCTGCAAGCAACACCTTGACTAATGGACTGTACATGACTCAGTGTCTTCCTGATATAACTATGTCCAGCAGCGACATTGGCTTGAAGAAAATTGTCAGAGCAGCTACTTGAAATTGTTTGTCGAGATATGGGAGTGGAGCAACTTAAAGATGAACAGTATAATGCTGTGCAGAGTTTTGTAACCGGTAATGACACATTGGTTGTGTTACTGACTGGTTTTGGCCGAGGTCTTTGCCGATAGCTAGCTAATTTGATTGACTTAAATAATTATTCGGCCAGGTGGAACTGATTACTGTGATTAGATACGCTACAGTACCTCTGCACAGCAACTATTACCAAAGAAAAGCTTCTAGAACATTTGCCAACCAAGGATCCTTATCGCCAGGCTGCTTCAATAACTTTCTTCAAGATGATGTCACCGCTGGACATGACTGTATCAGTAAGACACATACTGAATCACATACATCCATCAGTCAAGGTATTGATCACAAATCCAGAGGAATTCATTAATACCATCAGAGTGGATAGACTTAGAAATGCGCCAGACACTTTTTTTTTTAAATTAACTTACAAAATCTTTCTTGGTCTTTGTAAAAATCTCACATCTGTTGTCTTCTCTAAGATTATTACCCACACCAAATCCAGTAAATACAACTCTTGATTACATATTAGTTAACTGTGAGTGTGGTTATCTCATTGTGTTGATTGTCATAATCAGCAAAACAAAGTTTATCAATTGTCTTTCTTTTTGCTGACTGTATAAGGTGACATATATGTCAACCTTTCTTGAGAAGGTGCAGCTTGAGGGCTTTCACTCAAGGTTCTCTTTTTCTACCATTCAACAAACACTAACATGCTAAACATAATACTTCACTTGTATTGTTGTTGTCCCTTGCTGAAGCTAGCTACATACCAAAGTTTGCAATTGACAGAACTGATATATACAAGCAAATGGTGCTGTACTATGTTCATGGTGTTTTCATACACATCTTGATTAATTCCTGTGCAAAACTTGTACTTGGACTGCTCAGAGAAGTTATCACACAGATCATGTACGGTACAGCTCAAAGGCAACTGACTTGACACCCGCACGCGGGTTGCCCGGTTGAAAAAATGCGGGTAACAATGCAGATTTCACAACTAACGGGTGCGGGTGCCTGTAAACAGGGGCGGATCCAGGGGGGTCATAGAAGTCAGATGACCCCCCCCCTTCAGAATAAACGCTAAATTAGCGCTGGTGGCACTTAATAATTATTATAGAGGCGCTTATAATTATTAAGAGGCGCTAATTATACAATACACCGTGATGTCCGCAAAACGTCACAGTAGCAGCAGTAGCGCTTATGGAGAGATATCTGAGCAAGGGTCAGTATCAAAGAAGTATCTTTCCAAGGATATACGGGGGTTTTTCAAGCACGCTATCGTCCGCGTGTACCAGGTTAGTTAATTAATGACACGGGGGCAGGCAGCTGCACGATAGCGATAGCTATAAGATTTCTTATATAGCTAATAGCAACACTTATACACAGCTATAGCTTCATTTTTAGCTATAACTGTAGCTATATAGCTACCTACATATGTAGCTATATAAACACGCGCATATACGTAGCTACTTAGCTAGTAGCTATGTTATGAGCTACGTACATAGCTAGCTAGCTAGCTATACATATATAATTTCATAACGAGGCTAAATGGGCTAGCCATGATGCAGTATATTCATCACATTCCACTTGAAGCTGAAGAGGAATTTGATATTCGTCACCCTCAGCCGTGTAAACTTTTGCTGTAATCGACCTGCACAGTAGCTATATATATATAGATAAATGCACAAAATATCACATCACATAGTTTTAGCCAATGTACAACATAGCTACGTAGCTAGTTAGTCTATTAGTTATATGTGCATGTGTGTATATATGCAGTACATGTACTAGCTTCGTAGCTATATAGCTACTGAGTTTAGGCTTTATAGCATATTTACAGTTTATTCAGTATGACAGTTTTTGCCTCAGAATGCATCAGAATCAATCTCAGAAAGTGTAATTTTCAAAAATTTCCTGGGGGGCATGCCCCTAGACCCCCCTAGAATGGGCATGCTTTGCATGCCAGTTTTGCTTCGCAAAACTATATATGCATAGCTACTTCTTAGTGACCCCCCCTTTGAGAAATCCTGTATCCGCCCCTGCCTGTAAAGGTAACTTGAAACACCTGTCGGGGTCACTGCAACCAAGAGTCCGTTTCGATACAACGAAATTACTACTCACCAATTACTACTCACTATTATACAGCTTAGTACTACTAGTTTATACCTCAATTTATCACACCAGCTGGCTGACTATAGTGAATTCGACTCAATAACTGAAGACTTCGACTATTATCATTGCGAGGAAAGCCTTTGACTTATCCAACGCTCAGTCTTACGTTGGTGAGGTGACTGCATGTACATACGTAATTTGCACTTGGCTAAGGCCACTCCAAATTGGTTTCCTGTTTCCCATCCTCCGCCCGCATGGTTTTTTGTCAAGCCAGAAAATTCCATTATTCCGTAAACTGACGTTTTCTAAGTATCACGTGGTTGTTAAAGTCCGGATTCTTTAAAATACTAGTGAACGCATGGCGCAGTCAAGCACGATGATTAACCTGAGCTATATTGAAATGCTGCATGTGCAACTGAGGTAGTAGTTAAATGGATTGTCCACCTTGTAGAGATGTACAAAACATGTGTAGTTATGTACATGTGTAGTAGTTACTCGAGTAGTTAACATAATGGAATAATGGAATTTGCCACCCACCCGCATGCCAAAGTTTGTTTGACCAGGACGGGAAACAGCCAATCAATTTAGAGTGGCCTAACATAAACGCCGCGGGTGCTACTAATTATCTCTCTTTGTCAGTTTGTAAAGTGGAGTGGCCTGTGCAGTTTATGTAAGAAAACCAGTTATCCTTCTTGTGTCGATTTTCAAGCAAGGCATGGTTATACAATCGACCCATACAGGTATAAATTTGCCGATGTGTCACTGAAGTGCAGCCGGCATTGAAGGTACGGCAGTCTATATAATATATATTAGTAAGCGGAGAGTAAATAAACTAGCATGAAGAACTGAGGATGGTGAAAGGAAGCTGTGCGATTACCTGTCACAGTTATCCTTTGCCGTGCGTGTATGCCTGTACATGCATAAAAAACGCGTGCGAGTTACCCACGTGAGTCAAGTTGCCTTTGAGTAGTCTCGCGGGCCAGACCTATTTTTTGGCGCAGGTCGCTATCGCTTGCAGCATAAGCGCCCGTGCCAAAAAAAACGGTCTGGCACACTTTCAATACCAAAGTTGTTCTTGACACCCCACGAAAACCGTGGGTGTTAGTATTTCACGTGTGCTTTTAGGCTACCTGCGCATAAACAAGTTTTATTAAATTTAATGTTTAAGAAGTTGTTACAAATGAAGAGACTATGGAAATACTGCTGATTAGTAAAACTACTTTCATGAAGAAGGTTCTGGTACTTTCTTGAACTATGACGTAACAAACGGGTTTAAGTACAACACACAAAACTCCATCCTTCTAATTGATGGCATTAAATGATTATATTTATGCTTCGCTTGGAACAAAACAACATCAGAAAAGACACCAACACGTGGTATAGTGACAGGCTCTACTGTGTTAGACGCGCAGGACTATTAAGTTTTGAATGCGTGCGTTAACACCTCTGGTTAACACCTTAGGCTACTTGCATGGCTGCTCAGAACAAGTTTGGTATTGAAAGTGTGCCAGACCGTATATTTTTGGCGCGGGCGCTTATACTGCAAGCGATAACGACCTGCACCAAAAAATAGGTCTGGCCCGCGAGACTAGCCTTTGAGCTGTACCGTACGTACTTCATGTTCACTAACCAAACAACATGATTCCCACTTCATCTAGTCTGGTAATCTGGCGTAGCCAACCCTTGGAATAGATCGCGTACGCGTAGTGTCTGGTGAATCTAACAGCATGTACTTGTGTTGAGTTACCGAAAACTGGTGCATCCAATCAAATCGCTTCTCAAGTAATTATTGAAATTTGAGTGATGCAATTTTTCATTTTTATGTATCGATTACGGGATAGTAATGGCTTCTTCGTACAAAGTTGATTCGACTAGTGATTGCATGGCAAGCTTGTTGGGTTACCATTCCTTGAAATCAGAGCAAAAGGCCGTAATCAAAGAGTTTGTCATGGGAAAGGATTTTTTTGCCATATTCCCTACTGGCTACAGTAAAAGCCTCTGCTATGCTTGTTTGCCTGGCATATTTGATAAGCTCTTTGGTTCTACACTGACTCTCAATTGTTGCTGCTCAATTGTTACAGACGCCATATTAAAATATCGATATTATACGTCATTAAATACGTATCGAGTTTGTGTATTATTTTCGGTCTATAATTACATTTCTCTTGCACAAGTGCACAATGCTAGGATCACCAGACCCTTTTATTTTTTAAAGGGTCGGCTACGCCAGACTACTAGTCTGGCGTAGCCGACCACAAATTTCCCTAGATATCTGGAAGTAAAGCTAAAAGTGACGAGTTACAATTTTAATAGCGATCGATCCCCACTATTAAGTACTAGCTACTAAGGCTAAAACGAATATACCGAATATTGGAATTCTAATTGGATTCGGAATTCGTTCATAAATAAATAGAAATTCGAAATCCTAGGTTGAAAAAAGTAAAGTTGCATTTTTGCAGAAAGATAATGGATGGATTGCTTATGTGATTTTTAGACCTGTTAGGCTTATTATATCATACTGCAGTGGATAGAAAAGGCATATTAGCAGGTGCAATATTATCAGAGCCCACGCACTTGATTAATTGTTATGCTCAAAAACATTTTTTGTGTTTCTTTTAAGATTTATCTGACCAATTATGAAGACTTTCCTATACCCTTGTGATTACAAGAGTTATTGAGCTAATTGAAATTGTCTAGAATATTCAAATATTTGTTCATTAAAAAAATATTTGTTTGTTTACATTTAGAATATTCGTTTTAGCCCTACTAGCTACCTTGCTTAATTAATCTATATATATTTTAGGTATTTCAACTGGCATCATTGCAGTGATCATTGTTATCACAATATTAGTGATTGGTGTTATCGTTGTTTTTTTGGTATTTGTATGGTGGTTAAAAAAGAAGACATATAGAAAGAAAAACACTAGGTACGTGTTATCTATGTGTACACTACTTATGTACATATGTAGCTATGTACATGCAATGAATACATTAAACATCAGGGTGAAGTTTAAGAATCAAACTTAGCTATAACATACATATATGTCCGTACATATGTATATGCATACCTGTGCTAATGTTTACACCATTCCCTGATCAGATCTTATAGAGTGAATATATCACCATCATATAAACTGGTTGTGAATCCATAAAGTTCCACAGATATGAATTTTGCTTTTTCAAAGCTTAACATTAAATTGCTGAGATATGGTGAGATAAACAATTTATTAAACTTCTGAATTTTTAAAACTGTAGGCTATGACATTATCTTTAGACCACACCTTATCACACTTTAAAAATGCAAATATGAAACACCTAAACTTTGAGGAAAGAGCAGTATAAACATAACTTATATTATCAGTTATCAGTGTATTGTATAAGGAAGATGACATGGTTGGAAGTTTACACAACTTCTTTGATTATTAGAGGGTTTTCAAAGCCTGGAAATCAAATAGCTGATCATGAGATCAAGACAGATAATCAAACTGCTGATTGTGAGGTCAAGACTGCCAATGAAAAAGGTATGCAATGACATTTGACAATACCATCTTAAACACATGCAGTGCCAGATACATTTTCACCAAATGAACAAATGTTATGGTTTGTTCTTTATAAGAAACAAACCATTCAAAAATCGTTGGTTTTAAATAAGGATGTGGAAAATGACCATTTGTCCAAGCAATCAAGTTTCAGCTTGCTCAAAATCTACCTGGGTAGCTAAATCGCACCAGCTAGGCGAGTTGTTAGCAACCTGTATACCAGCTTTATTTGTTTAAAAACTTTATTTTAATGAATATTCCCACAGAATCTGGTTTACCGGTCGCTAACAACTCACCTGCTGCAATTTAGCTACCCAGGTAGATTTTGAGTGCACTGAAACTTGATTTGACAAGTACCCACGACAAACTAACAATAGCAATGAAACAAAAATTACCATAGAAGACGTCCGCCTTATAGCTAATTACTGACTAGTTTTATACCAACGTTTTGAAATAATAGCAGACACAGCACCATCAGCACCATTTTTAAAGATAAAAAATGTTTTGGACATTATGCAGACCGAATCCTGCAGCATACGGGCGTAACATGTAAGAAGCACAAAAACGCAAATAACAAATATCGTCCATTGTGTAAGATTTGTCAAACCCATTCACAAGTATGACATTTTATACATGCTTCTCATTTTTGTGTCAAATAGTATTGTTACTGTTATTTCAACTATTATTATTGACCATTAACATAGAAGTACGTATGTTGATTTAGGTTCTTACCTGATCCTATTGACTAGTTTGAGAGATGATAACTTCAAACTAACACAAGAAATAATCAATGGTGCTTTCAGTAAACATCAACTACAAAGTTTTGTCATATCAAATGACTGCTTAAAAATTTGTGAACTGCTTGGAACAGGTGAGATGTGATTTTTACTGTATAACATAGCAGCTTAAGTACAGAAATTGTTAGCTATTTAGTTATGTATATAAAGGACAGCCTAAACAGTATTACGGATGGTTGATTGCTTATACTTACGTTTATACATGCCTGTGTATGTATGTAGCTATGTAGTAGGCCTGAGCAATCAGTTGATTTAATTTGTGATTATTGAGAAATAATTATGATGACAAAATAATGCTGGCAATAATTATGATGTCCAATATAAAAATACACTATAGAATAGTCAATTTGAGGGAGACTACGTACATGTCTAAATAGTCATAAGGTAAAACTAAAGATGCATAATAAATTATGTACATATGATGTACTAAGGAGGCATAATAAAATTAATTTGATTTCTGATTTTTTATAAATTGGATATGATGCAAAAATTGATGACAATTATCGTGATGAAAATTCACACAATCGCTCAGGTCCACTACGTAGGTGAAATATATGTAGTACAGAGACATGTGTAGAATTATTGAGTTAATAATTTAATAAGACAGTTAATAAACAGATCAACAGATCATCATTAAAATGGCTATTTGCTTGTACCATGTATATTACAATTTGACAAGCAAATATTTGATAGCCAAATTTGTATAGGTGGGAACCCAGCCCGAGGGTATTCATGGATTTGGAAACCGAGGTGAAGCCAAGGTTCTAAACCATGAAGATCCCTACATATATACGTAGCTGGCTATGGCTGTGATTGGTCCTACCAACCCACCAACAGCACCCTATTATATTTATATGGAAACTTGCGAGGATAGATTGTGGATTTTGATTTATATATAACTAGCTATAGGTGAAACAGTAAATAATTGAAACCCATGATTGATAATGATTGAAACCCACAATCAATATCATTACGTTCTATTATATAGAATATTTAAAATTTAAAAGTGGGGATTAAACATTTGGCTTACTCTTAATACTGAAAATGAGCCAAAAGTGGGGATTAAACTTTTATAAATTATCTCATGCTAGAATCTTTAGTGTTCTCTCATGCCACTTGAAAATCTTTTCCCTTGTTTCCTTACTTTTTTTAGCTAGCATTGCAAGAGTGATCCCTACTCATCTTTTTAAATTTTAAATATTCTAGTTTGTTTGCTTTTTATAGCATACACTGTACTTGCAAAAGTAATCGCCTTCCAGGTGCCAAAACATTACTTAATTTTTTTGCAGGCGCATGTTAACAACAGCATTAACATGGCAGAGCA
Source organism: Spongia lamella (assembly GCA_963930835.1). Taxonomy (NCBI): domain Eukaryota; kingdom Metazoa; phylum Porifera; class Demospongiae; order Dictyoceratida; family Spongiidae; genus Spongia; species Spongia lamella. The sequence goes on along the minus strand of OZ005750.1, from coordinate 3,026,388 downwards.
GCTGCATTGTAGTGAAATACATTCGAAAAACATCAAAAATATGTTGTCTAAGTTATATATCGGTACATACTCTATAGTTCACGATGTAATAAAGTACACGCAAAACATCGCATCTGCTCATAGTATTTAACGGCGGGTACATTACTAATTATGTCACGTGTGTAAGTGGCTGTTTTGGTGACGTAAAAGCAGTGGAAGGTGCAAGTTTATCAACACCTTCTTTCATAATTTTCTTGCCTTTCTACAAACTAAACAAAGAGAAAGGAAGATAGTGAGGGATGAAAAGAAACACTAAGGCACAGTGGATGAATCTTCAGCGGAACAGCAGTTTTGTAAATCGGACATGATTTCCTTTGTTGTGTGAGAAATCTGGAGCCATACTCCTAGTGCAAGTGGGTCTTATGGCAAGCCAGCAGTCAGACGAAATTCTGGTAGATTTCGAAATTTTCAAATCTCTCTACTGATCGTATTGTTAGGTTTTTCACGGAGTTTAACAAAGGTACAGTTTTGTTATAGTGTTACAAATGGATTTTAGTCGGTTTTTTCGTGAAAAGTATATTGTGAGGTGAGTTATGGAGGTGCGTGAAAGTTGGACACCATGTTTTTCATGTTGATCCCTACTATTAAGTACTACTGTACTTAATGATAAGTAGCTGTACTATTAACCTTTGTTAGCTTGTTATTTTAGAAGGAAGTAGGGCGATTAGCTAGAAGTAAGCAGATCTCTAAGTAAACGTTTTAGAAACCTGTGAGTTTCTAACTAAACATTTTAGAAACCTGTAGGTTTCTAATATCAAAATCCCAGGCATATCTGTGGTGTTATGCCTGGGATTATGGATGTACCTACTAGTGAATGTGTTTCATTGGTATACGTATGTATGTAGGTAGTTATATCCAGCTGCTTGCAATCTTTACTATTTGGTGTAAGTAATTTTTTCAAGATTCATTTTCTAGGTAGTCTTAAAATCTTAAAATGGCTGTGTATCTACAAAGCTATTATGAAAAGAGGTATTTTTGTGTATTTGAAAGTTAAGGGTGTAATGCACATATATTCATAAAATACTGAACACGTGTGGATGAATGCTTTCATAAACCTTTGTTCAAATGGATAAAAACCTTTTGAATTCATACGTATGTTACAAATTCATACGTATTCATATTAATTCATATTAATTCATACGTATGTTCATTTTGAATTCATACGTATGTTGTTGTCGTATGTGTATTCATACATACGTAATTTTATAGGTTCATTTGGACAAGTATTTTATGGATTGTTTACAACTGAAAATGATCAAAGTGTTATGGAGGTTGCAATAAAAACAATAAAAAGTATGTATGTACGTATGTATGTATGTATGTACAAATGTACAAATTTGTGTTAGTCATCATAACTGTATAATATTGTCTCTTTGTATGTTGTACATTAGCATAATACGTACATGGGACTTAGCCAGCCTTAAGCCAATAGGAGGCCCTTTGTTTCTGTGTCTAACTATAACATGTAATTACGAGTAGAAACCTTATTTCTAAACTCTGACTGTCTTAGAAAATTTCCACGATGGCTTTGTAAGTTGGTAGACTATATACTTTCATTTTAGGCTGAACAGCAAAATCTTGGATGAAATTGAAATGAACTGAAATTGCGAGTAGCGTGCTCTGGCAGGTAAACATGCAGGTAAGTGTAAGTTGAGTGGATTGTGGCAGCAGGAAGCTAAAAGACAAATGAATGTATGGCTTACGTACCTAGTCCGAATCACGGAAAGGTATACCGAACACTAAAACCATGGCAAGTTGGCAACTTGAGAGTTGGCTACAACCACGGCTACAACAAACTGCATAAGCAACTACCAATACTCCCAGTAAGACTGAGCAATAACTCTTTCTCTAATACGTATTATTAGGCTTGTATTGTCAAAAAGTGTGGTGTAAGGGAACTGCCTCAGGTCTTTCATTTCTTTGATCAATTACGTATCTTTACAAGTATTCCAGGTTTCTAAACAGTTAGTAACCTCTCCTGAGGTTTCTAATGTAGTTATTAAGGGCTAAGAATTATTCTAAAAAGCTAATGACCCAATGACAGGCTAACTAAATTTGTACAACTACTCTTTAATTATCCTATCACCTAGCTATGTATTATATAAACAATCTATCGACTTGCTGGATGAGGTTGTTCCACCAGACCATTAGTATAGATCATGTACTAGTGGCAGCTAGTGTTTCAATCATTATGTAGTAACAGTCTGTAGATCACACGACCACTCCGGTACTGAAGTGCTTCAATCTTCAAAGATTATAACCATCTGCATGATGCAGTTTATTACTGATAGTGAAAGGAATTAATAGCCTAATACATAGCTGTATTGTGTGCATGTAGCTAATGCGTATATTAATTTTTTAAATGCATGCTGTTACTGCATGTGTATAACTGACTTGTAAATTGAACTACGTAAGAATCAAGTTGATGTTTTACCATCTAATTATATAAACACCAGGCGCTGTGTAAGTTAAATCACTGTTAATCAACTGCTTTTCAATGTATTGTAATAGATTAATGACATCAGGAGTAAGTCACATGAGCAAAGACTCATCACTAAGGAACACATAACAATGCATACAAATTTAATTCTTTTATTTAAGCTGGCTTTATCTTTAGTGAACTAATTACTTTATGCTAAGAATCCAAAATAGCCAGCCCCAATACATATAACATCTTGGCTGATGTTAAAATGTGTTCAGGGTCATGGCAACTTGTTGCATATATTAAATGCCTTAGGATGCATTACATCCCCTGACACACATGAAAGGTTTGTAATTCAGCATGCAGAGGTTAGATGACATGATAGCATATGGAATGAACTATCCCAACAAGTATTTACTGTTGCATCAGTAGAATATCCTACAAAATTATGCAGCAGTTTATTGCGGAAATCAAAGCCACAGTTACAATGGCATCACAATACACAATATAATTGGTGCAGCCTGATGCCACTGTTACATATCCAGGTGTGAACAATTCACCAGCAGCGCAACAAATGGTAGATAAATCCAGTGCCATCTTACATGACATCTTATTAAATGACAGCACTGTCAAACAACAGTCAAGCTTGCAGCTACACAGCTGCTCTACATCGTATGAGAACCATTACCACAAGATATCTTACCAAGCCAATGTCTGTGACTGCAGTTAGCATGTCTGAAGCTTCAGTTAATACTGAAGATAATGAAACAATCATATGTACCTTTACCAACAGTATTAACATTTGAAGGGTTTTTGGAAAATCCACAAGAGAAATCAATAAGAGAGACACTTAAATCAAAGATGGCAGTATATACGTACTTTTCAAAAGTTTTTTGATAAGCCAACAGAACATTGAGAAACAAAACAAACCTTCAAAGGACATGAGATACTTCTTAGACAATAAACCACCCCAACACCCAAATGCTTCGCACATACATTATATGGAACTAGTAAATGAAAACCCAGATGGTGATGAAACAATGAGTTTAGTAACTGAAGTCTTATAGATAAAATAGGGCCAAATATACAAGATGGCTGGGTAGTAATTGTGGGGGAAGGCAAGACCTATTAAATATCAAGGGAATGTATCCCCAAACACATTTCAGAAGGCATTAATTTTCCAGGAGATTGGCACATCTTGCAACCAGTGTAAATAAATGAAGCTATACTTCCTACGTATGTGGCACAAGAATCTGGTTTTCAAGGATCAATAGAGCTACACTGAAGTCACTAGAAACTCGCAGCTATTTTACACTGCTTTAATTTCTTCTCCAGGTTTGGGAAACCTTGTATTGACTACTGTATAATGCTTATTTGATGTTAGGAGGGTTCACAGTTAATGTAACAAGACAGAGGTGGCATTCAGTAGCACTTGATGAGCCACATGAAATGTGCATCAACAAAGAATGAAAAGTGCTGATGCACGTTCTATTTACAAAAGACTACGTAGCTTGTTTTTGAATGACAGAACTAGGACATACAAAATTTATTACAATTATTAACATCAAGCAGAAAACATAGAACAGATGTGTTCAGTTATTTCTTCCAACAAAAATTTTTGTCTTGAACAATCAAATCAAGAAATATAGTGGAACCTGCAGTGTAATATGGACACCTTGGGACCGCCCAAAATGTCCTGATTATCATGACTTTCCAGGCCAGCTTATGTACTAAAGGGCTACTTTGGGACCTTAACTAAGTGTGTGGATTATGCAGGTGTCCTCATTTTCAAGTGTCCACATTAACTTTAATGTTCTCAGTGGCAAAGGAGCTACTGAAGAACACGCAAGTTATTTGCTAAACTGCCTGAAGTTGGCGCAAATAGCTTTCACAACTACATTAATTACTACATAAGTACTAAAACAACCCAGATAAACAAATGTTCCTCTTAGAAGACATCAACTACTCACTATGAAGTCACTGAAACCTAAAAGAAAGAGATCTAGCCCACAAGAAAAGGAAACAAAACAAGTACCGCAGTGTTTAAGGAGAAAACTAGTGCAGTGTAGACACAATACACAGCCTGATGCTTGTAGCAATGACCAGTAACTAGCTAGTAGTACAAAGCTTTCGACGGCACATTTGAGGTACGTAATTATCGATGTTTACGCAGTTTTCTGTAGTAGACTACGGAAATAACGCAAGTTTTGTAAGTGAGCTTGCAGGTTTTCTTCGTGTTGTATGTCGAAAAGAGAGTTATCAGGTACCAAATGACACGTAATAGATAGAAGTTACTAAGCAGATGCTATAGCATCGTGGGGAGATTCCACTAGCGATTTTCAGTTGACGGATACCAGACAGATAGGTACGAATAGAAGATGCTGCTAAACCCTGTTTTCCCAAACATGCAGCAAAATAGCATAAAACATTTTCTGACGTGGCAATTGGAGTGATCGAAAACTTGGTACAGAAGGATAAATACTTGTGTTCCGCTGATGTATAGGTTTTATGTGTTGAGGATGTCAGAGCTGCGTTGGACAGCTTGATAGGCCTGCGTCGATTATGCCAGCATAATTTTTAGCATAATAGGTGTGCTACATCATCAAGCATAATAGGCAAAATTTATGGTGCAGGGTGCAAACTACATAATTAAAATCTACTCATGCCATTTATACAGTCTAAAAACTATAAAATACACTCACTACCACTGCCATTCAACACTTCACAACAGCAGAAATTTACAAGGCATAGCTTCTATACAACTCCTTCATAGTTGCTATGTGTTAGGCACCTCTAAAATTAATTATAATAATTTTATTCAGAATTTATGCTGTATGTAGAGATAACTGGAGGTTCATAAACAAGTGAGCTTTATAGAAAACTGTGTATTATTAGTAGTATAATTGATTGTGGAGTAGCATAAAATCTAGCATAATAGGCACAAAATTGGAGCAATTCCAAAAAGCATAATAGGCAATTTTCAGAGCATAATAGACACGATCTGTGGATATCCATGCTAGGCTGCTGTCTGATATTAGTGATAAGAGTTGAGGAGGAATGAGTGGTGGACTGAACTGTTTGAAGTATGGAACCTGTGAAAAACACAACATGTATTATTACAAGAGAGAGCATCCGCTAATATGTTGGCCTTTCCCTTTATATGTATTACTGAAAACCAAAAATTGAAAAAAGACACCAAAAATACTAGTATGCAAATCAAGTCCATCAAAAGGTGATCTTTACTGTAGGTATTGTTGAGGACGTGGATTACTACTGTATTGTCCACCCTGAACTCCACCAAGGGACCCTGCCATTGATGTCCAAACACTGCTGGTGCCACTACTACAGGGACCAACTCTTTGATGGCGATGGGTAAGTGTAGAAGGTTAGAGGGCCATGGGAGTGAAACCAGCGAGATTCCCAAAGAGCACCACAACCCCAGGAACCTGAACTGTCAGATGTGACTGTGATATCTGCTCTTTGTGGATATTTCATACCAGTTCTCAGCAAACATTTGCCACCACAAGGCATCGGCCCTGGTCAGTATGTTCAGTCATATAAAATGATCAGGGTGGGACCCAATGTCTTGCATAGCATATAAACGGTGGAGGAAAGGTCGACCTGGACGAATCACTTTAGTGGTAAACTGAATGAGGCCTGTCAAACTCTGTAGTTCACATTTGGAAATTGAACGCTGATGACAACATCAAGATAACTCAGATTTCACTTATCTCTCGGCAGTCGTAATTGAAGAGCTTCTGTCAATTCCCAAAAATGTGAGACAAGTGCTTGGACCCTCCAACTCGGAATACTCAAGTGGAACACCTAGAGATTCAAAGGTTGATGTAAAGGCATCCTTTAGGAAGTGGGCTTTTCCTACTGAATATGTAACCGTGATGTAGTCATCTAAGTAGTGTAAGCTGTGGGTGATTCCTTTGGTTGAGAGTATCCATTGTAGTGCATTGGCTACTGCCAACAATATTTTTGTGGCTGATCGGAGGCCAAAAGGTAATATTCTGTCAATGTACATAGATGGCACCTTCCCACTGGATATCTAGCAGCCATTGGTCTTGGGGGTGTGCAGGTATCATTCGATAAGCTTCTTTGATACCTGCTTTCACGAGCATAGCTCCTCTTCTTAAGGATAGAATTAAGGCTGAAAGGTGGTTGATGGAAGCATATGATAAAGATTAAAGTGTTGGATCATTCCCATCAGTGACACTGAAATTCTAAGGAGATAAAAGATCCATAACCAATCGATACTTCCCTGGTTTATTTCTCTTGGGAATGGCACCTACTGGACTCGTATGAATCCCATTGGGAATAAGATTGCGAGGATGCTTCCACATCCTGTTGAGACGTACTTCATTGGATAAATAATCTGCTGCTGTGGGTAAATTGGATGAAGCTGGTTGTAAAGGTTGAGAGTTATCGAATCCAACCCTGAAGCCCTCTTGAATACCCTGCAAAATGAACTCTGTGTACATATCTCCTATCAGGATGATAACGCAAATCCTGCTGCCATTGAGTAAGAGTTAGTGGTGATTGAGCAGTCAAGGATAAGTATGATACTAGGAAGTAACTTAATTGACCCAGAGGAAATGGAATTTAAGGAAATCAAATGATCTGTGTAATTGTAAGTTCCCTTAACAACCATCCCCTGAGTCAAACATTGTAACCACATGTCTGGGTCTGAAAGGAGATAGAGAGTAGGTCCAACATAAATTCACACCTGTAAGGTGGAGGGATAGACCTCTCTCAAATGTACATAAAATAATTAATTGAATTAGAAAACTGAACCCCACCATGGACTGAAGTGTGTAAATATACGTATATGTTAATAAGCAGTGACAATCCATGACTACTAAATTAATTAAATGAATGAAGCTAGTCCACTAGGAAGGGTAAATGAAATATCCCTGAGGCTGACGTGGACAGTCTCTAGCTCGATGGACCTCCCCACAAATGGTACACTGGTGCATGTAGCGACAGGAAGAACTGTTACACATGATGCCATCGTTACACACATTTGATGAGGCTTTGTGTTTCTGCTTGGAGGTGTTTGTCTGAGGGATATCGGGAAATAAGCAGCCAAACAGCAACCATAAATGGTAAGGTTCAATTCACCACACCTACGAACACCCTTGGCTGCTGCTCACTATTGAAAGTGCTGGTCATATTTCAACCACTGAGAGCCAGACATATCCCTTGATAGTTGAAATATCAAATATGAGTGAGCTACAAAGCCTGCAGCTTCCTCCTTAGTTGTGCTCTCAGAAGATACTAAGATGGCAGTCAGTATGCTGAATGCCTGCACGCAATCACCTGTGGTACAGATAGATGATGTAGTTGTAGTAGTACTGAGAGAAGGATCCACCGGTAGCGGGTAAGGCTGACTAGGGCCTCCTGAAGATGTTCCTGTGGTGACAAGTCAAATATAAAGAAGCCCAAGGGCTTTTGTGTGACCCTCCCCCTTTAGTAGAACTCTGGAAAGTACATAAGGGAGCCGCACAACAAAGGGGCCGAGCTGCCAATGGCCGCTAGTCTACTCGTCGAAGCATTGACCGAGCCAGACTAGGCTAATTATAATCAAACAAAATTAAGGCTTCTCTGTTTACTACTGAGGGTGGCTGGTTCAAACTGAATGGGAAATGACGAGGTATGTATTAACTGATATAAACCAGCTGGTGCGTGCATCAACCCTGGCAGTGGGAAACCATAAGTTGCTATGCGTAGCACCGTTCTCATAAAGAAGTAACTGCTTGAATGATGAAGATGTAGGAGTAGGCGACATACCAGGAACAAGGAAGAAATAACACACAAGGTAACTGGAACACAAACCTCGGAAAACCCTTACTTAGTTAAGTAGCGAATAGGCCTTAGCTGTCATTTACCTGGTGGTGCACTTCCTGTAACCACGAAAGTTGTGAGGGGGTGGGAGGAAGAGGATGCGCCTCGTAGAATGCTTGCCACTTTGGTTGCAATTCTAGAAATGTCCTTGGAACTGAGTTGAGGTACTGCTGGAGGTGTGGCTTCACTTGTGTCTTTCGAAGAAGGGCCTGGTCCGTCCATTGTAAAAGAACAAAAACGAATGCTACTGCTTCCATGAGGACAGCTCGTAACTAAGGATGAAAGAGCGCATGTGTAATATCATGTGTGAGCATCTATCTGGATACTTTATTGTGACATTAATATTACGTAGTGATTATATGAGCACCTCCCCTGAAGGTAACCTGCTAGTTAACACCGTTGAACCTTCCGTTAAACTTGTAACATAATTATCAAAAAGTGCAGTAGTTATTACAGCAAATAATGAGGTATGTATAATTATGATTTACATACATATTAATATGTTTAAGCACATTATGATCATAGGCGTCGGAACCGGGGGGGCCAGAGGGGGCGAATTTTTTTTGGGCCAACTTTAACTTAGAAATTTTTTACTTGGATTAATTTCCTTTGGATAATTGAAAACATAACTATGGAGCAGTATTTCCCTCACGTGATATATACGTTTCTACCATAAAGTTTAATGGACTGCTCGTTCAGTTTTTTGTCTTCCAGTCACTTTCTACCGTTTGACGCGAGGTTTTACGTGATAGTGATCAAATCAGACCTTAGGCTTAGATATCCAAAACGTTCATGCTCCACGTGAGTTTCTTCAGAGCCCGTATATTTTATCTCTGGTTTCTTTGTGCCAGGAGCTGACGCTGTATTCAATGAATGAGTCGCTCAACGTGAGTTTATACTTTTTGTGGGTTTATTTTGCCATTGGCTAACCATTGTAGTAACATTTTCACTTTTGGTTTTTGTGTTTGTGTAGAACTACATTGTGTACTGAAGGTCCACCAACAGCCATGCAGTATTGGGTATATGTAACACTAATAATTATTTGATTTAATATAAACGCTTGGATTTTTGCAGGTGCCGTCAAACCCCATTTACAAGAAACCCATGTGGAACATCAGGGTTTTACAAATGGGAACACGTAGTTACAACATTTGACTGTCATTACATGCTGGTGTATTGTTACAAGAACAGGATGGGTGGTGGACGACACTTAAGGATGGATTAGCATGATACTGTATAATAACGTATAGCAGGAAAATTTGGTGGGGAAAACTTTGTCAAATTGTCTGTGATTCGCCAAACTAACTTTTACTTATAATTATTGCCTATTGGCTGAATCATCCATTCGCCAAACATTTCCCTGCCAAACTTTCTGGCTATACGGTATGAGAAATACAAAATTTATGCAGAAGAGTTGACGATGCATATACCTGGATTGATAACACACAGTATTATGAAAACACATGCAGTTCACTATCTATGATTCTGCATGCATCACACTAGTCCATGTGCCCTTTAATTCTTGTATCTTGGGAATTGGGTTCTCGAATTCCATAGTGACACTTTCAATTCAGCTGCATAAGATTGAAGAATATTATGCCGGCTTGACAGCACCTGCAAAAACCAAGTATTATTATTACACTAGTTGCTGGTGGATCGCCTATAAAATCATGTTACTGCAGTGGTTAGCCAATGGCTCGCAAAAGGTAAAATCCCTACACACGAAGAATAATGCAATAACAGACTCACGTGGGGTACGAACGTTGGAATATCTGTTCAGTGAAAAGTCTGCCGTGCTCGCTATCACGTAAAACACACTGGTAGGAAGCGACTAGAAGACAATGTGAACATCACGTGGGGAAACACTGCTCCATAATAATCACTTGTTTTCAATTATCCAAAGGAAATTAATCCAAGTAAAAAATTTCTAAGTTAAAGTTGGCCCAAAAAATTCGCCCAGAGGGGCCATGGGCCCCACAGAATTTTAAAAATGTATTTTGCCCCCCCCCACTTTTACCAGCTAGCTGCAACAGTACAAGTCAAGCAGACACTTGTCAAACAAAATTAAATAAAGTTAAACGCTATTGTATTCTAATACATTAGAACGAGTAATTTATTAGTTTGCTTATAGCTAGCTACTTTGAGTGGCAGGCATTACAATATCCAATTCAGTACCTTTATAAAATTGTCTGATTAAAAAGTAAGTAAATCTTCAGCTGCAGGACAAATCAAATAATCGGAATTGTGTTCTAATATATTCAAGCGAGTAATAAAAATGTTGATTCAGCAATTGAATGAGGTTAGTGAGTAAATAAGTTAACTACTAGTTTATATAGAGTGTAAATTGTTTAGAAATGTGATAAGCTTATTTGCTAGCTATATGTAAAGAATGCCTGCTTATCGGCCTCCCACGCAATTAATTGAGTTAGACAGTATAGAAGGCTAGACCTTGTTAATGCTAATAAACATGTTATTGTGTAGCTAGATCTGCAAGAACCTGTGAACATCACTATACCTAGCTATTCTTTTGTGTGTGTGGTCTGTGGTGAGTAGCTAGCTAGCCATACTTTAGCTGAGACAGGCAGGATATAACCAGTAGCTGCTGTAATAGTTATAATATGGCTACTGATTATTAAAATAATAGCCAACTGTATAACTAGCAGTCTAGTATAGTAGCTAACTACGTATCAATCATGCATGTTATTTCAAGCTGTGATAGTGGCCTCAGTGAAATCATTTTAAATAATTTCTTGCATAAAATGCCACCAAAATCAATCTCAGAGCATGTAATTTGTAAAAATTTCCTGGGGGGGCATGCCCCCAGACCCCCGTAGTTTTAGCATGCTTCGCATGCTGGTTGTGCTGCGCACAACATACGTAGCTAATGCTATTCTAGCATCATACTTTTGTGGCTATGCCGGTAACTGACAATATGTCTGCCCCCCCCCCCCCCCAGTATAAAACATCTTCCTACGCCTATGATGATTATCGTGATGTGTGTAAGTTATAATGTGTGTGTTGTGGCATAACTAATTTAATACATAGTTATATTATCAAGTTTACCAATACAACTTAATCACTAACTGTTAACTTATGTAAAATTTTCCAGTTGTTGTATTTATGTAAAAATGACTTTCATATATATAGTATCTTATATACCCATTAACTATTCTCCTGACCATTACATTTGTAGAATGTCACAGTATGAATGATTTGGACTTGTTCATTACTGAAAGTGTCATCATGAAAAATTTCAAGCATAGAAATGTTCTTGGTCTAGTTGGAGTATCTGTTGGAGTAGAAAATGAGATAGCAAAACCTTACATTGTATTACCTTTTATGGTAAATAAAGATTTAAAGAAATTTCTACGATTCAAACAAAGTGACATGGGGAATAACTTAGAAGCATCACTAACAGTATGCATTTTATAATCGTTGTTGTGTAGTGGTTACACATGTACTAGTGATGTGTTACATATGTGATATATGTATGTAACACTTTGCGTGGGTGACATCAAAGCCTCGAGCTGTGGTATATAATTGATATACCACAGTTTTCACGTGTTTACCGTGGTATATCACTTATATACCACAGTTGCAAGGTTACAAACCATAGTTGCCATATATGGTCTATCTGCCTTTGAGGGGATTAAGAAGTGTATAAATAACCCGTTATTTGACCATGCGCATTTGCTTGTGGGTTTCTTTTAAGCCTAAAGTTTAATAAGTTGTTAGGTGATTACCTTCAAGATGGCAGAAATCAAATCCAAGCCCAAGGTGATTATGTACATAACATTCTGAAATTTAATGTAGAATTGAGAGATATTTACGTAGATTATGGCTTGCTAGCATCCATTTTCATTATACCTCAACCATAGGATGACCAAACTAAATTAAATACCACAGAAACAAGTTTTAGCTTTATAAGGAAAAACTGTGCGCATGTGTCACAGCTGAGTAATTAAAGAGTTTAATGACCTTGTTCAAGTATTTAAGCCTAATGAGCGATATTCCTTACTTGCATTTTTGTGTTATTTACGTGTTATGTCTGTGTATATATGTATATGACTAGCTACGTATATCTTCATTATACTTTTACAATAAATTTGCAGGTTATAAATTATTCAACATTGGTCAAGATGTGTTGTGATATTTGCTGTGGAATGGAATATCTTGCTTCTGTCAAGTATGTTCATAGGGATTTGGCAGCAAGAAATTGTATGTAAGTACTTTTCCACTAGTTAGCTACCACAAGTCCAAAATTTTTGTATCTAATTCCAAAAGCCTTCAATTTAGAATTTTCATGTAAATTTTTTTTAATTTATAGATAAAATATTTTTCATGATAATATTTCAAAATGTATGAAATTTGTCTCACAAAAATTTTGGAGCATACAGTAGCTATACGTACATATATAGCTACATATTAAGCTTTGTTGATTATTAGCACATTGTTTACTACAAGTATGTACATATGTATACTTATATTAATTCTACATTTATATTGTATAGTTACTTTTATAAATTACCTAAAACTATTAGGGTAGATAAAGATTTGACAGTCAAAATAGCAGATTTTGGTCTTACCAGAGACATCTATTGTGATGACTATTACAAAATGGGACATAATGCTAAAGTACCAATCAAATGGATGCCACCTGAGAGTATTCATGATAGATATTATGATGAAAAGACTGATGTGGTATGTAGCTATAAAGCAACTGTACTACACATGGATTTTGTTGTACGCAATTCTAGTTTCTATAATACATTACTACATAGCTAGCTACGTAGTACTTAGCATGGACTCTTGATAGTATGTAACTGTGAACTAGTGATGCCATGATAATCGTGATATCATGATATAATCTCATGATTATTTACAAAAATTTATATCATGATATAAGAATTCTAATTATTTAATGCAAAATTGTTTGGTATTGCAAAAATAAGCATATTATATTATCTGTACATGTTTTGAGAGTGTGTACTTGTATCAGAAAAGTATAATTGACTTGGTTAAGCAAATAATGAGGTGCATCCAGTTAAAATACATATTAACATGTTTAGCATATTAAGCATGTAGTGACTATTGTGATATAATTTTTATATCATGATTATCGTGATACAAATAATTGGCATCGCTACTGTGGATGGTAGGACAAGATTGTAGTTATAACTATTACGTTACTATTTGTGCATCTACGTAACTATGTACTTGCATGTTGTAGTGCTTATGAACATAGATGTTATTGATAGCAATGCATTGTCTGTGATATTTTGTTGATTTTACTTATAATACGTAGCTATATATTATGTGACCTTAATATAACAGCAGTATTTGCATTGTAATTGCATCCTTATGTGCTATTTATTATATAGTTATTTGTTATACATAATATTCAATCGAATAACACCAGCTGCCTGTAATGGCTACACTTTTTTAGCAACAATGCAACAATATACGTACGTACATTGTTGTAGCAGACAAACAGTTGTCAACTCACTTTACATTTACATACATACATTTATTGATTTATAGTAAATAAAAACATAATTTATGTAGCAGCTGCATATAGCTAGCATGTACAAGTTTCAAAACCCATTGCTATAAAACAGAATTTATTATTTGCAATGCTCATGTGCATGCATATACGTATGTACTGTGTGTGTATGTATGTATGATGTATGTACATAATATGTATATACATCTAATGGACAACATGATACTCCGATATACTGTAATATGATACTCTTTCTTCTTAATTCGTATAGGTAATCACACGCATTTGAGTGCAATTCGAGAATAATTGTACCAGTAATAGTCAAGTAATCGCACGAGGCAAAGCCGAGTGCAATTTAGACTGTTACGTGTACAATTATTCTCGGGTTACATGAAATGTGTGTGATTGCCTACTAACCGCATTGCATGACTTACAATGCCCACTCTAACCTAAGGCATGCCACTTGTTTCAATTGGAGGCATGCTTGAAAATCTTGTTCATTCCGCATCACTTGTTTTAGTAGCAGTGCGTTCAGAATTGAGTTGAAATTCCTTCTTAAAGGTTAGGATCGAGAAATTCTTGTAGAGACTATTGAGTACTACTCCACAACCTGAACTGTTACTTGGTTGCCATATACGTAAGTCGGTTACTATGAATTCCCAGTGCTACACGATTTCATTCGCTGCTTAATTATTATGTCATTGTTTGTTGTACTTAAATGGCTTCCTGAATTGTAAATTTTCATTTGCTATTTTACTGTGCAATTACTGAATGTTGGCTATGCCCTAGGCTATTAAAACTGTGCAATTAGAAAATAATTGCATGGCTATTAACTGCACAACTTTAATTAGCGATTAGTTCACATTATTATATGATGCATGAGTAATAATTATAACATTTCACATTAACACTAGCTATGTACATAGGTATATTATACAATGCAATTTTGTAGTGGTCATTTGGAATAGTTTGCTGGGAAGTATTTAGCTTTGGAAAGCAACCTTATCCTGGTGTGGCACATCAACATATACTTGAACATATTGAGTCTGGAAACAGATTACCTAAAACAGCTCTATGTAAAGATGAAATGTGAGTTATAATACGTATGAGCATAATGTAACTAGTATATAATTATAGCTATGACTGTCTCAGTTAAAACCACCCATTCTCACATCTTATGGCATTTTAAGGTGCACCTTTTCAAATATTTTAAAACCGATTTCTGTAAAACCAATTTCTGTGGATCACATTTGCTTAGCCAAAAAGGCTGTCACTGTTCACTGGACTGACTGATAATGGATAACTGTCATGAAGTCATGTAGATTATAAAATTATAGAAATTTTATTGTTATTTAAAAAGATTCTAAGTAAACTAAAAATCACAGAAACTTGTCCAAACAAGTTGATGTTTTGCCATCTAAGAACCAGCTGCTATTATTTAAGAATATACAATGACATCAAGAAGAAATCAAGTGAACAAAGACTCATCATGAGGACTACATAGCAATGCATATACATTTATCAGCTTTATATCCAGTGCATTAGTAATAAAACTTTTTAAATCTACTATATAAAGCTGAAAAGCCATCTGTCTGTCTATCCGTCATGCCTTTAACTCAGTCGTCTCAGCATGGATTGAAATCGGACTTACTTGAAGCGAAAACTGTGTCTTCTGGCATGCGCATGCTTATTTCTAAATGTTTCTAACAGCTACAGTTTGCATGCAACACACAGCAGTCGATTTCAATGGCCATCGACCATAGATTCTGACAAAGTGCACTGATGGTAACATAACCTACTGCAATACTGTAAGTCCAGGATCAGGAATTGAGTCTATACCGTACACTTTTTGTACTCTTAAAACTTATTTAAACATGTGCCTTTATTCAATTCTGTTGATGACAGTGAAGAAATGAAATAATTGGCTTAGTTCTAAAAGATGTCAGCAGGGGCTGGAAACGTTATGAGGTCAGTAGACATGCAAGTTAGCCTGTAGCAGTATAGCAATAGCAGTAGCACTAACGCTATATAGTTCCAAGGTATACCCGTGATACAGTGTATAATATAAACTTTAACTAACCATTGTGATTTTCGAATTAGTTGTGCTTCTGGATGCCAAAACATCTTCTATAAGCTCGGCCCTGGCTCTAACAGAAGACAGTAATGCAACAGGCACGAAAGTTTGTCTAGCATGGCTATTCAACCTCAGTGTAAACAGACAAGCTGTCAAGGCGTTGCAAGTTTTAACAATCCTGCATGGTAACTAGACAGCCAACACTACAGACAAAGTATGTATATAGACTTGGAACACTAGACAGGTATGCATGGAATAGAGAGACATAGGAGACTATAGCCAAGCACATGCACAGCTAGGAGTCTACATACGTACGTACGTACGTACGTATGTACGTAGACATAGGAGAGAGACTAAGCAGGCTTAAAACCGTAATTGTGGAGTAGTTAACTAAGTAGCTAAACCTGCATGATAGGGTGACTAGGTAGAGCATGTATTTATGTAGCTACACCCTCATGATAGGGCAGGTGGTACCTTTGCTAGTGTATTATAAAGTTGTTATTATTATACTGTCAGCCACTCTCCTTTTAAACACCTCACTACTGCTTGGCACACCCACTTTTTAAACTGAAGCACTCCGTCTTGTTAGTAATGTACAACTGGTTACACACAGACACACACGCACGGGCGCACGCACACACACACAAACACACACACCGACTTCCCAGGCACATGCTGATCCAGCTGATTTACAAATCAGTCCAGTAGTGTTTGCTGTTATGATAGTGTTCACTATGAATGAAAACCTAAAACACGTAGAGTTACTTAGCTATGTTTCACTCGTCACTTAGCTTTAGCGACTGCTTGTGTTTGCTTAAGTGCAATTGTACGTACATAAATACGTATGTACTACGTATGTACATGCACAAATTAAATACCTTCTCTTGTACTTTAATTCCTACTTTGGCAGGCATAATTATAAGTAATACATCAAAGTAGGAATTAAATCTTGTAGAGGTGCTAGAGAGTGTGTTTCATTTGTACGTACATTATGTAGCTACCCAGCTGTAATTGTGTGAGTGATAGCTAACTAGTTGCGAGCTACGTACTTGTTCCCTCACATTTTGTTGTGACCCTACTTCATTTTAAATTTACCCATGGTAGCTATATTGTAGTATGCTAGCTAGCTATTTAAATTTTATTTTATAAACTGGTTTAATGTTCTAGACAGTTTTCATGTATAGTAGTTTTAAGCTAAAATCAAGACATGATAGCTTCCAAGAAAGATGTACAGACACAATTTATGTGACCAGTCAAGTTACTGATCCAGCTCAAAAACTACTGTGATAATTTCCACTAATGTTACATATTTTATTCCCTTTATAGCATAAGTAATCATTTATCACCATATTAAATCTTCTTTACTGCTTCTTTTTACAGCCAGGGTGTTTTTGGTTGGGATTGTTTCCTTGCCATTGAAGCCTACATAATTTATGTAGTAATGCTTCACTACACATGTACCATACCCACTTTTATATGTAAACCATTCCATCAATGGAAGGACTAATAACGATACTTTGGTATCCTAATTTCTCTTATTACGTAGGTATCAGATCATGCTAAAGTGTTGGCAGTTGAAGAACAGTGATAGACCGACATTTTCTACATTATTAGAACAACTTGAACAACATTATTCTGATACACCAGAGTCTGATATGACCGATCCTTACTTACAACTGATTAACTGAACAAGATTAAACACTGAGCGTATTTATAGAAATATTATAAATGATCTGGTCTGAGAAAGCCAGGCTGTACCAATTTAAATATACATATAACTTTTGTGTTCATGTTAGATACTGAAAATAGCAGTAGACAACCCAATTTTGATGGCCTTTCACTACATAAGTATTAGGGAGTGGGTAGGTAGACAGAGAAGGTGACAGGGTATGAAGTGGGTTAAACCACATAAAAGAGACAACCTTGGCTTATCTGTATTGCAAAGAAGTAGGGCTCAAGACCACAATAATTAAGTTTAAAAAGAGATGTCTACATGGTCATACTAGTGCTGAGCAGTATTGGTATAGAGAGTACAGTATCGTAACACGCAGTTTGGTTAAAAAACTAAGTTACTACATAATTAGAAGGTTGTAGCTACTGGTAGCTACTGGTACAACTTTTGCCCTTAGTTACATACAATACTTTAAATGTTTATCCGGATATTTGGATACCTAATAAATGAATACCGAACTACGTAGCTATCATACATAAGTAAACAAATACCAAATATTAATTTGCTTTCTGATCATGAACACTAAAATTCTAACAACTATCCAAACGAATCAAAATTAATATTTGTTGCAACCCTACTAGTCGTGACAAACAGAGCACTCGACTTCACCTGGAGCTCGTGTTATTTTAGTATTTGCATTCCAGCTGATTGCATGACATGATTTGGATTTGGATACCGGGTATACAGAGGAGTAGGAGGGGAAAGGTTGTCTCCCAACTTTTGATTTTTTCAAAGTTGGGGTGGCATTGCCCTCAACTTTCTTCTGAGCACACTGGCATTCCCAGAGTCTATAATATCTAAGGCATCCATTCCATTCATGCCTTACAGTAAATAGCTAGCTAGTAGCTACGTATACCTGTTTATGTAATCTGCATGTCACAGCTACATTAGCTATATATTCAACCATAATTAATTTTTCACCAATATAGCTACTATATACGTAGCTGTAGCTACGTACATGTTTCACAAACTGTCACTGCAACTCTTAAGTGAAAATAGTCTCAGAATCAATCTCAGATCTAGAGCATCTGGTTTTCAAAATGCTCCATGGGGAGCATCCTCTCCACACTGGCTGGGTTTGCCACCCCATGGCGGGGATTGGTGGATTGCTCAAAAGCAAAATAGCTAGTTAAACTGAGTTGCGATGCTCCTCTACTTCACATCCTTTGCTTCTTGTGTCACAGACAGTGCAGTTTTTGAATTATTGAGAGACCAGGATCCAAATAAGGCATGTGGTCCTGACCTTATTCCTGCCAGGCTTTTGAAAGAGGGTGCTGAAGAGATTAGTCATTCTCTATCAAGGATTTTTCAACTGTCCCTGTGCTCTGGTACTCTACCCCAAGACTGGATATCTGCTCATATTGTTCCTGTGCATAAAAAGAATGACAAAAGCAATCCTTCAAATTATAGACCTATAAGCTTGACCTCAGTTGTTGTTAAGACGCTTGAAAAGTTACAGTGCACAGGGCTGTTGTGTCTGCTATGGAGAGGCAGGGGTTGCTGAACAATTATCAACATGGATTTCGTGCCAGGTGATCTACTGTGAGTTTGCTTTCAGAGGCCGTGCATGCTCTTGAGCAAATAAATAGTGTTCATTCTCTGTTTTTGGATCTGGCCAAGGCTTTTGATTCTGTGCCTCACTACCATCTATTACTGAGACTGGATCTCCTGGGAAACTTTTGAACTGGTTTTGAGCTTTTCTTATTTGTCATAAACAGAGAATAATTATTAATGGTCAGACATCAGATTAGCTCCCAGTAAGATCTGAAGTTCCGCAGGGCTCCGTGTTGGGCCCTTTACTGTTTATAATATTATTGTACATTGATGCACTTCACCATTCAGTACCTTGAAAGTTTTTGCCGATGATGTGACTGTATACAAGGTAGTTGCAGGTGTTTCTGACTGTCAGCTTTTGCAGGATGATTTATCTATAGTTTATATGATTGAACTGTTGCCTGGCAGGTGCGCTTGAATCCTGCAAAATGTGAGGCTCTCAGTATATCAAATAAGCGGTCTCCTCCCCAGTTTACCTACACTATCAATGGTGGAGCTATTTCATGGAAGTCTTTGGTTTGATACTTAGGAGTGTACATCAATTCACAGTTGACATGGTCTGACCATTGTAAATTGACAGCTTCCAAGGCCACAAAGGTTTTGAATATATTTTGCGTAGAACTATGTTTGGGTGCTCTGCACTTGCAAAGGACGTGGCATACAGGAGCATTGTTAGGCCATGCATGGAATATGCCTGTGTGGTGTGGAACCCCCATACTGCAAAAGATTGTGCCTTGCTAGATACAGTCCAAAATCATGCTGCAAGATGGGTTATGAAAAGTCATTGGGACTCGGTAACTTTGAAGTGGACAAAATCCTCCAGGGACTGTGTGTCAGATTTAAATTGGGCATCCCTTTCTACTAGAAGGATGTTTTTAACATGTTTATTCCTTTTTAATGTTATTCATGGGCAAGTTATATCTAAACTTCAAGACCACCTCTTGCCACGATCTGATATTACTAGAAGTCACAAGTTAACTTTCCAAACTATTTCTTCTACCCTTAGCTCTTACCGATATTCATTATTAGTAAACGGAATATTTTGTGGAACAAGATTCTGTTAAGTCTTACTATTCCAACTATACAATATATTCCGAATGATACAGTACAACACTATGCAGCACACAATACAGCAACTGAAACAATAGCCAATACAACAAAATCATAATAGCTATCCTATAACTATATCTAGTTTGTTACGTGGCCGGATACACAAAGGCCGGTGGGCAACGTGACTAAGCTTTCAAATCACTTTATTCTAATTAATTCTCGCTACACGCATGTGCATTCTACAATACCACAACACTCCCCCCTACAAAGATTCCCCCACATACATGGCATACATACACTCTACAGTACAAAACAAAGGGAATCCTACTACATATGACTAATTAGAGGGAATAATAGGCTACAAAAATCACAAAGCCTAGTATAAAGTTCAAATGTCAACGAACGAGTCAAATCACATAGCCCGAGATAAGGCGTCAGCCATAATGTTCTCTTTCCCCTTGATGTGTTTAATCTCCAAATTGTATTCTTGAAGAGCCAAACTCCATCGGAGCAATCGTTGGTTATTGTTCTTCATGCGGTTAATAAACACCAAGGGGTTGTGATCTGTGAACACTTTGACAGGGACAACAGTAGAACCCACATACACCTCAAAGTGTTGAAGAGAAAGTAGTAAAGCCAGGGTCTCTTTTTCACCTGTGCAATAGTTCCTTTGGTGGCAATTAAACTTCCGTGAGTAGTAGCAAACGGGATGATCAACCCCCTGTGCATCCTCTTGAAGTAAGACACCCCCACAGCCTATATCACTTGCATCTACGAACAATTTAAATTGTTTCTGAAAATCCGGGGCCATAAGAACAGGAGTGGAGAGCAAGACTGATTGGATTTTCTTAAATGATTCTTGGCAACCAGTAGACCAAATATACTTTGTCCCCTTTCGTAACAGATTAGTTAAAGGCTCCACTAAGGTGGAAAAATTGTGACAAAACTTTCGGTAGTAACCGGCCATCCCTAAAAACCTCATTAGCTCTCGCTGGTTGGTAGGGACCGGAAACTTAGAAATCGCCAAATCATGCTTGTTGTAAGATATACAGCATATTTAAGTAAATACAAGGAAGTATTTAACCAAATATGGAGTAGGGTGTGGTGGGTGCAACCCCTTGGAAGATATAGGTTGTTTTATTATATAAAGTGCTGAAATGACACTTATTTCCAGAAATAATGCATTTTAGTGTTTTTATACCAATACATCACTCTTTTGGTTTCTTTGATATATTTCTGGAGGGGGGTCTCGAGACCCCAAAGACCCCCTGGATCTGCCCCTGAGGCCTCAGTCTCACTGTGCTAGCTAAAGAGTTGCTGTTAAGTCTGCAGGCTAGAATAGTAAGTTCAGTTTATATTTTACCTGTTAGAGTTCTCAGTATTTTGGGTGTGCTCAGCCCCCTCTCCTCCTAAAGTGGGGGGCTTGAGCCCCTCCTGCCCCCTATATCTCCGCCATTGAAATGGTCTCAATGAGGGCTATGTCAACATAAATGGTCCCCCAAGACATTACAATTGGTCCTTCCGGACCACTTTGCTCAGACATAAATGGTCCAAAACGCGCGAGTAGATTCAAGAATTTGAAGGACATACATATTTGCATTGTTAAAATTTACTGATTGTCATATTTAATTAGAATTACCAGGACTGGAGGAATGCATAGGTATTCAATGATGGGAAACACTGTTTTCACTCAATCTGTGGTCCGGAAGTGATGTTTCAATAGATTTTGTTGTAGGGTTGGACGGTATCAACAATACCTTCTTACGGTATACCTTGATAATCAATACCTCGGTATGACTAAAATACCTTGGCATGACTAAAATATTGACTAAATGTAAATATATGATTTTACTGCATACAACAACTGATGTACTGATATGTTTGAATGACATGTTTCACACAAATGCATCACATTCATGTATTATTTTACTATCAAATAAGGTGTAAATTCCCAACACCAATTATATTTCAATAATAATAAAATTTTAATTCAAAATATATCTAAATACACAATAAATTACTTAAATATATAAATAAATACTAAAATAATACCTAAATACGGTATTTCAGTATTTACAATCCTAGTCGGTATCAAAGTGATATCGCGGTATGACTAGAATATCGGTATATTGTCCAACCCTATTTTGTTGTAATATGTCATCAGAATTATTTCATGCGTGTCTATAAACTTCATTTGAAGTTTGATAAATCCGATTGATATGTATGTTACGATCATTGTAGTGTAATGTTATTTCAACTGTCTGTAGTAGACATCATATAAATAGATCGATGTTGCATATATAATAATATTCTTGGTAATAGTGTGCATTATATAGAATTGTTCATATACAATTGCATTAGATATGCTTTAACTAGTGTGGAAGTGCCTCTAAATAAAATAAAGATACTTATCAGCTTCTGTACTCACATATGCACTGTACATTATTTTGTTATCCAATCAGGATTTCATGTACTGTATATGGGGAAACTTTGACGTCATTAAAGTTTGGCGAATTCACAATCTCAGCGAAATAAAGTTTGACAAATGATCCAAGTCATTAAAGGGCCTCTAATATTAATTTAAAATTTTAGCAGATGCTTAAGCGGGTGTGTTGTGTCTTTACCATAGTACCGGCACCACATGCAAAACACGTCAATGTTTCAATTTTCATTCAATTCTGCAATTCGTGGGTTTCATGTCTACAAAGATATCAGTTCCTGGAGAAGAGCTATTCTGCCGACATGAAGTGGGAAACTCACATGATGCGCTATCTGTAGCTGTTTTAAAGGAGATAGGCAGGGAGAACACAATTATAGGGCATGTTCCTCAAAGAATATCTGCCCTTTGTAACATTTTTATTCGACGAGGTGGAAGCATTCTGTGTATAGTGGATGGCAGTAGAAGATATTCTGCTGACTTGCCACAAGGCAGGCTCGAGGTACCCTGTAAACTTGTTTTCTGCACAGGAAAAGAGGAACTCTGCAAGAAGACTGAGAAAATGATCTGCGATGCACTATGTGGCACTACGTTTTCTTTAGATAGAGCAACACATGAGATACCAGTACTCTCTAGGGTTGTAGAAGATCAGTCTTCCAATCAGCCTACCGGTATGAGCAAAAGTGAGTGTTCTACAAGTGTGGTGGCACTAGGACATGAGGTTACTAATACGTCTAAGGTGGAACACCAATTGCGCACATGCCAGTCTTGCATGTATAAGCACAGTGGATTATAGCATAGTAGTTGAACAAGTCATTTGCTCCCCACCAAAGAAGTGACATAAGAAATTCAATGAAGAAGAGCTCATCATGGGTGAGAAGTTAACAGATATGGAAATAGATTTTACACAGCAGCTATACTAATTAGTAGCTGCTGTGCAAAATCTATTTCCATATCTGTCACAATTCCCACATATATTGGACTAGCTATAGAGTCAATGTTAATTCAGCAGAAGGCAAAGCTTGCAACTGATGAATCCAATGACAACAAAATTCAAATAGTATTCTGTAATGATCGGAAGTACTGGATTGTTGCAACAACAGTAAATTGTAATGGTGATGAAGTTAAAGTGTATGACTGTGTTTTTAGTTACCTGGATAAAGAGTCCTTGCGGACTATTTTTCAATTAAGAATGAGAAGCCAAGAATCAAGCTAATGTATTCACAGAAACAGAAGGGGTCAAATGACTGTGACATTTTTGCCATTTGTTTTGCAGTGGCAATCACTTTTGGGTTGAATCCTGCTCAACTTCATTTGAGACAAGAAGGAATGAGAAGCCATTTAGTCGACTGCTTCAATAGAGAATAGTTTTCTCCATTCTCTACATATTAATTGTATATTCCTTAATACAATGTATAATTTCATACATGCATAATTACGTACATATAATATTTAATACTGTACAGTTTCATAATAATGTGTATGAAATACTTATACTGTTAAATACATCTACAGTGCACTACTGGATTTTAAGTAGTTACTGATAAAATTAAATCCATGTTGAATGATCTCAGGCTTACTCTTGAAGTATTCATAGAGAGAAATCATCCATCGTGCTCCTGATGGCTTTACCACTGCAAGTCTGAGATCAACAGGTTCTTTAGACTGCAGCCCCTGGAACTGGTGGCAAATAATTCCAGAATACCATTGTTGAAACTTATCCCACAAAAAGTCTTTCACAGGCTTATTGACACTCAGATCCAGAGGTTGCAACTTATCTGTGCAATTGGGTGGAATTAATACTACGTACACATTATGTGAATTGATATATGTGAGCAAATATTCAGTACGCTGAGCTCTGAAGTTGTCAAACAACAGCAAAGATGCATGATTTGGTGCAGACTTCAATTCCACCCTTTTTTGTGTGATGTAAGGTAAGATGTTTTGATCTACATACACTTTCATTGTAGTTTTGTTGGACCAATGTGTACTAGAGTAAGTTATATGCCAATCCCCAGGAAACTCAACCCGTGGAAGGCAACGGGCAGTTTTGCCTTCGTATACTAGTTGCAATGGTAGAAAGTCACCTGCCATTGAGCCTGCAAAGCAAGCAGTGATTTGCCGCTTATTGTCCTTTCCTACTACTTCAACCTGCTTGCTTCCTTCTACCTCCATTGACCATGATGACACAGGGACGTAGTGTATGGCAGTCTGGTCCCAGTTGATAATGAGTTCAGGTGGAATCTCTTCTAAATCCACAACTTGCTTAATAATTTTTTTTATCTAAAAGAAACTGTTCCTTGAGGCTTTCAAAATTCTCAGGAGTAACTTTGCTCTTACTACAAACCTTTCTTTTCACCATTCCCATCTGGCTCAATAAACTATGTGCCCAGAACTTGGTCAGTGTAATGCTCCCACCACTTTCATTTAACCAATTGGCATTTTTGCTTTGCACAATGTCATTAGCTGTGGCTATGACTATTGCAGTATTGACTGGCGTGCCTCGTTCATGCAAATATCTCACATATTTTGTCCAGCTCATCTCCTAGAAGTAGTGACCTATCCAACTTTTTGTGTGGCAGCTCTTCAACATCTTTGTTATTCTCTTCCTGAGATCCTTTCAAAAAAACTGGTATTCGTTCTTTAATCGTCTAACAGTAGGTTCTTTCAGTGAGAGATCTGGAAAGGTTTTAGCATAATACCGTAAAGTGTTATATTAGTTACTCCACATTCAGCTGCTCTTTTTCCTACTTGAAAGCGCTGTGCTGGTGTTAGATGCAAATAAGGTCCCCTCTTCTTTCTGGTTGTTACAGCTCCTTTGCTTTCCATGATAGTCTCAGTGATGGTAGCATTGGCCATGGCAATTGCTTCATGCGGAATCTTGCTTGACAGTACTAGTGGGCCATGTGGATCTGGGAGCTGAATTTCTGACAAACTAGAAGAAGGCGAGCTCGACTGATCAGTTTCTGACTTCTTTACAGGCCGAAAATATTTCAAAATCAACATGCTCTACTTCGATTCTCTTTGTACCAACCGCATATAAAATTAATTACAACCAAATAATAGAGGCGCTTATATTAGAAATATATTGTAGCTTTATATTGGATGGTTTTAGTTTGACGATTTGGCCAAGATTCATCAAATTTGTCAAACTTTCCCTTCGTCAAAGTTTCCCGATATACGGTAGTACATCGTGTATAACTACAGGCTGGCTTATAGTCATACAATTATGGCAAAGCTAGGTTTTTGTAATGGAATGTCCCTTAGCCACTGTGTCATTGAATAAGAGGGAGTCTGCCAAAAGCTGAAACCATTTCAAGTTGAGCTGTTGTACCTACAGGACCGATTCAACTGTTACTGTAACAGCCTTTCTGATTTTATACATTTTTGCTCAACCTTGATTATCAACATGAAGCAACTTTTCCTTATTCATTAAATGATTGTACATTAAATGATTGTACATTAATTTCCAGTGGCGTAGCCAAGGTGGGGCACACTGGGGCACATGCCCCACCAACTTTGTCTTGTGCCCCAACCAAGTTCCCAGCTAACTTGAGCTAAGCTGTTAGCAATTTATACATATAATAATCTGACTAGTAGTTACATACCTTGATATCTGCTTGAGCACAAGTCTCACTACTGTATTCTAATTGTTTGGTGCACAATGATAGAAGTTTTGTAATTGTGGTAAGCATTGTAATAAGTAGTTAACTTGTCTTTTTATGGTAGTATAAGCCCTCCAACAATCAGCATCGCTATAACAAAACAAATTTAAATCAATTGTAGGTTTGATTTTAATCACGTGATTGCACTTTAAATTTTGAAGATGGAGTCAATAGTGGTAGTGCACCGCATGGTGGGGATGAAGTACCAGTTGGTGGAGTAACTTATTATTCATATAGGAAATAATATCATCCATAGATTACTGATTCAGAGGCGGTAGGATGACATGCGGTGATGGTAAATATAGTGGGTTTAAGACTTCAAAGACAAAAGTGTGAATCAGTATTATTGATGTAGGGCCTAGCTATAAGCAGAAGACAAACATAATGGTAAATGTTATTTTGCTTTCAATAGTCAGAGGATCGATAAAATGTTCATGCAACCATAGATTATTAACCTCTATAAGTATTAGTTAAAGCATTGCCGCGAGTGCTATACGTGAAATAAAGCACAAGGCGTGCGGCCGAGGTGCTAATAAAGCACGAGGCCGCACGCCGAGTGCTTTATTTCGCGTATAGCACGAGCAAGGTAATGCTTTAACTGTTTTATAGAATTTTCAAGACTATGCTTCGATAAAAACGCGCTCGCTGGAGCTTGCTTAACCGTCAGTGGTGGTAACCCGAGTAAGTTTACTCTATTATCACATCACTTACGCGTCGGTGTTTTTAACGAATCTTGCAGCTAGATCGTGTTCTCTCTCGTTTATATTTGTGTTGTATTAACAAGATAGAGCAAGGCACCGATTATCGGACACATACTATTCTCGGACGCCTCTACAGCAGAAACTAAACGACTTCAGAATAATCCAATGACACCATCGTGTAGGCCAACATGAGAGGTACTTGCATACCAATTTTGAAGCTGATAGGACAAACTGTGTTGGAACTATGACCAACTAAAGAGTGATGTCCGTTAATCTAGATTCACGGACGAAACTATCAATCGACGAACAACGTCTGCCTGAAGGAAGACAACCAACAAATAAATCATTAAATACCATCCATTACAACAGCAAGAGGTACTCTTGGTAACAGCTAAATCTTGTAGTTCTGCAGCAACTACACATGCAGTTTTGTGTACATAAATATCTTTAAAAATTCGGACGCATATTAGAGTTAGCTATTGCTATAACTATAGCTCTAGCTATAAAAATTAAGGAATTAGCTAGCTAGATAGCTACATTGGTTTACAATTAAGCGAAAAGGTGTATTTAAATCATAAAAACGAAGTATTTTGGCCAATTTTTGCATGAAAGGCATACTTTCTCCATTATACAGCTAAATAATGCATCAAATGTAGAAAGTTTGTGTTTATGGCAAAAATACTTTATTTTTATGGTTTAAATGCTCCTTGTTGCTTAATTGTAAACCAATGTAGCTATCTATCTAGCTATAGCTAGCTAATATCGTAATTTTTATAGCTAGAGCTATAGTTATAGCGATAGCTAACTCTAATATGCGTCCGAATTTTTTAAAGATATTTATGTAAACCAAACTGCATGTGTAGTTGCTGCAGAACTACAAGATTTAGCTGTTAGCAAGAGTACCTCTTGCTGTTGTAATGGATGGTATTTAATGATCTAATTGTTGGTTGTCTTCCTTTAGGTAGACGTTGTTCGTCGATTGATAGTTTCGTCCGTTAATCTAGATTAACGGACACCACTCTTTAGTTGGTCATAGTTCCAACATGGTTTGTCCTATCAGCTTCAAAATTGGTATACAAGTACCTCTCATGTTGGTCTACACGATGGTGCAATTGGACCATTCTGAAGTCTTTTAGTTTCTGCTGTAGAGGCGTCCGATAATAGTATGCGTTCGATAATCGGTGCCTTGCTCTAGTTGGTTTGTACAAGCATAGATAGTATAGAGCGCCGAAGGCGCGAGGGATAGGAAGCGCCAATAGAACACTGTACTTTGATTTTGAACACTCCGCACCCCGGTTATCAACACCTACGAAGGTGTTGATATACAAGAAAACGGAAGTTTACTGTTAGTGCGACGGTGTATTGTTGGGGAAGCTGCGTGTTTCATGAAATATTCGTCTCGTTTTGAAGCATTATATTACAGTAAGTCACCAAACCGCTTCTATAATATCTAAAGTAAAACGTATAGGATAAATAATAGCAGTTAGTTTAGTTTATGGACGAAAAATTGCTACTTTTCGAGTACTTCAATCACTTTTTTCCCCATATCTCCATAATGATTCTTTATAATGAAACGATTGTACGTTTCCATGCTGGAGTGAATGTTAGTGTATGGAAATGTGCAGGTAATTGGTGTTTCGAAAGTTATATAAACTCGACAGAGTAAGAAATCAAAAATTTATGCCGTTTCTTCTTGTACCTCTTACTGCAAGACTATACATCATATCCACTAGTTTCTTACGTTATTGTATACCTTAGATACTGTAGAATGTCTAACTTTTATCTATATTCCGAATTTCTGTATTCTTTTAAAAACCCTATAGCCAGCCGGGGTACGGAGTGAACGGAGCCTAAGTCACATGATGCAGACTGATCAACTGGATGACAAGTCATCTGTATATTGTATGTAGTCATAGTAATGCAGTAGGGAATAAACTGCATAAACAGCAGTGTAGCTTGGTTAGGGACATGTAGCTAGGTATATATATGCACATTTAAATTTCATTGTGTATGGAATTGTTTTAGCCCTCATGAATGTGGGCTATTGCACACACCATAAAAAAACTCAGCTGCTCCTGGATTGTACTTGGTCATAACACTTGGAGAACTCTGGCTACAGGCCTGACTTAGCATGTTCAACTGTTCCCCAGCATCTTTAAATCCTGGCTACATCACTGTTTCTAGATTCCATGTAACTACAATACAAGAATGCAAAATTACAAAATAAAAATATGTAATACAAAAATTGTGAAATACACAAAAATATGAAATAACAAACAAAGAGTAAGTACCGTATAGAATAAAATTTTGTAGAAAAATATTGACGAATATAGCATGCTTCAAGCTTCAATTTCTATTTAAAGTGCAATGCAAAGCAAAAGTAGAACAATACCATGTTCTGTAGGATTTCTTTAAAAAATTGACGACAAAATTCGTCAATTTTTTTGCCATCAAAATTTTATACTATACAATATAGTCAGGACTGCTTCCACCTCTACAAATTTATGATGATAGTGGCTTCCCATGTACATCTGGACATTCATAACACAGGTACATAAGTACAACCATAGATAATATACGCTCTGTATATTATCTATGGTACAACCATGGGTAACACACCTCTTGATCACTGATCTGTATGTCACGTACAGACACACATATAAAGTTACACAATACGCAATCATTTTATTTCAATATCATATACCAAATCGATGCTGAATACTTAAAATACCTATAACATACTGTTGGTGGCAAAATAATTGGAGAGATAAAATGTTGATGAATATGCTATTTACAAACCATTGGGTTTAAAAATTGGTGAATCACCTGCTAGCTAAATAAGCATGTTACAGGCAAAACCTCCAATATTTTGCCATACACAGTATATGAAGTACATGGATATCGATTATATGTTCACACTGCAGATTGAGAACCTTTAAAATAAAGCCAAGGGGTGTGATACAACATGCATTGTAGATCAATCTGTGACTGTTAGAACCTGGTCTCGTAGGAGTCTGCCAAAGATTTTTCTGTAAATCTTTATCTTCAAATTGAACACATACTAATAGTAAATTTCTGTATTAATATCACATAGCACGTGATCATAAATCTTGATAAGTCTTCAGTAAATCTTGGTAAATATCTGAGATTTATAAATCTCGTTGGTGATTTAGCTTTGCTAGTTGTTGCTAAAACTTTTGCAAAATACCGACTTTGGTGGGCATATATGCAAAACCCTATGCCTTACCAATAAAATTTGTCATGCATGAAATAAGTACTGTACGTATTATGGCCAACTAAATCACTGATAACTATACATTAACCTTTGTTAGGTACTGTGTCAAAGTAGTATATACATATGGGGGCGCACTTCATAACCTCTTTTCTAATTTATAGCCTCTTTTCTAATTTATACAGCACAAATAATAAATTTCTCACCTTGAACATCCAAGTTTGTCCGATACTCCTGATAATCTAGATGATTTATCATTAAGTACGGTAGTATAATAGTAGGGATCGCTATGAAAAACTATGGCTTCCGGAATTTTCGCACTTTTAAAAACAACCTTATAACAGGCTTTAGCCGAAAAACCTACCTGGATGCATTAGTACTGCTGTAATTAGGCTGTATCTTTGTTAAACGCAGCGAAAAGTCTAATATTTCGATCCACAGCGAATTAAAAATTTTCGAAATTTACCTGTATTTCGTCTGCCAGCAGTAAGACCCGATTCCCCTAGGTGTATGGCTCCAGATTTTTCACACAACAAAGGTAATCACGTCGGGTTTACAAAAATTTTATTTTGATTAAGGTTTGTCCACTGCGCCATAGCTTGTCCTTTGTTCTATCTTCATCGATTGATCTTCCTCAACCGAAGGATGACGAAATATTACGAAGGCGTCAACATTCCACGCAAGGTGTTATAAACACCTTGGATAGGCGCATGCTTATACTGATGCAATCCGTAATGCATAATGGAAGAAGAATTCAGTCTTTCCCTATAGTTTCGTCTTCCATAGCCAGACCAATTTATTTTCACGCAGCTACTTTATCGATCCTCTGAATTGTAAGCGCCGGATGTTAATTATAACATTAAGCGCTTATAATCGGACACCTATTAACGACCTAGTAGCTGCGTATTAATAAAATGGTCTGGTTACGGGTAGAATATATTCCTTCCTTCATAGTACAAGTCGTTTTACCATATAGACACTTGGTATTGTGATGAAACGAGTCTGTTGTAAAGGTGGGCGTGGCACATACGTAGCGAGCCATTGTAAACTATGTAGATATCAGTTGCTAAGAAATAATTCCAGTCTTGAGTGCCTGTAACAGCTAGCTATAAAAAGTAAACAAACTAGATTTTTTTAAAAATTTGAAATTTAAAAAGGGGAGTAGGGATCGTATAAAAAGTAAGGAAACAAGTTGTTGATCACTCACCACCCAGCATATTGCATGTGTTTACTTAAGTATACAATTGCAGCTGGGTAAGCGTTCATACATACACAAATGAAACACATTCTCTAGCACTTCTACAAGATTTAATCCCTACTTTGGCTGCATGATGTTTTGCTTTGAATGCTGGCTGTCAAAGTAGGGATTAAATCTTGTAGAAGTGCTAGAGAATGTGTTTCATTTGTGTATGTATGAACGCTTACCCAGCTGCAACTGTATACTTAAGTAAACACATGCAATATGCTGGGTGGTGAGTGATCAACAACTTGTTTCCTTACTTTTTATACGATCCCTACTCCCCTTTTTAAATTTCAAATTTTTAAAAAATCTAGTCATATATATATAGTTTTGAAAAAGCTGATTCAGTTCCTCCCGCTTAAGTTTCCCAACATAGACGATCCATAGTGTTGTCCTAGCTACTTGTGACAATGTCTTGTATGAAATTAAACCCCGGAGTTTATTGCTAATGGTTATTACATCACTTCCGGACCTCAGATCGAGTGAAAATAGTGCCTTCCATTCAATGACTCTCGTGTTTATTCCGCTCGTTCAGAGTGAAATCTGTTCCTCCCGTTTTAAAATCTTGAAAATGCCGCCTCGCTTCACAGGACTCATGATATTAATTTACCTGATGTTAAGTAAGTAGTTAATTTCCTTGATCTGTGTGTGTGCCGGTGTATTTGTTTGTTTATTAATAGCTAGCACATGCATATACAGATATACAGATGGCATAGTAGCCATACGATCAAAGAACCAGCTCAGTTACAAGTCACTAGTAAGACAGCAACTCGAATTATGCCTCAACAGTTTGGTCACCTTGGCAAAACTCTCTTATAAATAGTATTGAACGAGCGGTTCAGCGTCGTGCTGCACGTTACGTAACTAATGATTATAATCCTTATATATAGTTACTCAACACCGAATCACTCTAAATTGGGAACTCCTAGAATTCCCGGCACCGCCTTAATTTCCGGCTATGCCACATTTTACAAAATGATTCATAACTATGTTGCAATACCGTACAATATATATATTCATCCTTCTAACAGAAGTAATACAAATAGTCAAAAATTCCCCAACATCCTGCAATAAGAAATCATATATTATTATTATTATTATTATTATTACTAATACTTAATTACCTAAGACTTAATTACCTAATACTTAATTACCTAAGACTTATATACGCCCATTTTTGACGTCACTTTTAACCGCAATTTTATTATTCTTAGTACTTGGTTGATAATTATTATTATCATAACTTTACAGCATGAGTTACAATGAAACAGTTTATTGATTGTAGAGTTATCTTAATTGGTTAGCTACATACCGAGGGACTGTTGGTATCCTGTGCCAACAGCCGGAATAAAGTAGTTACGTAGCTATATAATAATTATGTACAAAATAGAACAGATTGTGATCAGGTGTCAGTGAGTCTGTAAAAGTTAACTGAGACAGGTTGTCTTGAGCAGCGGTAGCAGGGGCAGATGACATGGTAAGAGCAAAGGGAGTCAGAGTTGAAGCTGGTAATAAACTGATTCCATAGATATGCAGTAATTTGATTTTTGACCGTGTGAATAGAAAGAGATGTATCTATTTCTGGTAGATGGTTCCAAAGCCTTACAATTCTGTTAAAATAAAAGTGATGGTGTGAAGATTGGAGTGCCTTAACGTGTACCAGTTTGGAAGAAGTTCCTGATCTGGTGGGGTTTCTAGCAAATTGGATATGCCTCCTGATGTCGAAGTGATCCGTGGGTGCTTTTAGAGATTTCACATAAAAGATTAAGTCGTTCAGTTCATAAGTGTACATGAGTGGTAAGAGGTGTAACCGCTCAAGTTGTACTTTGTATGGCAGCTCGTAATTATTTAGAATATATTTGGTGGCTCTATGCTGAACACGTTCCAGAGTTAAAACATCTTTCAGTAATTGAGGCCTCCATAGTTGAGAGCAATAGAGCAGTTGTGATCTTACAAGTGAGATGTATAGTTGTTTTTTGGCTGCAGTGGAGCCAACACTAAAAGTACGACAGAGTAGTCCTAGGGTTTGATAAGCTTTGGCAATAATAATGTTGTAATGTTCTGTCCAGTGAAGGTCAGTGGAAAAAGTCACTCCGAGATCTTTATGTTGAGACATCCGTCTTATTAAGTTACCATTGATTGCATATTTTGGTGTGTCAAGTGAAGTTTTTTGCCAGAAGCATAAATGTACAAATTTAGATTTGTTAAAGAGAAGGTTAAGGTATAGCTCCAGGCAGATATGTTGTTGATGTCTTGTTGGAGTTTGTCACTATCACTTGTTGATTTGATAGCCAATAGGCATTTAGTGTCATCGGCAAATATAAAGCAGAGCCGGCGGAAGCTAATTTATGATGCCCAGGCCATTCAACCATGCAGTAATGAAGAGCTGCCATCAAAGACTAGTGTTACATGAATATAGCTATGTTCAGTATCAGACTTGTGGCTAGCTTCAAATTGCTGAATCACTGTCTTCACGATGGCCATGTCAACTGAAAACCAATCAGCTCACCTCAATATCGATTTATTTCCAAATTCTCTCTTAGGAAAGTTAAAATACTTTGGTTGGTGCGGTTCAGAGGAAATCATCGGATATTTATTATAATGATAGCATCAGCAACTTCCTTTGACAATGCCATGGTGACTCACGTGGATAGCGTTACGTTATATTGTGGTTTTGTATAATATGATCACGTGACATTAAGACGAAATTTAATGAATGAAACGTCAAATGAGAAATGAAATTGTGAGTAATAACAGTCATTATTTTTCTAGTGAAGTGGTGTAATGTAGCTTAAGTTATAGACTAACTGAAAAGTGCCCAGGCCAAAGCCTGGGCAGCCTGGGCGGTTCCGCCGGCCCTGTAAAGGAATTGCAGAGTGGATGCATTGAGGGAGATCATTAATAAAAATGACAAACAAATATAATACGGCATGTCATGTGAAAAGTGGACCCCCCATTTTTAGTTCCCCGGGTCCAAATATATCGAAATATTTGGACCCCCAGGATAATTTATTTCACTTTTGTTGAAATTTTTGGACCGCCGGAACAAAAATTTCTGATATATTTGGACCCCTTTGAAATATTTTATCCCCCCTTGAATTTGCATTCAACACACTGTGTAAAGGGGATAATTTATTCGACCTGAAATATTTGATCCTCCAACTCTAAATCCACATAATTATAACTACAAATAGCTATAGCTATATACCCCCTAGATATGAAACTAATAAGCGCCACCTGTTCTAGACTGGTTTCGTGGCCCCCACTCATGAATGCGTACACATGGTGTATATATAATTATACAGGAGAGAATACTGCTTTTTTACAAATCTATACAAGCAAAAAAGTTGTGACAATGGGATTAGTGTTGTGACAATGGGATTTGTTTATTAACACACTATAACAAAATAATAAAGATTAAAGGTAGACTGCAATGGCAACATGCTTTTTATTAGTTAGATGTGTTTATTTAATCATGCAATGCACAAAACCACATTTTTATAATCAAAATATGGTGTATTATTGAGATATTAAAGCTGCAAAGTTACAAAATGTCACTTTGTAAGTATATATATGTGACGTCAGATGGGGCTCCGGAAAAGTTTTATTGTACGTATTGTATTGGAAGAAGGCACTAAAACTCACCTTGTTTTGGGCAGGGAGATACAAGAAAGCCCGATTTTTTATTGTTACACTTCTCTCCTAGCAAGTTAGTGACAAAAAGAGCATGTCCTCTGTATCAACTTGATATGCCGTGGCATTGCCAGCCACACGCGGACAACGATGAACAAAGGTCTCGACAAAGGTGGTGGTGTGAAAGCTACGTAGGTGGTGAATATGGGATTGTCAAAACAAAGAGCTAGTCTACTTTTAGATAGATTGTTTATGATTGCAAGTATATGTCCTTACCATGTGTGATAAACAATCTTGCGACCATAAGGAAGACTGGATTCGCTGCCATCACTGTGCCGAGCGAATTTTTTGGGCCAACTTTAACTTAGAAATTTTTTACTTGGATTAATTTCCTTTGGATAATTGAAAACATAACTATGGAGCAGTGTTTCCCTCACGTGATGTATACGTTTCTACCATAAAGTTTAATGGACTGCTCGTTCAGTTTTTTATCTTCCAGTCACTTTCTACCGTTTGATGCGAGGTTTTACGTGATAGTGATCAAATCGGACCTTAGGCTTAGATATCCAAAACGTTCATGCCCCACGTGAGTTTCTTCAGAGCCCGTATATATTATCTCTAGTTTCTTTGTGCCAGGAGCTGACGCTGTATTTGATGAATGAGTCGCTCGACGTGAGTTTATACTTTTTGTGGGTTTATTTTGCCATTGGCTAACTATTGTAGTAACATTTTTCACTATTGGTTTTTGTATGTTTGTGTAGAACTACATTGTGTACTGAAGGTCCACCAACAGCCATGCAGTATTGGGTATATGTAACACTAATAATTATTTGATTTAATATAATCGCTTGGATTTTTGCAGGTGCCGTCAAACCCCCATTTACAAGAAAACCATGTCGAACATCAGGGTTTTACAAATGGGAACATGTAGCTACAACATTTGACTGTCATTACATGCTGGCGTATTGTTACAAGAACAGGATGGGTGGTGGACGACACTTAAGGATGGATTAGCATGATACTGTATAATACCGTATAGCAGGAAAATTTGGTGGGGAAAACTTTGTCAAATTGTCTGTGATTCGCCAAACTAACTTTTACTTATAATTATCGCCTATTGGCTGAATCATCCATTCGCCAAACATTTCCCCGCCAAACTTTCTGGCTATATGGTATGAGAAATACAAAATTTATGCAGAAGAGTTGACAATGGATCCATTATGGTAGCTACCTGGATTGATAACACACAGTATTATGAAAACACATGCAGTTCACTATCTATGATTCTGCATGCATCACACTAGTCCATGTGCCCTTTAATTCTTGTATCTTGGGAATCAGGTTCTCGAATTCCATAGTGACACTTTCAATTCAGCTGCATTAGATTGAAGAATATTATACCGGCTTGACAGCACCTGCAAAAACCAAGTATTATTATTACACTAGTTGCTGGTAGATCGCCTATAAAATCATATTACTGCAGTGGTTAGTTAGCCAATGGCTCCACAAAAGGTAAAATTCCTACACACGAAGAATAATGCAATAACAGACTCACGTGGGCCATGAATGTTGGAATATCTGTTCAGTGAAAAGTCTGCCGTGCTCGCAATCACGTAAAACACGCTGGTAGGAAGCGACTAGAAGACAATGTGAACATCACGTGGGGAAACACTGCTCCATAATAATCACTTGTTTTCAATTATCCAAAGGAAATTAATCCAAGTAAAAAATTTCTAAGTTAAAGTTGCCAAAAAAATTCGCCTGTGGCGACATGAACACTAGCGCGCGTAGTTGTGCTAATCGAAATGCTAAAGCCGATTGAGGCTGACTAACGCACCATTCTATCCGACAATACACAGCAATTGGAACAACAGACACGCAGTGAACAGAACTCGACAAAGCTAGCCATGAGTTCAGTGCCTTATTATCGATCCCACTAGTGCAGGTCCGCCTTTCACAATTTTCTTTTTAAGAATAAGCCTCCGTCACAACAAACTCTATCGATGTCCATACGCCATTACTGCCAGAAATACAAAAGTGCTCCAACAAGATTCTTTGTTAGCCAAGAATCCAAGAAGCGCACGAATCTTCCATACATTTCCATACAAACGCGCGTGTTCTTATTCCCGATATGACGTCGTGTGATGTAAGAAACCGCAATGTGTTTAAACTCCTGTAGTAGCTAAACCAAGCGGAATATCATCAAATCACACATGCCAATCTTCATTACTAAGGTAAAGTATAAGCCCAAGTCATTTTTCCATTGCAGACTACCTTTAAGTCATAGGAGTTTTACAGCTTGGAGAGGTACAGGCATCGAGAACACGTGTTCACAAAACTCAGTTGTTGCATGGAGAAACAGCATTCTACAAAACACGGCAAAATGTCTCAAAACATAGATATTAACACACACAATGACAAAAAAACTCAAATTGCATTAATAAAACTGGCTACAGTTCAACCAAACAGTTGCGGCTGCTATGTGTCCACAAAACTCATTTCAGAGAGGAAGAATTTACTATCAAGAATACTGAATAAATTAACCAGTTATTTCTGGAGCCACTTTCTGGACAATTTTGACATTAACAATAGTTGTCATGTCAAAAAGTTACGATACATTTGCAATACTTGAAACTCAAAAAGTACACGCCCCCTAAAATACGTAAACGTATATAATTTACATTGAAAAGTATTAAAATTATACTGTTTTATAGACAGTTTCAAATTGTACAAAATTCCACAAAAGTCTATACAAAAAATATGGTCAGTTATGTAATCATATACCTTCAACTAACATCTTGAGAGAGTTTCTTGAACATTTGCACAAGCACACGCTCTGCTTTTCAACAGTAAACACAACAGTGCACAACAATTTCGCCACTACAAAATGTATTGTGGGACTCGCTTGGACAAAGAAAATAATTTCATGCAAGTAACTGGATAATGTAAGTTAGAAAACACGGTTTGCTTTACCACAAATAATCATATTTCTCTAAAGTAATCCAAAAGTGGAACGAATTCATTTCTCCTGCTGCTTGCTTTTTGGGTAGTTTCCCGCCAGTGAGAGTTCAAGGTCCATAATATGGAGAAGAAGTACCGCGTAATACGTTCAGTTGATGTTAATAAGTGAGTATTAGCAAATGTAACACTGCCACATTGCTATCTGTACTTTCTTAATTGTTTGTGTGTGTTTGAGCGCCCCATACCAATTCATAGAGTTAGAGTTGTAGATTACCAATTCATAGTGTTTACATTCTCTTGGAAGCCGAACATCACAAAGTTCACCATAATTTGGCCTTGAAATAGACCGTTTTGGTCTTCCAGTTGCCTCGCCAGTTGCCATCCACCTGAAGTTTTCGTAAACGTAATTTTACAGATACGCGTATAATATACGGAAATTATTTAAGTTTCAAAAATACATTACGTATTTTTGATATGACCTTTCATTTTTGTTGTCCTTGTAGCAACTGTACCAATCTCACCAGACCAACCCCTATTCCTCTTGTAATTATTTATTCCCTGTATTTATTTATTTCTGTAATGTAGTTAGCTAGTTAAGTAGTTAGTATAGTCTAATCTACCAGCTACTGGCAGATCTTGCCTTTAGCTGTCAGCACTGTACGATTTAGTTGACTCAGGGCTGTTGTATGCATAATCGGTATACTTAATTTACAGTGCTATAAAATCAATTATTATTATTATTATTAAAAATGACTACTATTAAAGTCGACATTTTGAATTCACTTACAATGTGTGGCTTCGAATAGTAAAAAATCCACAAAATCACCCGTATAAACAATCTGTAACACTTGGAAGCCTTCATTATGGCGTAGAGCCACAAACCAGGAAAAAGTCTTTTTGGCATACAAAACTAGGATGGAACTACCAGCTCTTCATAGAAATCAATGGGCACACGTGATTAGTTTCATATCCATGTGGGTATATATTATGCTAATCAAAAACACCCTAGGTGTAAATAAAGTGCGAGGCCAATCAGAAGCAGCATTACAAATGGGTATGTGCGACCAAAAACTTTGATATCAGTTGAGGCCAAGAAGTTACGGTGTGAAAAAGGTGGCCAAGTGACAAAGCCAATCATAGTTGTGAAAATATGCTATAAACTATTGTATGTCATTCAAGTAGTTAAAAAGATTTTTGATATGTACCTTCTTGGCCTCAACTGATATCAAAGTTTTTGGTCACACATACCTATATTTGCAATGCTGCTTCTGATTGGTCTCGCACTTTTTTACACCCAGGGTGTTTTTGTTTAGCATATCACTACTTTTTTGTATAAACATATGTTATTACTAGCAAGCAGCAGAGAAGTACTGCATGGGCATAACTTGTACTTGCCTAGCACACAATATTGTAAATTAAACTTTGAAGTTGAAAAACCCAGGCCCGAGATTTTTTTAACTTTCACTACAGAGTGATACATCAATATAAATCGTGTATATGAAAGTTTATGCAAATAATTTGAAGGGGGTCCAAGTTATGACAACTATCAACCTGCAGTGTAATAGCCCTTCTCAAATACATTCAAGTGTTTACTTCAGACTGATAATAGTATGACAAGTAGAGCATACATAGGAGAAGTGCTGATATAAATTTGGCTGAAATCCATGAAGAAATGAGTGAGTTATTAGACAAACAAGTGAATGTATAAAAAGAGAGTTTGAAAAAACTTCTGGGGTTCACCAAAGCTCCAGCAAGCCCACGAAAAAAGTGTGCAATGAAAATGAAAGAAAGAAGAAAAAAACGACTGCTGCATAAATTTTTTGTGGTGACAGGAAGGTATTTGTAAGGCTGTATCAGTAGAATGCATGGCTGAATAGATTTCTATGAACTTCGGGATATTGAT
Source organism: Spongia lamella (assembly GCA_963930835.1). Classification (NCBI taxonomy): domain Eukaryota; kingdom Metazoa; phylum Porifera; class Demospongiae; order Dictyoceratida; family Spongiidae; genus Spongia; species Spongia lamella. The sequence continues at coordinate 2,986,392 of OZ005750.1, read as the reverse complement.
TCTTCAAGCAATGAGGGTACTGATTCTCTAGTGGGCGGGCGAATGGGGCGGGGGGATGGTTCGTCGTGCATGGTCACACAGCGGGCGCCATGGGGCTTGCAATGGCTGGTACTTAGGAACGGTGGCACCTATTTCCTCCATTCTCGGTTTATTGATTCTATATACGTAGTAAGAACGTTGTGGGTCGGTAATGACTAAGCGATAGATTTAATGGCGGCTTGGCTGGAGCGTTTGCGAGTTTGGGGGCGGTGCTACGTGTAAATAACTCACTCGGTTGTCGCTTTGCTGTGCTTCTTGGCCTTGCGACTCACTATCGTGAGTCTTGATATATATACTCACCCAGGCTTCTCTTTACCATATACGAATAGCAAAAGTATAAATAATGTCACGCACAACCTGAACAATCAATTATGGGTTCGTTCAACCGTTATTTTTATAAGTGAACCAGCTTTGTCACTTGGGTTCGTGAGTACGTTTCATCGCTGGAATCATTACTTTTGTGTGAATAGTACTTAGCTATTTCTATAGTGATTTGTTTTCATCATATAGTGTCATATGAACCACGGCTCCTATGGTGTCTTCGGGCGAGAGGTTTATCAGTGGTAAACTTCCAATGACCGAGGACGAAGGACGTATATTTGTTGAATACACCTACACAGTAGCCGTGGTTTATATATTACATAAAGTGTGTCCTACATGGCTGATCTCTGGAAGTTAGTACTGGGACCAGTGTGGACTACCCTGAACTAGACTATATAATAGTTATACGCATACACCATAGAGTCTACGAAATTTATAAACCCAAGGCTACAGTGCATGAGCGAAGTGAGGATGCTACTAAAGGTCTGAGGGTTTATAAATTTCTAGGACTTCACAGTGGATGTGTATAACTGTTTTATACTCTACTTACAATATAGTCTTACTAATTAGTCACTTAATGATTCTACTTGCGATAGCCTTGACAAGAGGTCAAGATCTTCCATTATAAAAGGTATTGTAGCAGCCAACTAAATACTTAAGCGCATGCATGTATGTATAGTCCTTCTATGAAAGTATGATCATAGCAAAGCGATAATCATAGTGGCATGGCGAAATTAACAAAGAGCATCATGTAAACTGTCGATAAAAAGTAAGGCTATGTTGTAATCAGTAGCGTTACATGCATGCATGCTATTTATGTCTCAGAGCATGGTATATAAGTAAACAAGGTGGTGTATATGAGATTTATATCCCAACATAAACACATGCTAATAGAGTATAATTGAGAGTTAACCCTACCCTGGGTGGTAGATTTTGGGAGGTAGAGATGGGAGGGCTACAAATAGCTGATGTCCAGGGGAGACTGAAGAGTTGTGTTTTGGGAACAGGAGCTAAAGCTAGCCCTATGGATAATAGACTGTTGTAAAACAGGTTATAAGCTTCCCTTGAAGACCATTCCTAGTTCTTATTGTAGGCCCAACCAGAAATCAACCCTAGAGAATGGAATTTGTGTCCCAGGCCCTGTCTGACCTGATGCATAGAGCAGGTACCACAAAACCATTCATCTGCAGTCCGCTCTCAGTAGTGTCTAACAGCAAAAAGTGGCAAGCAGTGGCTGGTGATAAATCTCCTGTACCTTAACCAATTTTTGTGGAAAGATAAGTTTAAATATGAGGATTTACATATTTCTATGCTGTTGTTTCAAAAAGGTGGCTATTTGAAATTAAGTCAGGTTATCACCATGTGGACATTTACAAACCCCACCAATGTTATTTAGGTTTCCAGTGGGAAGTGGCAGAATCAACAAAATTTTATATTGTTAAAGTCTAATGTACCGTTCGGCTTAGCCACTGCATGTTACACATTTACTAAATTGCTCTGGCCCCTGGTAAAGTACTGGCGCAGCCAAGGTCTCTATGCAGTGCTTTACTTAGACAATGGTATAGTGGCCGTAGGTGGTAAGGTGGCAGCCGGCAGAGCAAGCACTAAGGTGAGAATTGACTTGGTAAAGGCTGGCTTGGTAAGCATACTGCCAATTCTCATTGGACCCCTCACAGCAAGCCACATGGTTGGATTTCAACCTAGATCTGGAAGCAGGCCTAGTTTCTTTTCTGGGAGAAAAATAGATGCCCTGAAGACCCAGTTGCAACAAGTACACAAGGATACTTCAGTGAGGGCTAAGACACTGGTCTGTGATTGGCAAGATAATATCTATGTCTTTAGCTACAGGGCCAGTTACCATGACCAGGGGCATTTTGATGTCAGATTTTACCCATTTCGAAGGAGGCTAGAGATGAACTGGAGCTTTGGCTCGACCAAATCGACAACCTCAATGGCCAGGGGATATGACATAGTCCATTGGCAGTTAGGGTAGTATACATTGATGCTAGTGGCATCAGTTATGTAGGGTACACAGTTGAGCATAGTTGCCACATCGCCCATGGTCTCTGGTCACAAGCTGAGAGCAGTGAGAATGGTCTTAGAATCACTGGTAGGCAAATCACGCAATCACAGAGTGCACTGGTTTACAGACAACCAAAATGTAGTGAAGATCATCACAACAGGCAGCAAGAAACCCTTTCTCCAAAAGGAAGCATTAGCAATATTTTCTTTTGCAGATATGAAAAGAAATACCTCCTTCTTGGTCACTTGGTCCAGGATTCCGGCTGGTGAATACCCCAGTGCTCTGGCTGGCAAATACCTTAAAATTCCAGCTAGTCAATACCTCAGCACTGCAGCTGATAAATCTCTCAGCACTTGACAAATATCCTAGCACTCCGGCTGGTAAATACTGCAACACTCCGGCTGGTAAATACTGCAACACTCTGGCTGATAAATACTGCAACACTCTGGCTGTTAAATACCTTGGCACTCTGGCCAACAAATATGTACCCCAGCACTCCAGCTGGTAAATACCCCAGTACTCCTGCTGGTAAACCCCAGCACTCTGGCTGGTAAATACCCCGGCACTCTGGCTGATAAATACCTCAGCACTCTGGCTGATAAATATGTACCCCAGCACTCCGGCTGGTACGTACTGCAGTACTCTGGCTGATGAATAGCTTGCAAATGGCATCCCAGCCTACAAATACCCCAGGATTCCGGGCAGTTAATACCCCAGTACTACAGCTGATATATACATCTTGTTTTTAAAACTACTTTTAAATGTGCACCAGCGGACCTAGGTATGACTATCGTGGAAGCAATGAAAGGAGCCTCGTGGTGACCAGGACTCTGAGGTGCTACTTGCCAGAACTGGATCTGCTACCTGCCCAACCTCTCAGTGAGTACCATCGGAAATTTGACTTGAGGATTGAGCTTTTTTAGCACACAGTACATTTTCTGGAGGGTGATATGCACCAGGTTTTCCTGACAGCCAGAAATAGCTGTTGGGTTTTTTCCTTTAGGCTCGCTTGGGCACAGCAGCCTAGAATTTTGCACTGTGCAGGCCCCCACCCTCTGTTTAGGCTCATACTACAGTATATAGTTATTTTTGGAGCACATGGTGTATGTATGGTTATGGTTGTACTTTATTTGTACAATTGAGATATCGTAACCGCATCTAGCAGCTACACACCGCCAGTGGTACTTCCCGTGTCCAACATATCTAGAGAAAACAACTGAAATCTCTACTAATGTCTAGCAAGTGGGGTTGTTAGAGACCAGTTGTCCTGTTCTAATTATAACCACTATCGCTTTACCCATGCACTATCGAATTGAGTCCACATTGACCTAGAGTGGGTTCCCCAGGAAAAGAAACATAAGGCAGATCTTCTCAGTAGGCAGATGGACCAGGATGACTGGAGCATTCACCAAGATGTCTTTAGGGATCTGGATGAGATCTGGGGACCCCACACAATAGACAAGTTTACAAATTACTACAATGCCCAGTTTCCCAATTTCAACTCACGTTTTTGGAACCCGGGCACAGAAGCGGTTGATGTATTTACATGTGACTAGGAAGGAGAGATTAACTGGCTGTGCCCACCACCACCCAGGACCATCTGGCATGCTCTATAGATCCATGCGCAGGGTACCCTTATTGTGCCTGAGTGGCCATCAGCTCCCTTCTGTCCCATGATTTTTTCCAGATAGCTACAGCACCTGAGGGAATTGAGAGCTTCTAAGGCTTCAACCGATGAGGCAGTGAATGGGCTGAGGAGGAAGTACGTAAGTGATATTCATGTCTGGGAAGCAGCATTAGCACAAAATGAAGCCATGCAGTTGATAATAAAACTAATTCTTTGGTTTGATTAGTACTGCTACTATGGTGGCACAGGTGAATTTTAGGGAGCTAGCTACACCAGACTAGTTGTTTGCATGCTTATAATTTATACGGCTGCAAGCCTGCAACAAATATTTGATTTGTTTGGATATTCATTAGAATTTTGGTATTCAGATAGCAAAATCAATGTTCAGTATTTTGGCATTCAGTAACGGCCGATTGTTACGTATACCGTATAGCGGGAAATTTACGAAAGTTTTTAGTTTTGAAAATTTCAAAAATATTCAAGCATTTTCGAAAATATTTTTCGAACTAGCTACACTGATAATTATTCTTTAATCACGAGCAGTTTTGCGGTGGTAGCGCTTCTAAAGTCTTTCAAGCGTATTAAAACCTCCAAAGAGGAGAAGATAGAGAGTATTCTGCCAGAACCGGACAGTCCTCTGAGCCGAGCTCAGCGACAGAAGCCACAAATAGTGCTGTTCCTGTGAATTCCTTACCAAGAGCTCTAGATCTATGAAGCAGTATTTTGTATGCATGGTGTCTACGAATAACCGAGTCCATATATCGAATATGTAAGTTTCCAGTGCAGTGTTATAGTATACCGAGTAGTGTACGCCACGAGATACGCCATGGCATAATTATTAGGTAATGGTTAGTGAACCGACAGTCGGTTTACGTATTTTATAATTATTGAACCGACAGTCACGTGTTTACCATTTTTAATCACGTGTGGTTTATGGTTTGATGGATTATACCGAGGATAAAACTGACGAGAACGAAGAATATCCTCGTACCGATGCTGTATCAGCAAGTAAAAAGTTATGTGGAAATTGTTAAACACGTTTTTGAATTATATATATATACGAAGGAAGACATTTTAACTTTTAAGACTGGAACCACTGAGGCCACAGCAAACGTAAGTATTTAGGAGGGCTATCTCTATTCTATTATTCACTGGACACAGTGTTTTCTAGCTGTGGTGTTTCAGTTTCCTTCAACTGAATATTTGACACCTGCACTGATGCAGACCCGAGTCATAGATAGTATATTCTACTATCTATGCCCGAGTGAAGTCCTCATTTCTTCAAAAGTTTTACTGAATAGCCTTTAGATATAATTTCCATCTACAGCTACAACAATGACCTCATGACAAGTAGTTGTGCTTGATTTGAGCAGTGAACATAGTTTATATTTTGCATAAGACTTACAGGCAAGATTGCACTGCAACCATCAAAGGCATATGGCAGTCACTACAGCAGGTAAGGTGAAGTGGGAAGCTATCATTGTGTGTTTTGATTTCTTCATAGGAAAGCCAGCCACTTTGCGTGATTTAACAAACTGCTTCTTTGACTCCTGTACAGCAAAAATAGATCTACGACAAGCATGAGTTGCAATATATGTTGTCATCGGTGCCACCTTTCTATGCAGCTGACGTACTGGACAAAAATGAATACTTCATTATAGCAAAATCCCAACTTACTCCTTGGATGTGTGGTTCTGCCGAGCTTGCATATATATTACTTCTTCTCACCAAATGGTTGGCCTTACATAGTACATACCATGGACTTTTATAATCATTAAAATTAATTTTGTTGTTCTCCAAGTGATACATGATGAATGAAAAATACATTATAATCAATTGTACATGAATAGCTAGTTGGTTCATCAAATCATCCAAGTCAGTTACAATATTAATCACACAATGTTTAACGTTAGTGTTCTACAGTACTTGATCAGAACCTCCATTTTGTCAATCCACATGTACGTGACCCTATATAGGTGATATGACAAGGCACACACATCATAGAGAATTAACCAAAAACACTGAAGTAATCACTGAGAGGTTCTTGACTCGGTATAATCATGCATGTGACTGGTTTTCCTATGAAGAAATCAAAACACACAATGATAGCTTCCCACTTCACCTTACTAGCTGTAGTGATTGCCATATGCCTTTGATGGTTGCGGTGCAATCTTGCCTGTACGTCCTATACAAAATATGAACTATGTTCACTGCTCGATCAAGTACAACAACTACTGTCATTAGGTCATTGTTGTAGCTGTAGAAGGAAATTGTACTCAGTAAAACTTTTGAAGAATTGAGAACTTTACTCGGGTCTGCATGTAGGTGTCAAATAATTGAAGTAAACTAAAACAACACAGCCGGAAAACACTGAGTGCAGTGAATAGAGATAGCCCTCCTAAATACTTATGTTTGCTGTGGCCTCTTCCTCCCGCTCCGTGTAATTCAAAACAAGTGTTTAACAATTTCCACTAATGTTGGACATAACTTTTTGTTTGCTGATGCAGCATCGCTACGAGGATATTCTTCGTTCTCATCAGTCCCGGTTTTATCCTCGGTATAATCGATCAAACCATAGATTAAAACGGCAAACACGTGTCTGACTGTTGGTTCAATAATTATAAAATACGTAAACCGACTGTCGGTTCACTAACCATTACCTTATTATTATTTTGCGCAATCGATTAAGTGTCTAGTCTAACGGCGAGCTAAGGTAATAAGAAAATCATGTCAATTGATCAGTCTTTTCGAAATGCCTACGTTTTGAAGGTATTGTAATTGCGACATGATAATTAGGCGATCGTTAAAGTGAAACAAAATTGCGCTTTGCTAGCTCAGGCAGATTTTCGAAGTTATTTTTTCGAAATCCTTTAAACTCAGCCTTTTTCAAAAATTTAACCTTTCGTAAATTTCCCGCTATACGGTATTACCTCGTGATCAAAGTTGCATGTAAATTTGTTGCCACTCACAATCAGGTGGTCTTTTTAGTAATAGACATTCACTTTGTAATGCCTGGGCAAGATACAGTTGACGGTAGAACCAAGAAATAATATGGTGCTTAAAGATTTCAATAGGGAAGAAGTAATAGCCATTTCTTTGTTTAGGGTGCAGAAAAAGACCTCCTCTCCACTTTTAGCTGTCATTTCTTTGAATGGATGAATACCAATATACCCACAGCAAATTCTGAAACCTACAATTCCTGCTTAATTATATAGACCTAAAGCCACTACAGTGGCTTTTTACGCATGCCTCTATTTTCTATGGTTGTGTATTAATGTGAAAACTCTTTTGCTTTAGTTTCTTTTTCTGACCTATAGCTACATAAAGCCCACTTAGTAACTATTATCACTACGGAACCTACACCAACTGTCTAGTTTCTGCTAGGGATCGGCCTATTATGCTTATTTTCTACCTATTATGCTATGCTGCAGTGCTCAAAAATTTGACCTATTATGCTCAATATTATGCCCATGTAGAAACTGTTCTGTTAGAGTATATTCACTTGTATCATAAAATATTTTATGCTGGCATAATCGGCTGGTCCCTAGTTTCTGCAACATGTATATATAAATTTTTATATGCAGTGAGTATAGCTTGCTTGTTTGTACTAAATGTCTACATGGTATAGCTAGTTCGATCTTGATTGTGATATTATTGTGATACCTTAAAATTTCACCCCTGACATAATAGTACATACCATATCACATGCACAATCATATAATTTACTTAGTTACATAGCTACCACCTATTATAATACGTAGCTATAGTTACTGTTGCATGAATGACATACGTATATTTAACTGAGTCAACAGATAATGGTTTGTGCATGGCTTAAGTGATAAGCAACAGTATCTTATGTAATATATAAACCACGGCTACTAGGTGTATTCAACAAATATACAACCCGAGTCTGAGGTCAGAGGAAGTTTACCACTGATAAACCCCGAGCCCAAAGGAGTCGTGGTTCATATGATATACGCTATGATGAAAACATTAACCAACAAAATCATATATGCCAAGGCCAAAGAGATAGCCCTTGGTCTGGAGTCAGCTGTAAAGGTACCACAGACAGGTAGAGACATCCAAATTCCTTCTAGTGACACAGTGCACAAGATGGCAGACAAGAAGTCAAACAGTTACACTAAATGTGCAGAACTAACCACAAGGCACCCCAATGACAGTAAAAGGATTCTGTGTACAACTAGCGTATCAAAACAGGCAACTTGAATAAAGTCTGTCAAAGATATCACATAGATCAAAAGTCAAATTTGTGTCTTTAAGTGACGTCCATAATCGGTCCATTACCCTTTTGCTTCTATAATGATTACTGATACTAACTTTAACGTACGTACATTTACATGAGGCATGCCCCCAGAAAATTTTGAGAATTTTTCCCTCTGAGATTAAACCTTAGAGCACTCTTTATGATTATGATATCTCAAATAATAGTTACCAACAATTCCATGACTCTCTCGTGTGTAGATGTTAGTTCATGTGTGTTTACACATCTGATGGCTTATTACCAGCTGTGAAACCATTAAGAATGTACAAAGAATCTTTCATACTTTGGAATGTAATGGCATTTTGTAGCCTGAATATGAGGTTTTCTCATGCAAAATACTGTCTTTGGCATGTGATTTGATCACCTTTCCTAGAGGGGCAATACTTATTTATATCATGAAATGGACTTTGACAATACTGTACATATATTGAATAAATAATTTTCAATATGGCCCAGCACTACATTAGGTAATCACACTGTGTCTCCAGTGTGTTAAGGAGGTAATGTCTGACCCTATGTCTGGAATCAAAGTAATTCCTCGTAAAGACTGCCATGTCAGGAAGTTTGGGCTTAAGCTGCTCAATGGTTGCTGACAAAGTACTCCTCAAAGTACACTGAGCACAAAGATTAACTGTATCTACACATGAGTACATGAGTGGGATACATTGCAATATGCCAAATAAGGATCCTCTGAATTCCATTCTGCTCCATCAAAAGTGTGACTCCTCTCTCCAATTTGCCATTGGCTTGTGGATACCATGAGCGGATTGTGTAATTGGTAAACCCAAAAGTGATACACAACACACAGTTTGGTATGCCATGCCTGGCAAAATTGGCAAATATGGATTTTAGTTGAGTGACAGGGAATTTGTGTTGGTGAGCTTTGTGGGACTTAGTTAATCCTACATGTCTGTAGCCTTGGAAGGAGTTGCATGTCTTGGAAGACCAGAGAAAAGCATGATAAATTCTCTATAGATACATAGCTATAGTCTTCTTATTTTCGACAAATATTACGTAATTTGGTGGAGGCATCACATGTACTTGCTTAGGTTTAGTTACATATATGTATATAGCACACAATATTGTAAATTGAACTTTGAAGCTTAATTTTGAAAATGTCAGCCCTAAAACTTTCACTACAGAGTACAGAGTAATATATCAATATACGTAGATTGTATGTCTAAAAGTTTATGCAAATCATTTGAAGGAGGTCCAAGTTATGGAACTATAAACCTGCAGTGTAATGGCACTTTCTTCAAGTGTTTATTTCAGACTGAAAATAATATGACAGGTAGAGCATACATGGGAGAAGTGCTGATGCAAATTTGGCTGAAATCCATGAAGAAATGAGTGAGCTATTAGACAAACAAGTGAATGTACAAAATGAGAGTTCGAAAAATACAAATTCTGGGGTTCACGCAAGCTCCCAAAAAGTGAGCAATAAAAATGAAAGAAAGAAAAAGTTTTTCTGAAATTAAGGAAGGACTTTATATTTAAGAAGGACTGGCTGAACTGATTTCAATGAACTTCAGGTTTTTGATTCTACAAAAAATGAAGGTACTAATTCTTGAGTGAGTAGCGAGCAAATCAAGCTGAAACGATGGCTTGTTGGGCGTAGGTTCACGGCGAGCACCATAAAACTCACAATGGCTGGTACGTATGTAGGAATGGTGGTGCTGATTTACTCCATTCTCAGTTTATTGATTCTAAGTAAAAACGTTGTGGGCCTGTAATAACTAAGCGATAGCTTTCATGGTGGCTTAGCTAGAGTGTTTGCAAATTTCAGTGCAGCGTTATATGTAAATAACTCAGTGGTCGCATTGCTGTGCTTATTCTTGGCCTCGTGAGTCTTGATTTCACTGTTAATTATAATTTTACTTTTATTACCATGTGCCCTAAGATTTTGATTGTTACAAAAGTTGTTAACAGATATATACACAATCTCAATATGCACTATCTCAATATACGTACATAGCTATAGCCTAAAACACTGCAGCTGTTCTCTAGAACAACTGTATAGTGGTTGTAATGGATGGTGATACTAGCATTGTGTATTTGTGTCCATTGTTTATTATTATAGCAAACAATGGAGCAAGTTTAATTTACATGATAATTAACCTACTGTCTGCATACATGCATTTTATATGCTAGCTACGGTACAGCTCACGACTAAGCTTACAAAAACACTCGTGTCCTCTGGCATGCCTCGACACATCTCGAAGATAACTCGCGGATTGTTCTTGAATGCACGAGTATTACAATGCACATATAAATACTTAATGCACATCAGTAGTGCTCGCAAGTAATTACTGATGAGTGGTGAATACTCGCGAGTAAATCGTGTCATGCTCTTAAGTGCTCGCAAGTAATCACTGACAAGTGGTAATACTCTCGAGTAAATCCTGTCGTGCCCTTTGTCATGCAGTATAGACTTACAAAAGTTTGTCCGCGCTTCCTTTATCAAATCAACATCACGCCCTGTTTAGGTTCAACTTATTGGAGTGCATCTTGGGACGTGTCGTCTTAGAATGATCTCACAAATAGCGCCAGCTTCTTAACTTAAGCTCCTTATCACGTGCGCTTTGTGTTAGAACACGTGCACTTTGTCTAAGAACACATGCAAGAATTTAGCTGCATTTCCTATCTCAGTCTCATGTCATTTGGACTCATTCGCGTGTTTGGTATCCAGTTTGGAGTGATACATACGTATGTAGTATAGCTACGTACAATGACTCGCGTGCAGCACACGAAGTCTGACTCGCATGCAGCACGTAAAGTCTGACCCGCGTGCAGCACACCATGTCCAACTCACATGTAGCACTCGAAGTATGACTCGAGTGCAGTGCGCGAAGTATGACTCGCATGTGGTGACACGCGAGCTCCGAGTGATCCCTCGAATAAAATTGATAAACACACACGTGAATGGTACACGCGAGTGTAAACTTAGTCGTGAGCTGTACCGTAACTCATAATTGTTTTGCTTGGTAGATTAATGCCAAAATCTGTTTAACTTGTACATAATATACATAGCTGTATAAATAGCTACACTATAGCTATTAATTATAGACCTTTTAAACTTTTTAAACTATGTTTTGTAATTTACAATAGCTGCTTATGGCCAGGATGATAGCAGTTCTCCAACGTAAGAATACCCTTGTGTGATTTTATTGTATCAGGGGTGTATGAATATAGGGGGCCCAGGCTTGCCTAGTTGCAGCAGGCAGTGGTAAATGAATTTGCTAAGTCGTACAACGATTATTTTAATTAGTCAAGTACAATTGTTATGAATGGTACAATTTAAGCCTTGTGTGGCCCCCTACAACTTTTCATCTTCCTACACTCCTTTGTATGTATTTTACGTACATATGTATGTATATGCAAATAAGAACACCCTGGCTGTAAAAAGTGCAAGGCACCACCAAGTGACTTAGCCAATCATAGTTGTGAAATACCCTGTAAACTATTGTATGTCATTCAAGTAAACAGTTAAACTTCTTGACCTTAAAGTTTCTGATCGCATGTAGCTGTTTACAATGTTGCTTCTGATGACCTCTCACATTTTTACAGCCAGGCTGTTTTTATGCTATTTGTATAGGTAATCACATGCATTTGAGTGCAATTCGGGAATAATTGTACCAGTAACAGTCAAGTAATTGCCTTCTAACCGCATTGCATGACACTTGCACTCCCACTCTAACCTCAGGCGCCACTTATTTCTATCTGAGGCACGCTCGAAAATCTTGTTCGTTCCATATCGCTTGTTTTAGTAGCTGTGCGTTCAGTTGAGATTCATTCTAAAAGGTTAGGATTGAGAAATTCTTGCAGAGATTAACGAGTACTACTCCACAGCCGCGTAACAGTTACTTGGTTGCCATATAAGTCGGTTACTATGAACCTCCAGTGCTATGCGATTTCATTCGCTGCTTATTATGTCATTGCTTGTTGCACTTAAACAGCTTCCCGAATTGTGAATTTTGACTGGCTACTTTACTGTGCAATTACTGACAGTTGCTATGCTGTAGGCTATTAAAACTGTGCAATTAGAGAATAATTGCACAGCTACTAATGGCACAATTTATACAGCCTATGCGATTAGTAAGGTAAGTATAATATATATGTAATAAAAGCAAGTTCTAACAAGAAACCTTATTAAGTATAATTAACTATGTAGATTTTTAAAGTTTTGAATTTAAAAAGGGGAGTAGGTATCACAATAAAAGTAAGGAAACAAGTAGCTAGTTAGTAAGCTATCACTCATCACCCCGTATTGTATACTGCATGTGTTTACTCAAGTATACACATGCAGTATACAATGCTGGGTGGTGAGTGATAACTTATTTGCTAACTAGGTGATACACATGTGCATTAGCCTCACGCAGTCCATAAACTGATTTGGAAGACTTTGCATGGGATAGATGAAATTTCATTTGTTAACTGTATAGCCATGAAATTGTCCAGGCCCCTAAGGTACAGGTTCTATGTACAACAATGGAGGTTATTCTTTCTCCATATGCACCTGATTTATTCTTAGACTAATACATATGCATGCACATTTTTTTCTACAATAAGCACAATATGACCATATATACTACTGTACAATTACATCATTATAGCACATTGAATGTCCTTGCTAAACGCCATCCAAAAGCATGGCCATCTTGACACAAACCTTTGTCCTTCCATACGTGTAAGTGACTGGATTTACAAAAACCAACCATATTGTCACATTTTTTATTTCAAGAAATACCAATTTGAAGTATTGAAGTCACTGTGGCTCTCTTGTGGTAGACCATAGCCATGCTAGACTCACTCTAGAAGTAGAACTGTGCGATATATGAACAAAGTTGTTAGCTAGTTAACAATGCTGGATTTTGAGGGACTTTTTAAAAAAGCTCTGTAAGATTACAAGTGTCATGTATAAGAGGGTGGGTGGGCAGGTTAAACCACCCAGTAGTAGGCAGTTGAGCTGTACGTTCAGTAGGTGACAGAACCAGCCACAGTGGGCCTAGACCGTAGGTCAGGCCAAGACGGATGGCTGGCAACATTTTGGCACCCACGCAGCCTTATTAATGCACCTCAGTGGCCCCACAGGCTTTGTTGTGAACCTTAGTGGCTTGATAGGGTCGGGAAAAGCTGTCTGTAAAATCAGACCTGGGCATCTATAGCTACGCTGTTACCATGTCTGGATAGTGCTTGAGTGTGGCCACAATATTAAACAATAAAATGGATTTCAGTTATTGTGACAACACGATCAGTTATTGCAAATCTGGTCACATATGAGCTATAGATCCCAGAAATCTTCGAAATAGGTCAAGGGAACTATAAACAACAATGTCAGTCAATAGGTAAGGTTGACAATGTGCGGAAGTAGCCAATCTCAATGATCTACACGGTGTGGAATATGAAGGGAGAAAACTAGGACAAAAAGTTTGCAAAAGTTCACGACAATAACCATCTAATAATTTTAACAACAATCCAACTGCGGCAGCATAATGAAGACGCTAAAGAGGGACGAAAGATGTATGACACAACTTTGTGGCAACATCTTGAATAAAATCAAGTCTACTCAGTTGTCTGGCACTAGCACTCATGATTGCTAGTATTACAATCAAGATGATCCAAAATCCTGCAAAGACATCACAAATGCTACCTACTGCGTGAGACCATCCTATCAATCATAACAGCCCAAGTCAACTGGTGGTCAAAATGAAAACCCATGCCAACACAGATAATGTCTCTACCTCGTTAAGTATGTACATGGTTGTTATACGTATGTACATTGGCCTGAGAAAAGTAATCACTTCACCACACACTATAGCTTAAAATCTTCTATATCATTCATCTAATACATTAACTGATTTTATGCATGGTTCTATACAAAACAGCCAGCCAGAACAGGGTTATTTGCATGTCAGTGGTGACATCATGCAGTAGATTGATGGCCCTTAAATGAAATTGTTGCTGCAAATCACACATATATATAGCATGCATGTGAATGTTTACTCTAAACCAAGTTGAATAGTAGTATGAACACTGTTTTGGCTTGGGAACTTTTAAAGTAATCACTTGGCTAAATCACTAGGCTGGAGGAATCCACCAGTTATCTACAGAAGTTTTAAGTCTTGTACAGTGTTTACATAAAATATGGCCTACCTGCTATACCTCTAACCAACAACTACGTAGTTAGGTAAGCTTCATGGGGCTTTGTGGAGGTCATCCACTTCCGTTGCAGACATGTATACATACATACAAAGGTCTCAATAGAACACGATTGTTTGCCTCACACTAATGCATTCAGCAACTACTTGTTTCCTTACTTTTCATTGCAATCCCTACTCCCCTTTTTAAATTCAAATCTTTTTAAAAATCTAGTTTGTTTACTTTTAATATAGCATACTGTAGTAGCTACATAGCTGCTAGTTAGCTATTTAATCCATAAACTGGCATTATGTTTCAGTATCTAAACCATGCAGCTCCTTCTTTCCATTACGCTCCTTCTTCTCCTACTACTACTACTGTACCATACGTACGTAGTTTTCACTTTCCAGTAGTTCTGAAACTTCTCAATGACCATCCTCAGATTCTACCAGAGTAACTGAATTAGTAGTAGCTACATAGTTCCAACTGGACTTTTTTGATGAAAGTGAAAGTTCTATAACTCATCATGCACATGACTCATCACAAGGACTTTCTACGCAGGCTTCAGATCTCATGCTTGCCTCATGGAGGAACAAAACCAACTCCAACTATAACTCCTTCTTTACTAGATGGAGTCCCATAGGCGGATTTGGGGAGGGGCAAGGGGTTATGCCCCCTTACTTCAGCTTTTGTCCCCCTTCTATAAAGGTACAGAAATATCCTTTACAGAAACTTTAACTATTTTATGCTTTGTAACATAAATTACCTGATAACTTTAAGGGGGTTGTGCCCCCAGACACCCTGTTGCCTCCCCCTCAGTAAGTCCTAGATCTCCCCATGAGATGGACAGACTGGTGTCAGCAATAGGATAGAGATTCTAGACAATGGAAACAATGGAAATTGGCTTGAAACAATAGAAATTGACTGGAAATGAAAAACTAAAAAACTAAAATTTTCTAGATGAAAAAGGAGAACATTATAAAGCTAGGCTAGTGGCAAAGGATTATACTCAAAAACCAGAAGAAGCCAGATTACAATGAAACATTCTCACCTAGCTTTACATTGGTTTCACTTCTTAAAAACTGAAATATTATTCTATTTAATGCATCCATGTTAGGGCAGAGAAATTTTTAAGTATTTTTAGTAAGTAGAATTAGTATGTTTAAGTGTGTTAGCTAGATATACGTATAGTACATTAAAGATGACTGTCTCACTGAACAAGAACTTTTGATGTTTCCTCATCAAACAAATGATATTTCTTTGTTTGATGGCTGTATCCAATAAAATATAGTTTCTCGGCCTTTTACTCAGCTTTCCTTTTCTGTTTGTATCTGATATATACGTAGGTGTAACACATACAGCCAAACATTATATAACTCAGGTCAGGCTTTCTCCCATACCATTTTTCATAAGGTGTAGTCTTCTTTAGAGATCTTGTGAAATTCGGTTCCTCAAATAAGCAGCAGTTGCTACTGCTTCTGCCCAATAATGCTCAAATAATCCTGCCTGAACCATCATGGTGCGTGCGGACTTCATTAAGGTTCTGTTTACTCCATTCTGAGCAGATGAGTATGGAGCTGAAAGTTCATGACACATCCCTCTGGATTGAAGGTAAGAGTCAAACTCCTTAGAGAGATACTCTCCACCATTATCTGTTCGTAAAGTCCCTATAGAGCAAGCACACACATTGGTTGTAATTAACTCAAATTCTTTAAAATTACTAAAGACCTCTGACTTATTCTTCGTAAAGTAGACATTACAACACCTTGAATAATCGTCAACAAAATTAACAAAATACCTACTACGTATCTCCAATAGATTTGTGGGCACAGGTCTGCATACGTCACTGTGCACACATTGTAATTTCCTCACAGAGCGAATTTCTCCCACTAATTTGTATGGATTTTAGACATTTTCCCTTATACATACTCCTTATCCTTGTACACTTAGGTACGTATCTTTACCCCTTTCACTAAATCTTGACTAGCCATCTCTCTCAATTGGTTTTCATTTAAGTGTCCTAGTCATTGATGCCAAAGATCAGCTTTGTTTTTGACTTCTGGCCCAGTTGCTACAGAAACACATTCTTGAATAACACTTTCATATTTCAGATAATAAAGCTTGTCTACAAGTGATCCTGTTCCCAGTAATATTCCGTATCTGTCATAAATCCTGCAGCTACCATTCTCAAACTTCACTGTATTTCCCTTTGTAACTATTGCTGGTGTAACGTGGGGAACAGTTGGCACGATCTTACAATAATACACACGTGTACAAAAGACAGTTCTCTGATTATACGATGTCATTGTCCTAATAATTTCCTACTATTACATTACATCATGCCTAATATTACATATCTAAAATCCTTGTTATGATACTGCCCCTCCAGATGTTTGCGTTCTTGCAAATCATGGTGGAACAAAATCGTTGAGGTCTAGTGGTAGGGGCAGTACTTGTGACTTGGGACTCTGGTCTTGCTGAGTTTTCTTCTCTTCATGGTGCATCAGGTAAAGACGTAGTGTAACCAGCAGCAGGTGTTTGCCTTCTCACCACATCAGAATACAATTGTGTGCTTGTAGTCGAAGGTAGATGTTGTGAATTGTACTCTGGAGGAGACTTCGGGGTTCCAAAGCAATGTTTAAGGTGATTGTGGTGAACGACAAGTGTTGTTGTAGGTACTCCAAATAACTGGATGTGATAATTTAGGGCACTAAGCTTATCAATAATAGTGTATGGACCACGCCACAAACAAGCCAATTTCTTAGTTGTGCCAATTTTAACAGCCGGAACATAAAGCCATACTTGATCACCAATACTGAAATGTGTGGTAACTGTGTGCTGATCATACCTGGTTTTGTTGCGGCGGTGCACTGCCTTGATACCTTCACGAACTTGAGAGTAAACAGTCTTAAGGGAGCTATGCAAATTTCTTACAAACTGAGGTACAGTAACTGTAGGTTCTTTCTGCTTAACTGCAGCTCCAATCATTATATCTACTGGGAATACAGGTAATCGCTCAAAGGTAACATGAATGGTGTATACCTGATTGATTCATGGATGGCAGTTCTGTATGCAAATATTAGCTTGGGTATGTGTTGATCCCAGTCCTTCTGATTACCACTGATTGTCTTCGCTAGCATCGCCTCTAATGTATGATTAAATCATTTCACCTGTGCATTCCCTTGGGGGTGATAATCAGAAGTTTTAGTTTGCGCAATCCCTAAGTTCTGGCAAAATGATGAGATAAGCTTACTGGTCTAATTCGCACCTTGATCACTGTGCAATGATGACAGCATCAGACCACTTCATCTATTAAAACTTTAGCAAGAGTCTCGCTGTCAGTGGTTTTCAGTGGGAACGCTTCTGTCCATTTGCTGAACAAATCAGTTACAACCAACACATATTTGTTTCCTTGGGTTGTTAGTGGCAATGGGCCCATAATATCCCATGTTATTTTGTCAAATGGATGCCTGACACCAATAGTTCCCAAAGGAGCCAGTGCAGGAGTTGTGGAGTATTACGCTGCTAGCAAGAAGCACACTCTGCAATCCACTTCTGGATGTCTCCTTCATACCCAGGCCAATAATACCGTTGCTTGACAGCCTCCACAGTCTTGTGAAGCCACAAATGCCTGAGTTCATTGTGGAGATGTTGTAAGGCTGAATGACACAAACTACTGGGTAGGACTAGTTGAGTGTAACCCATGTTGGAGGGCCTTTGGAACTTAAGGCACAGCACTCCATTTTGCAAGAAACATTGCTTAAGACCAAGGACCATTCTGCAAGGTAAAGGACTATTACTGGAAAGGGCTACAATGACTGTGGAAAGCTGTTCATCTGCCTGTACGTCTACATCTGCACCGCCAAGTTGATACTCTATGACTAGCATTACTGCATCAGCAGGCGGTATTCGAGATAGCACTTCAGCATTACTGTGCCCTTTCCCAGCTCGATATTCCACTTCAAAATCCAATTGTTGCAGGTATATTATCCATCTGGACAAACGACCACCAAAATATTTGAGAGAGCGCAAAGAAGTGAGGGGGTTATGGTCTGTTGAAAGGGAAACCATACACATAAGGATAAAACTCTTTGATGGTGCTGACTGCAGCTAGTGCCTTATGCTCAATTATGGAGTAGTTCCTCTCTGCCTTGATTAATTGTCTGCTCCAGTATGAGATTGCAACTTCCTTGTTGTGCAGGATTTGGCCTAACAAACCACCGATAGCAGTGTCTGAAGCATCGCTGTAGACCAGAAATATTGATGAAAAATCAGGGTAGGCTAAAATTGGAGGTGTAGTGAGCTTTTGTTTGAGGGTGTCAAAGGCTAGCTGACAGGATGCATCCCACTGTAGTGATTGCTTCGACTTCCCCTGGACTTTGTGTTAAAGGTTCAATTATGTGGGCATAGTCCTTGATAAACTGTCTGTAGTAATTAGTTAGGCCTAAAAACTGTTTCAGTCCTTTGGTGGTTCTCAGAACTGGATATGTAGAGACTGCCTTCACCTTGTCATCATCTGGCCTGATTCCTGCTTGGGACACCACGTGGCCTAGGTATTGTACCTCCGTAACACTTAGATGGTTTAAGCTGTAAGCCAGCATTGTTCAGAACTTGGAAAAACCCCAGACAGATGTAGCAAATGTTCCTTGAACGTTGAGCTGAACACTATTATGTCATCAAGGTAAATTAGGCACTGCTCTCCCACCAACCCAGCGAGAACACACTCCATGAGCCTCTGGAATGTGGCTGGCGCATTGGTGAGGCCAAATGGGCATCACATTAAATTCAAAATGGCCTTCTGGGGTGGAGAATGCAATTTTCTCCTTATCTTGCTCTTTCACAGCCACCTGCCAATATCCAGAGGCTAGGTCCAACATAGTGAAGTAGGTGGCACCTGCAAGGGAGTCCAGAGTAGAGTCAATTCGTGGGAGCAGATAAGCATCACGACAAGTTACAGCATTCAACTTACGATAGTTGATGCAGAACCTCCAGCTGCCATCTTTCTTCCTTACCATGATAACTGGGGAAGATCATGGGCTACTACTAAGGCAAATGACATTGTGGTCCAGCATACATTGTACTTCAGTAGACACTACACTCTTCAAGGCCTGGAGCATCCTTCACAGTGGTTGTCTGATTGGAGGTCCTGTGGTATATATGGAGTGTTTGACTACTGAAGTGTGGCCTGTAGGCCTAGGGATGGGGTTCTCAGCAAACACATGGGAAAAGTCAGTCAGCAACTTGGCCTGTTCTGTGTGTTCCTCTGTTGTCAGGTGAGATAGGTCTATTTGATCCAGGATGGTTGGTGGAGAGGTTGGATTGTAATCAATTAGAGAGGCGGTGTGAGATAAGAGCATAACATTATGTTCTGGTGTCATAATAGCAAGTTTTGTACCTTTGTAAATGGTTACTGGAGTTGGGCTGATGTTCATCACTTGCAACAGAATGTCAGTGTTATTGGTCAATGAGCTCAAAGAGCGAGCTACACAGATGTGTGTGGGACTCCGTGTTAATGGATCCACTAGTGCACTGGTTGCATTGCAAGGTGCATTAAGCTTCCCAGCAATGAACTGCACCGTACGCCTCATGATCAGTACAGTGATATTTGTTGGTGCAGAAACAGTAAAGTCATCAGTGATGGTACTGGTGGATGGAACTTGCTGTAGTGAGTGGGTGCCTTGGGCAACAGGGATAGTGTACTGGTGTTCCCTGTTGGTCAAATAAAGAACACTGTTACCACAATCAACAATAGCCTTGTACCTCTTCAGAAAATCAGCACCCAGCAAACAATCCACGGTCAGGTGGCAGACAACGGTAAACTCACGTGTGACCGTGAGGGTACCCAGTGAGACTGGCAGTGTGGCTCGGCCTGTAATGTCCAAGGGGGTGCCAGTGACACTAACTGCTGCTGTAGTGGGACCAGAAATACTGATGTGGCTAGGTATTAATTTGTGGTGAACAACAGGTATAGCAGCACCAGAATCTAATAGAAAATCAGTTTGTCTATTAGAAATATTATCATTAACATAGAAGATTGCATTAACTGTGGTGGGTGTGTTTCCCATTGGGTGGTGAATGTAAGTCAAGGTTGTGGCCAGCCGCCCACCCTCCGGGCTGGCCTGTTGAAGTTTAAAGGACAGTGTCGTTTGATATGTCTGAGTTCACCACAGAGCCAGCAGGTTGGTTCAGCATACCCACGCTGTCTTCCTTGTTGACGTTGACCACGGATGGGTTGGTTACTGTGTAATCTATCAGTGTACTCTGTCAGGGGTAACGATGATTGTTTCTGGACAGTTTCCAGTGCTTCAAGGCACTTGACTATCTGGTCTAATAATTCCTTAAGTTTATTTTGCCCCAATGGCTCCTGTGTAGAGGGCTTATGACGAATTACATTCACTTCTTGAGTGTTGTCAGCTTCCCCAGCAAAGTTAAGAGCATACGCAATGTTTGCAGCATCCTTAATAGCTTGATCCAGTGTGTTGGGCTTCCCTCGTAATAATAGCTGATGCCAAATGGGCTGTTAGAAAGCGCTGCAGTAATATGGTGGAGGTATAATCTTCAGTTGAGTAGGCTTCCTTAAACAGTTTCTTAAGGTCCGCAGCAAAATCTAAAATCCTTTCTCCCGGATTTTTAGAGCATGACATGAACAATTGGCTCAATGTTAAAGGGTCTCGCACCAGCCCAACTTTCATCATCAGGAAGGTCTTCAAGTCCGCCAGGTCCCCACGAGTGGCATCGTGTGCTTCCACATAATACTCCACCAGCTTACCGCGAAGTAGTGTGGGAGAACAACCTTCCTTCTGTTGGCATTCCAATCTTTCACTTTGGAAAACGAGTCCAAGCCTAGTGAAACTCCTCGGTTGTAATTTCGGATCCAGTGGTGTTGCCATCAAAGTAATCAATCAAAGTAATCAAAGTAATCAAAGTAATCAATTTCGGATCCAATGGTGTTGCCATCAAATTCACTCTTTGCAAAAATATCCACTCTCACCACACAAATAGCATGTCTTCTTATATTGGTACCTCTTGCTTGTCTGAGATTCCTGCTTTCCTATTCCTACTTTCCTATTAATGCCTGTCCTGTTTTACCCATTGTGTCCAAGCTCACGTGTAGAGGTCCCATCTTTCATTTTCATTCTAAAGTACTGCTTTTTAAGTAACAGCTTATTCACCAGTGTATCCCATTCGAAATGATTACTCAGAGCCATTCACGCTCTTGTTGGTTCTTCACAAGAGGTAATCGGGTAGAGTTGTGATGAACTTATTGACATTACTGTAGTTGAGAATGCCTTCTAAGAAAAATAAATATGCTTGCTGTTGTCCTGACACATCCTCTTGTAGAAGTTCAGTTCCGTCAATGAATCCCCACAGATCCTTTGCCAACAGAAGATGCCTAATCTGAAATTTCCATGTCATCCAATTTGACAAATCCATCTTATCAACTGACCACTTTTCGACTTCAGCCATCATTCTACGATTCTCTCTTTTCTCTCAAAATATGGCAGTGAGTGACGTTACGCATGGCCTGGGCCCATAACCTGTTGTAATGTTGCATTGACGGACTGAATAATATTAATAACACAACTCTACACAGATGATTAAAACAAAGCTGTTTATATACTAGTGTACAATTCTAGAATGTTCTAAACTGTTCTCTAAAGTTCTCTAATATTCGTGATGACTGCAGATCATCTAAAAATCATGTGCACTATTTAATTAAATCATGTCAAGTTAGTAAATTCAGTTAATATTCAACATTTTACCACAGACACTCAGGAAGTGATGACAAAACAACTTTTGGAACATCATTTTTGTATCTTAGCTTCAAACCATAGCTGCATTTTGATTTGAAACGGAGCCTTCCGAAATGTTTAATTTACAAAATGAATGACTCAGGCCACAAAGTACCTGTGTGCTATTTGGAATTACATAAGGAAAGTTTAATATTAATATACGTATCCCACCCCTTGTATTGTCTAGGACTAAGGCTCCGTAGAAGGATCACATCGTTGGTTTATGCACATGTCTTATTCTAAATAGTACATACTAAGGCTGGAACGAAGGTTAAAATTTAACTTTCGAACCTTCGTTAATAAAATGCTCCGAAGGTTTGAAGCTTCGGTGTTACATAGCTTACAGCTAATTGATAAGTTTATAAGTGTTCGTTTAACTTGAAACAGCAGTTCAGAATGACGCGATCGATCTATCGCAAAAATGGCCGTGTCCGTACAGTAACCATGCATAGCCAAACGCTATCTAAAGGCTAAAATGATGTTTTTGTGCAATATCTGTCGTTTATAAGGCGTTTTGAGGCTTCTGCTATGGTAGAAAAGCCAAATTGTTTGGCTTAAAAGTGGGCATGGCACACGAACATCGATCGCATAAGATGTATAGGCTGCAAAACAATGTTCACTTCGTATTTATTAGTGTGTTACGAGTGTTTTACGAAGCTTCGAAGGTTAGTTTTACCCTTCGAAGTTTGCTTACCTTTCGAACCTTCGGAACATTCGAAGGCTTCGTTCCAGCCCTAGTACATACATATGTACACTATAGGGTATGGTTAATATCAGGTTACAATAATGTTACTATACTAATAGTGTATGCATAATAGTCTGTCACATCTCCCTTTCTAGGATAAGGGATTAGAATCTTAGATAGTTCGGTGGTCTAATATCAGTTCCTGTTCATAAACGAGTCATCACATGATTATCACAACTTTCTTGTTGACCTTGTTGAGCTGGTCCCTCTCTCAATCTTAGATGTATTCTATTCCTTCTCACTTCCCCTCTCGGCATTGATACTATGTATGATCTGGGAGTGGAAGCAGATCGGACAATGTTACCTGGTTCTTGAGAATTTCCATTCTGGATCCGTACTGCAGTGTCTTCTGGTAAGATAGGTAAGGTTCTGACATGGTGGCGTCTGTTGTAATGTTTACTTTGAGCATCTCTATACTTCTGATGTACCTCTTTCAAATTCTTTATGTGATGCCACTTTGGAATATAGTGATCTTTAGTTTGTGGCACATCTGTCTTCGGTTGACGCCCCATGAGCAATTCAGCTGGGGAGAGGTGACACCATGGTAAGGGTGTTGTACGGTAGCTCAATAATGCCAAGAATGGGTCCTTAGAACCTTGTAGAAGTTTCTTCACCGTGCAGACTGTACACTCTGCCAACCCATTGGATTGTGGAAAATGTGGGCTTGAAGTTATACGTATGTTGAAAGCAATAAGTAGTAGCAAAATCTTTGAACTCTTTTGAACTAAATTGTGGACCGTTATCACTCATTAATGTCACATGGTATCCCATGACGGGCAAGCATTGCTTTCAAAAAAATGATATGACACCTGCTGAAGTAGTATTCGACAATGTCTGAACTTCCACGTACCGAGAGTAATAGTCTACTAGCAATATATAGTTGATACCATTGTGGTGGAACAAATAAGTGGCCAGCTCCTCCCAGGGCCATGATGATGTAGGGAGGAGAGGCTCTTTTTGAGGCGGTATTGTTTGTTGACAGGTAGGATACTCTTTGATAAACTTCTCTAGGTTTTGAGTAACACCGATCCACCGAACTGATGTTGATATTCTTAATCAACATTTTTGGAAGCCTTGGTGGCCTTGGTGAATCTTTTGTAGTGTTTCTACTTGCTGGCACTACTATTCTGGTTCCAAAAAGTAAAAGGTTATCACACACACTGAAATTAGAGCGAAACTGCCAATATTTCTTCATTTCCCCTTTCACCTATTTACGTATGTGTGGGCCAGCTGGACCTGCAAAACTCCATTAGCTGTGAACAGACTGTGTCCTATGACTGAGCTTTCCTATATCCTCCTCTTCTAGGTAATCTTTACTTGCTGAAATACCAGAGATCACAGCTTGCACGAACATCTCTGTGTCTTTTGTCATTTCATCTGCATTGGATGTACTCAATGGTGCCCTTCAGTGTCGGCAATGTAAAGTAACTTCCCTGGTACATGGGCTAATGCTGTATTGAAACCTCATTAAGCATATGCAGAAACACAGGACACGTGGTGGCAATGAATCTAAACTCTTATTCCCAAGCAGGGGCACTAACAGTTTGTGGTCTGTTTCAAGGAGGATGTTCTTGCCTAACACATAGTTGGAAAATTTTTGCAAGCATAAACAAGGGCTAATGCCTTTTTTTCTATTTGTGCATACCTTGATTCAGTATTGCTTAGGGCTCGTGAGGCAAATGCCACGGTTTGCCATGTGATGCCATCTGTAGGAGAACAGCCCCAAGACCGTATGAGGAGGCATCGGCACTGATCTTGGTCTTTGCCTGAACATCGTAGTGGACTAATACTCGATGGGAGCATACTTCTTCTTTCAGTTTATTCAAAGCTTCATCATGCTGGGCGGTCCATAGCCACATTATGTTTGATTTTAGTAATTCTCGAAGAGGTTGACTCAGCTGTGCTATGTGGGGAGAAAATTTATTCAACTGGTTAATCATACCCATTAGTCTCCTCAGCTCTGGAACATTTGTGGGTGGCCTCATCTTTTGAATGACTTCTGTTTTGGCTGGATCTAGTGAAATGCCATTAGCATCTATCACATGACCAAGAAACACAATTTTGGTACAGGAAAACTGACACCTCTCTTTATTGAGTGTTACACCTGCAGCTTCAAGCTTCTTGAGGACAATATGTAGGCAACTGTCATGCTCTTTCTGGTCTCTGCCTGTTGTGAGAATGTTGTCTACATGACATACCACACCTGGTAAATCTCTGAGTATCTCATTCATGCGCCATTGGAAATGTTCCAGAGCACTTGTGATCTCGAAAGGTAGTTTGTTGAAGCAAAAGCGTCCATAAGGAGTTAAGAACGTTGTCAAAAGTCTGAATGTGTTTACCAGTGGTACCTGTCACTTGAATCAATGCTCCAGGTAGCATTGATTCCTCTAATGATTTTGAGTGCCTTGATAGCTGGCAGTCCTAGCAAGTTGTTTTGTAAATTGTGTATTACAAATACCCTTTGAAGACTTGACCTGTCTTTGTAGCTTAGTTTCATGGTTGTTTCACCAACCACATCAAGGGTAAACGGTTTGGTCTCTGAAGAGTCTGGTTTGACTACTTTAATTGTGACACTGGATTCTTAATTGAATAAAATGTGGTGTCTGACATTGCTGTCACCTCCGCTCCAGTGTCAACTTTAAATGTCACTGAATCTTTTTCAACTAGCACTTCGACATTCCATTGTTTTTCGTCGTCTCTGTTTACTGCATTTAAATAGACTGTGTCTGAATACTGGTCTCCGTCTGAAGAGTCAGTTACAGTTGATTCCTGTAGAGGGTCGGCAACTTCTGCTACTGTTTTTGATAGACATTGGGATCCAAACTGGCCTTTTCTATTGCAGCAAAAACAAATAGCCTCTTTAGCTGGACATGACTGCCTAGGGTGTGAAGTTTTTCCACATCGTCTGCACACTTTTCCATTGGGTGCTTGTTGTCTGGGTATGGGTCGCCTTACTACTGGTTGAGGAATAGGTACAACTCTTTTTTGAGCTTTGCCAAATCTGTTAGCTTTCTTTTTGTTTACAGATTCCAGGTCTTATTACTACTTTTTAGTATTCCTTGCTGTTGCTGTACCGCTTCACTCTGTCTTATCAGTTTCTTTGCCTTCTCGAGGGTAAGGTCTGACTCCATTTGTAACCTCTCAGAAAGCGATTCGTCTCTGATGCCTACTACAAGATGGTCACGGACCATCTCTTGTTTAATGTCTCCGTACTTGCAAATGTCTGCTAGCTGGTGTAAAACTGTAATGTAGTCTTCCACTGAATCACCTTGTTGCTGAGTGCGTCTGTTGAAATGTGCCCTCTCAAATATCACATTTCGTCGCACAGCAAAAAGTTTGTCAAATTTTTCAATAACCTTCTGGTACTTCTGTTGGTGCTCTGTGGAAATGTTTGTAGTTGATAAAATGTCTTCTACATCTGCGCCTAAACAGTACAGAAGCATGTTAGCTTGCCTTTGTTCGCTTTTCTCGGCAAGGCCTGAGGCAACACAAAACTGTTCAAATCTATGCTTCCACCTAGGCCACTCATCGGGTTTGTTGAAGCAGAAGGGTGCCGGAGGTTGAAAGTACATCGATGTCATGAGTTAGACCGCTTCTGACACCATGTATTGTCTAGGATTAAGGCTCCGTAGAAGGATCACGCCTTTGGCTTTTGTGCATATCTTATTCTAAATAGTACACACATACGTACACTATAGGATACGGTAAATATCAGGTTACAGTAATGTTACTATACTAATAGTGTATGTATAACAGTCTGTCACACCCCTTACCCTGGAAATGTTATTTGATTTTTCTCTCCCCGGCCACACGTTAATAAGAAAACCTACCAATATCATTAAGGATACTGAGATATTTAAACTTTCTTTTGTACATTTTAGCTTAGGCAGTAGTACTAGTATACTGTTGGTTTTAAACTTAGCCTGGCACAAACCTGGTTTTTTGCTTTTGTCTAGGAGGTTAGTATCTGTGTGTGTGTCTATGTGTCCATCCCGGGTTATTAAAAAGTATTCACACTAAATGAAGCCTAAATGACTAATTAAACAATTTCAGTTTCTATATTTAAATGTCTTGTAATGATGAGTCTTTGTTCACATGACCTCCTCAGAATGTAGATTGACAGTAGTTTAACTTATACAGCACTTGCATGGTTTATAAATTGCAAGGCCTACAAAGAACCCAATGAAGTGTGACAATATGGTCCTTCTAAACTGGGACTGTCATTTTATCATGTCATGGCTGTCAATATCCCTATGTTTATGCCAATAATATGCTAATGTTCAACTTCACCTACGTAATAGCTTGCAGACACTTCATGCCCTGAACCATTCAAACTTCTACCTACAATGCATTGTCACGGTTAGGTATGAGGTTCTATGTATGTACGATGTGCTAACATATGGTACAGCTCACAGCTAAGTTTACAATCGCACTTGTGTTCTCTTGCGGAACCCGAACAAAATTCACGATTTTTGTTAAGAGTACACAAGCTATGCATGCGTAGTAGAAAAGATGTTTACCACACACCAAGGGTACTCGAATATAGAGGCATGCCATATAGCAGTGCTTGCAAGTAAGCAGTAAATACTCGCAAGAGGGTGTGTCATGCATCAACAAACATAATAAGCCTACATAAGCCTGTTCATGTTTCCTTATCCATCGCCATCACATCCTCTGAGATTTAACTTACGTAGCTACTTAATATGAGAGCGTAAGCCTTTTCTGTAACATGAGGATTCAAACAAATGGCATCTGTGCTTTAATTGAAGCACCTTATCACATGAGAGAGCTCTGGTGCATGCAATTTCTATCTTTCTGGTGCCGTTGTTTAGTGTCCAGTTATTGTTGTGACTATGTGGATTGGGAAAGAGGTAAGTAACAGAATACGTACTAATTTGCATATCGAGTGGAGTCAAGGCCCGATTTGTTAGCTTCGTAATGAGACACATGAAATACTCCCGTACGCAGTCGAGAAAATTGAGACTCATGTGTACTAATTCTACAAGGGCAATTGGCTCACTCACATGTGGCACATGAGTTTTGACTAGTGCCTCGAACTACACACACGAGAAAATGACACGAGTTGTAAACTTGGCCGTGAGCTGTACCATAGTATAGTAGGAGAATTTATTACTATTATAATGATTATGTGAATACAGTCCCCATGTTATTCCTTACCTACATAATATAAAATAATAATGGTTTGTATATACGTATATAATCCAACCATACTTAAGTGTAGGAAGTGTTTTTTGTTGCTTAATTAGTTGCAACACAGACAGTTGTTGCTCTTTCTGTTATGTATGCACTCACCCTCAGGTGCTGCACTCATGCCTGTGTTACACCTACGTATGTACATATGTATTACATACTTGTACATAAAATTCCATTTGTATTACACTACAGGTGTGTTCCTTTTCCACATTCTCACTTGTTATGTGGTCAATACATTGATGCTAGCGCAGTGGTCTATATTAATCCCAATGTGTTCAATTACACTGAAGCAAACAGTAGGATTATACAATTGGACAATGGTTTAGCATTTGGTCTGGGCACATTGAATTCATGTCAGTGGATAGTAATATATACAGTCTGTCTATCTATATATCCACACTGCAACATTTCAACACAAAAATTAGTGCCTCCATGTACGGATGACTGCTTGGAGTATACTAACAGATGTAGAAGAACTATTAGAGGCCTTACTATAATTACTGCTATTATAAGTGATAATGATTCACTGGAAATGTTATTTGTTTTAAATTGCTCTGATCCATTCAGAGCATTTGATTCAGTCAATGTTGATGCAGAGAACTGTTATAACTTCACTTGTAAGTTAGTATGTATGTATGTACGTAATATTGTTTGGGACATCAAGACTCACGATAGTGAGTCGCGAGGCCAAGAAGAAGCGCAACAACACGACCACTGAGTGAGTTATTTACACGTAGCACCGCCCTCAGACTCGCAAACGCTCTAGCTAAGCCGCCATTAAAGCTATCACTTAGATATTACCGACCCACAACGTTCTTACTATATAGAATCAACAAACCGAGAATGGAGGAAATAGGCGCCACCATTCCTAAGTACCAGCCATTGCGAGTTTTATGGCACCCGTTGTGCGACTACGCACGACGAACCATCCTTTCCTGCCCAATTCGCCCGTTTACTAGACAATTAGTACCTTCATTGTTTGAAGAATCAATATCCCGAAGTTGATCGACATCGTTTCAGCCATTCTTCTGATACAGCCTTATAAATGCCTTCCTGTAACCACAAAATTTTTTACGCGGCAGTCGTTTTTTTTTCTTCTTTCTTTATTTCTTTCTTTCTTTGTTTCTTTCTTTTATTTTCATCGCACACTTTTTTCGGGGGCTTGCGGGAGATTTCGTGAACCCCGGAAGTTTATTTCAAACTCTCTTTTTATACATTCACTTGTTTGTCTAATAACTCACTCATTTCTTCATGGATTTCAGCCAAATTTGTATCAGCACATCTCCCATGTATGCTCTACCTATTATACTATTATCAGTCTGAAGTAAACACTTGAATGTATTTGAGAAGGGCTATTACACTGCAGGTTGATAGTTGTCATAACTTGGACCCCCTTCATATGATTTGCATAAACTTTCAGATATGAAATCTATATTGATGTATCACTCTGTAGTGAAAGTTAAAAAAAAATCTCGGGCTTGAGTTTTTCAAAATTATGCTTCAAAGTTTAATTTGCAATATTGTGTGCTAGGCAAGTACAAGTTATGCCCATGCAGTACTTCTCTGCTGCTTGCTAGTAATAACATGTGTTTATACTTCCAAAAAAGTAGTGATATGCTAAACAAAAACACCTTGGGTGTAAAAAAAGTGCAAGGCCAATCAGAAGCAGCATTGCAAATAGGTATGTGTGACCAAAAACTTTGATATCATTTGAGGCCAAGAAGTTACTTATCAAAAATCTTTTTCACTACTTGAATGACATACAATAGTTTATAGCATATTTTCACAACTATGATTGGCTTTGTCACTTGGCCACCTTTTTCACACCATCATTATTAATAAAGGTGGCCAAGTGACAAAGCCAATCATAGTTGTGAAAGTATGCTATAAACTATTGTATGTCATTCAAGTAGTGAAAAAGATTTTTGATAAGTAACTTCTTGGCCTCAAATGATATCAAAGTTTTTGGTCGCACATACCTATTTGCAATGCTGCTTCTGATTGGCCTCGCACTTTTTTACACCCAAGGTGTTTTTGTTTAGCATACATAATACGTACATATCCAGTGTTATCATAATACATAATATGCAGTAGGATCAAATGTTGATAAGGGTGATACATTAGGACCTGAGGGAACACATTTTAGGTGATTAAGGTATTAAATATGGAGTGTTTAAGAAGATATTATCATACAGAATAGTTCTCACAACATTGGGCCTCTAGGCAGTATGGTAGTAGTGTAATTGCTCAAAGGCATCTCTTGTAATTGGCTTGTGTTTTTGGCTACTGTTCTGGCAGTCAGCTTGACCATATGTATTTACTAGGAGTTCCCACCTCCACCACTCTACCCATGCTCCCATCTACTAACCCTGCCACTTGTAATCTCTCAACTGGCTGAAAATATTGAAAACCAGACATACGTATATACATACCTGGTAGCTATGATATAATTGTTCATTACAGAATTATACAGGTGATCAAATTTAATATTTCTCAAATACTGCGATGTGCATATGTGACCGGACTTGACATCTTGCTTTTCCAATTTTGGAGCTACATTGTAACTATTTCTGTGAGTGTGCTAATGACCTGAAAGTTATTGCATAGAAAAATGATATGTTAAAGTTTTAAACTTAAAGACACAGTACTTAAGTAAGTTGTTATGGTTTATCAAAATCATAAAATTGGATGTGTGTGGAAGCCTGGCTTTCTCACATATAAGGCCAGTTTTCCCAGCCAGATCACACGTCTATGTGAGAGGTCTGTAATGAAACAAAGTCATCAGTGTACCTTGATTAAGCCCATTGCAATAGGATACTATAGAGATATACGTAGTACTCATGATCTTGTTGTAGTATAATTTAATATGTATATGCACTTTATTATAATTTTTAACAGTTCCACCCTTGTTTGTGCAGTCAAGAACTTCTGTTACTGAAATCTATAATGGTACCAGGCTTATAATGCTCCCGGATCAAAATTCATCAACTGACTATTGTTCTGAGTTGCAAAGCAAAGACATTTCTGTAGCATGTAGAGCTGTTGGTATTCCTGAGCCACAAGTTGATATTCTTGTGAATGGTATTATTGTTGAACCATTTAATCAAACAGGAAATGAAGTAGTGATAAGACTTGCACCAATTTCATATGGAGAGGTAGTGACGTTTGAGTGTCAAGCCTCCACTATGACAACCACTACAAATATTGAAGTCAATTTATCATATACATGTAAGTAGCTACGTATAGCTATATGGTTACTTTTTATGTGTTTAGTATCTTAAGATTCCTCCATCATTAAGTACGGTATATACTAGAGTAGAGATTGTCATGAAAGTGTATGGCTTCTGAAAAATATGTACCTTGAAAAACAAGTTAACCTTCACAGAAAAACTTAAGAACTTAAGTTTAAATGTGGATAACGTTTGCTCGTAAAATAGTATCCGCCTTGAAAGTGAAATGTTTTGAATGCAAATCTGCACCTATTGTGAAAACGCCATCCGTGCACAAATGGAAATGAGACTACAGTTACGTGTGCTGGCCATTGAATTATGTATATCACCATTGTATGCCCTCCTATCCGTAGTACTGTGATCACACGGGCTGCTCGTGTTCTTATTCCACCTAAACATGATTGTAATACCTGACCAAATGTACGAAAACGATTTCCATTTATTATTGCATACTTACTAAAATACCCTGGGAAATCCCCATAAAATATAATTATACAATAAATAAGAAGACATCTGTTCAATACTTCCTTGTGATGGTAGTAAGTCACCTGCAGATTTTTAAGATTTTTAGCACTCATTAAGCTACGTCTTACAGAATTGCTTACCTATTCAGACTTTATTCTTATAAATGCTGAAGCATTTTACCCACTCTAGAATGGTTGTAACAACCTTTCGTTTAAGATTGTAAGGCTTCTGCTCTTCACTTCTAAGTGTTCCCAAGTGGTCAAGCAAATCCGACATTTTGATGAACTCTCCGGCCTCTATCCTGGCTACCAGTTTGGAGGCAGCCCTGCACCAATTGTAAATGGTGGAGATCTGTCCTGTGCCAACGGTGTCTCTCCTCCAACAGCCAAGTGGTTTACATTTACTCCTGGTCCTATCACTGGGATAGAATTCAAAATGCTGGGCTGACGGGTAACTACTGTAAAGGAGTAGATGCAACAGGTCACACCAGTAAACATAGGCAACCCTGAGGGGTAACATTTAAGCTCGGGGAATTTTGGGCTCCTACCATTAACTAAAGTTGGGCATGCCATGTGTATGTCAACAGGTCGAAGTCACCAATTAATTAATTAAATTCGATAGGCGTATAAGGTTATATCAGTGTGTAAAGGCAAACATGCCATGTATACATATATAGTGTATACCCACAGAGTATACATAACACTAAGTCACTAACCTGTCTGTGTTGCAGATGCCGTCTGAACACTGTTGCTGTTATCAGACATTGGAAAACATTCTATCATTGCCTTTACAATGGTGAGAATGTCACCACATATAAGTGGCGATGAGGCGCTCTGATGTTCTCATCCTCTAGATGGAAATCCAACATTCCCGATGTTCCTCCTGTCAGTGTAGCTCGTAGGTGTAGACCCAGAGGTACTGGCAGCTGGCGAAACGAATCCTTGGCAGCTTGTGTCCAGTTGGTGATTCAAATCATTTGGTTGAAAAACACTGACAAAGTTCTTTGAAGATTCTGGCGATTCCATTGTAGTGCCATTATTGAACTGCTCTGCCGAATTCAAAAGGGAACTGGTCAGTGACAGGAGTTGGCGATGTAATTCTGCTCTGTGCTGGTACTGCACTATGCCTATGCGTAGACCTAGTGTTGTGAGTGTCTCTTCTCTGAGAAGTAGTTCTCTTAGACCCACGAGGCATTTTGTTCACCTAACACCTACTTGTTTCACTCGATTGTCTGCATGTGTTACTGCGCATGTGCAGTTTTCCTTATTAATGCCCAGCTGACGAAGTATGAAACTCGCCCAAGCCAATGCAGCAGACCAGGAGCCCTGTCAACATTAAGCACTACTGCAAAGCACTTGTCACCACATTAACTTTGTTTAAGCTTCTTAAACTGTATGTAAACAAATGCTCTCTCTACCACCTAGAAACTAGGATCTTTAGTTTATCAATCATGCTGTTGTTTTGTTTATTTATGAGCTTTCTTGATTTTTTCTCTTGCACGATCCCAGGGTAGAGTCATGCTGTTGACTCTGTACAAAAGACAGTAGAATGGATAACCTCATCTGTACAGGTAATCTAGTGTGATTCCTTAGTAGACTCTTGAATAAGCATAAAGAACATAAGGCAAATGTTCACTCCAGGTTTCTGCACAGTCTTGGCTAGCATCATTTGGAGGTGATACGTATGATGTGATATGACCTTTTTATAATCACCAAAAGCTTGTAAACCTCATAAATTAATTTTTATAAAAAGGCCTTTCGTCTGTGTGGTAGTAATTCACCAAACTCTGTGTCAAGCAACAATGTATTCCAGCGGTAATTTACGTAGCAATTATCAATGAAGTTTGATCCTTAGTAGGGAACACCTCTGGATACTTTGTCAAATAATCAACAAATAGTATAACATATTGATTCCCTGCCCAACATTGTGCTGCACAAGTCTTACATTCACGACACCAAATTACTAATGCTTCAGTATTGGTTGTACCAGGACTCTAGTGTATATGAACATCTAATACTTGTAAAGTCATGTCCTATCTTGCTAATCTACGTACGTGCCTGAAAGCTGGTGTATTCAGAAGTGATTTGACTGCTTCATGATCAGTGAGAACATCGCTATAAATATTACTGGAAATGATTTACTGTCCAATGCTTCTAATTAATTTTGGTGATTTCGGTTATTCCATATTGCTTTCACGATTCTGACTTGTGTAGGCAATTGGCTATATACGTAGAATCATCCTTTTGTACTTGCGATAACACTGCAAGCATGAATTCCTTGCTAAAATATGGAAAAGCCATGTGGTCAGCAACTTCTTTAACTCTTCAAAGACACCTTGACTCTATGGTGTTTATTTATACACAGCAGTCTTATTCAATGCAAAATAGGGATGAAACAATACTGCAATACAATACAATACGCCTGAGGAAAGATATCAATATTGCACACTTCAATATATTGTGATATATTGCAACATTGCGTTATCTTCAAAGTTATACATAAGTATCCAATTATTGCACTGCTAAAGCAACTGGACCTCTTGTAAACCTGGAATATACAGCCTAGTTTCTTACTATTTTACATGTTTCTGCTGAGCTTTATTTTACCCAATATCTAGTCACATGTTGCAATACACGTACATAGCAATATATTGCAATACATTCAAAGGCAATACACAATATGGTATTGACTCATACTGGTTCATCCCTAATGAAAATAGTGAGTTTGCCACTTTGAGGGAGTTACGAATAGATTTTCTGTAATACGTAGTAAGAAATGATCTCAGTTCGTTGTGTTTTAACAGCCTTGGATCCGTAGCAACTCCACAGTCAGAAATCACTTATCACCAATACTAAGCTCTCTTCTAGCCAACTAACACTTAGAAGGTTTCAAGCAAACAGCTGCATTATGTAAACACATCGGAGATTACACAAATGTTCTTGAATGTCATCTAAAATACAATACAGATGTCTCAAGTTAGTCAGATCAGTACCCTTTTCATCAACCATTGTAAAGTTGAGGGAGCATTAGATAACCTAAATGGCATTACCACTAATTCATACAATCTTGAATGGGTAGCAAAAGCAGTGTTCTCTGGGGCCATTTTTACTTGCCAATATCCTGATCTTAAATCCAGTATTGAAAAATATGTACCATGAATGTGCATGCAAGTGTATATATCTATGGGATCATCAATCCTTGGTAGAGGAAATACTGATGATAATCTACCTTGTTGTTAGAGCTGAGCGATACTGCCATTTCGGTATCATGATCGATACTTTGTCAAACATTCACGATACGATTATGATATGATTATTTCACGATATATTTCATGAGCCTTAGGTTTCATGTATTTCTGCAATACTTTACAAAGTTTACAACACACTTTTTATTTGTTTCGATGTAT
Organism: Spongia lamella; assembly: GCA_963930835.1. Classification (NCBI taxonomy): domain Eukaryota; kingdom Metazoa; phylum Porifera; class Demospongiae; order Dictyoceratida; family Spongiidae; genus Spongia; species Spongia lamella. The sequence goes on along the minus strand of OZ005750.1, from coordinate 2,951,109 downwards.
TTGCCATTCTTGGTTGGAAAGTATTTCTGCTTTCATATTTCAGTTTTGAACCTTACTGTGTCCATCAATATTAATAAAAACTGCTATTCAATGGGTATCGCGATAGTTACTAGCAAAAATCACGATATCGATATTTATTTAATATCGTGATATATTGCCAAAACGGTAGTATTGCTCAGCCCTACTTGTTGTGCCATCTTTTTTGCAACCAGAACTATTGGACTAGCCCAAGGACTTTGAATAACTTCTTGATTCAACACATTTTGCACCATCTCATTCACTTTTCTCATGTAGTGTAAAAGGGAATTTTTCTAGCATGTTGATGGATGGGCTTGACATCACCTGTTTCAATGTTGTACTAAACCAGATTACTTCAGAGTTGTTCAAGGCAAACACATGTAATTTTAACAGTAGCTTCTTACCAAACATACAGGGTGAAAGCCACTAATCTGTAAAACTAACGTCACTACTTGGCTTTACAATGGCTTCGTAACTCCACTATATATCCTTGGCAAAATTGCTGTCCATCTCGAACACTGCAACCTTCACATCTATAGAATTTTTGCATACCTTGGCCTTTATCAACTTCTCGTGTTGTGCTGGCACCCAGACAGCTGATATCAGTTTAACTTCAAGTGATGAATTCACCATATCTTGTTTAGGAGGTTCTCTTATCTTCTCTTTAGCTTTTTTAACAACTTTATTTTCCTTATGTCTGAACATTTCTACCATTAATGATAGCAGATCAGTTCTAATCAGTAAATTATGGGAAGGATTCTTTTGTAGCAAAACTACTGTAGTGTGTGAATAACCTCTAGGTACAATTGTAGCCACATTCTTGGTTTTACTGGTTCTGGAGCCTTTATATTATTATTCTCGATTCTGCAGGTACAGCATGTCCCTGCACTGGACAACTGGAAATGTCCAGTTGCATTGCAATTATTTTAGTTGCTAAAGTCTGGACAGTTTTATCACCACTTGGTAATTGGGTTGCTTCCTAGTAGGCATCAGGAAAGCCTATGTACATATGTCCCTAAGCTTGGCTTCCTCAAATTTGTCTTTAGCCATGCAGTAGTTCCTTTGACATCAGCCACTTTAATCTTAATTTCCTGCCTTAGCAAACTGATTTGTTAACATTGTATGAGCAACCTGCTCTGTCTTCTGTATTCCTTGCTGGGCTTGAGGGTAAGCACGGTGAAATAAGGTTTGTAACTCTTGAGTATAGGAATCTACACTTTCATTAGAGTTTTGCTTTTGGTAATGAGAAACTAGTTACTTTGCATAGTCTACAAATGTACTGGAGTGAAACGTACTGGGGTGAAATGCTTCTTAAATTCACTGACAAGAGTTTTATAATTTCCATTGTTGAGTGCTGCATGAACAATAAAATTTTTGCTTGACCCCTTAACCCCCCTCCCCCCCTACCATAGTCAGATATAGAATTTAAACTGCTCGATCCAAACTGATTTTTCCCACTGAACTTTTCTATTGGTTGTATCGCCATTGACTCCATCCAAGGAATATTACATGGGAAAGGGTTCAAAGGGTAGACATGTGGGATTGAAGGGTGTCATTATTCTATGGAACGGAACAGAACATTCCATGACATTATTTTCCAGAATGGAACAATTTGTCAAACAACTATTTATCTTAATATAATTATATAGCTTGCTATATTACATATGCAAGTTTAGACTATTTTATCAATGTAGCTACATATACCATGTGGCCTTTCAGCAAATAATACATTTTCCTTAGGCATGGCCCATGCAGCTATAGCTATCCCGATGGCTGCCCTATGTGCTTCAAGTTAGGATGGTACACTATAGCTGATAAACTACCAGCTTGAACTATTTATCGATGTAGCTACCATGTGCAGGCTTTTTTGGAGATGATCTACTGTAGCTAAGAGGCAGCTTTAATTCAGTCCCTCATGCAGACCGGATGCAACCGACTGATCATGATTTGATATCTATTCTTGCTATGCCAATTCAAAGATAGCACTAACTTTATAAACCTCTATTCAAGTTAGTATATACGTAACTATAAACGACTACAAAAGGTTATTTGTAGTCGAGACAAGATTTTAAAATCATGTGACTGCACAGTAAGTGGCCACTCAGTTATCTGATTAACCTTGCATCACAATTCAAGCTTACCTGTGTAATACAGCCTCGAATATAGCTACATATATTGCTATAAAAAGTTGTTTGGCAAATCGTTCCATTCTGAAAAATAATGCCACAGAACATTCTGTTTCGTTCTGTAGAGCAATGACACCTAGTACATAGTTTGTCCCCTAGGATAAGTTATAGTCATGTCACTAGAATAAACACCACTCGCAGCATCTGTAACCACATAATCTGTGTTGTTAATATTCCTGCAGTTCTATGCCCATTTCACCTTTTGAACTAATTTACTATGAGGCTTAGCTACAGCGTTTACAAAATTTTAAACAGTATAACTCACTAATTTACTGCTTCTTCTTGGCCTTGCAACTTGCTGTTGTGAGTCTTGATACATATATACGTATATCTGTGTAAATAAAATTGTGAAATGATTTTTTAGGTTGTATGGATGATAGAGGGACACGGTATTCATTTGGACAACAGTTTGTGACTACAGATTGCTGTCAATGCTTCTGTGGTAATGGTGGAAGTATCTCCTGTGCTCAGACACAGAATACTAGCAGTAAGTTAACTATTAAAAGTGTAATCATGAGAAAAGGCGTATTTTTAATAATTATGAAAAATAAGTACGTAGCTAGGATTAGGCCCACTATGTAATTACCTTTATTACATATATAACATCTTTTAATCCAGCTTTATATATATACGTATGTGATCATGACTGGATTTAACAAAAGCCAGCTTGGACACATCCAATAACCAGCTATGTCATTTAACTAACAGTCCATAAATGTAGCAGTGCCAAAAATTCTTCAGTCTGCTTTTAGGAGCCAGTCAGATTTCCACGAGGGTTTGTATTTAAAGGCTCTGGTAGCACTTGACAAGCAGTCACCTAGCTGGAAATTGCCAGGTGACTGGCTAGTAGTCTTAGTCATTAATTTGGCTAAGTTTGGGCACAAAATGGCCTTAGGTAATGCTATCTAGTCATGTTTCAACTTTGTGCAAATTTTTGTAGAGTCTTAACCTAACCATATATAGCTACATATACGTGTGTAATTTGTTGCTGTATTGCAAAATTACTCTGTTACAGTTAGCTATTAGCTAAATAGTCAGATTATTCTAGTGTCACTCATGTGTTACAATGACTCAATACTAGGCATACGCATGAACATAAATTTGCCTTGTGCATATCAGCAAATAAATGCCCTGTATATTTAGTGCTATCAATAAAATAAGACACATGATACCCCTTGAAAAGACATTTGGCTATGCAAAGGTTTAAACAGTGACTAAAGAGTAAAGCAGGGTGTCATGTAAATAAGCTAGACCTAAGTCACGCCTACCAACAACTGGTACTTTCGGATGAGTCCAAGGACTATATAACCATAAACACACATAAAGGGCTATTCAGGTTTACAAGATTGCCATTTGAAGCATCAACAGCACCAGTGATTTTCCAGCGGGTGATGGAGAGTTTGTTGAAAGGTATACAGAATGTCAGTGTGTATTTAGATGACATATTAGTTTCAGGATCATCAGACAGGATAACTTGGAGTCTGTACTGTCTAGGTTGGAAGCTGCAGGGTTTCGACTTAAGCAAAGTAAATGTATGTTCTTCCTTCCTGAAGTAGAATATCTAGGCCATCAAATCACACCAAACGGCCTCCACCCCACACCAGCCAAAGTGAAGGCAATTACAGCAGCCTCACCTCCAAAGAATATTGCACAATTGCAAGCTTTTTTAAGCCTTGTAAGCTACTACACAAAATTCCTGAAGAATATGGCCTCCATCTTAGCCCCACTATACAAGTTACTTCATAAGAAGGTTCAATGGATGCGGGGAGAAGAACAACAGTCTGCATTTACACAGATCAAAGAGCAGGTGAAGTTGGATGCAGTATTGATACATTATGATCCAACAAAAGTGCTTACCTTGTCCTGTGATGCATCCTCTTACGGGCTAGGGCCGGTATTATCACACAGAACACAAGATGATCTGGAACGGCCTATTGCTTTTGCATCCAGGACTCTTTCACCAACAGAGAAATGCTATGCCCAGTTGGACAAAGAAGGCTTGGCTATTATATTTGGCCTTAAAGAGTTTCATCAGTATCTACAACAAGGACGACATTTTATTGTCTACTCCGATCACAAGTCATTGACACACCTTTTCAATCCCTCAAGGGCCACCCCTGTCATGGCATTAGGACGTATCCAGTGTTGGGCTCTAACCATAGGCATGTATGACTATGAAATACAATATAAACCAGAGACACAGCAAGCTCATGCTGATGCGTGCAGTCGCCTAAGGCTCCTTCAAGTGTTCCCATTCCAGGAGACACAATTTTATTGATCAATCACTTGAACTCCACACCAGTTAAAGCTGCCCAAATAGCTTTATGGACCAAGTGTTGTCAACTGTTTCTAAATCAAGACTCACGATAGTGAGTCGCGAGGCCAAGAAGAAGCGTAGCAACGCGACCACTGAGTGAGTTATTTACACGTAGCACCACCCTCAAACTCGCAAATGCTCTAGTCAAGCCGCCATTAAAGCTATCGCTTAGTTATTAGCGACCCACAACGTTCTTACTATATAGAATCAAAAAACTGAGAATGGAGGAAATAGACACCACCATTCCTAAGTACCAGCCATTGCAAGTTTTATGGTGCCCGTTGTGCGACTACGCACGACGAACTATCCTTTCCCGCCCAATTCACCCGTTTACTAGACAATTAGTACCTTCATTGTTTGAAGAATCAATATCTCGAAGTTCGTAGACATCGATTCAGCCATTCTTCTAATACAGCCTTATAAATGCCTTCCTGTTACCACAAAAAATTTTACGCGGCAGTCATTTTTTTCTTTGTTTCTTTCTTTTATTTTCATCGCACACTTTTTTGGGGGCTTGCGGGAGCTTTGGTGAACCCCGGAAGTTTTTTCAAACTCTCTTTTATACATTCACTTGTTTGTCTAATAACTCACTCATTTCTTCATGGATTTCAGCCAAATTTGTATCAGCACTTCTCCTATGTATGCTCTACCTGTCATACTATTATTATAGTCTGAAGTAAACACTTGAATGTATTTGAGAAGGGCTATTACACTGCAGGTTGATGAGTAAGAAATTGTATGGTTTCCCGATTTTTCGCACTTCATAAAACAACCTTCCAATAGGCTTTACCCGAAAAAACCGACTGGAATGCATTGCTAAGGCTGTAATGATGCTGTACCTTGGTTAAACGAAGCAACAAGTCGAATATTTCGACCTACAGCCAACTTTGAAAATTTAGAAATTCACCTGTATTTCGTCTGCCAGCCTGCCTGACAGCCAGCCAGTCAGCCAGCCAGCCTGCCTGCCGTAAGACCCGGTTGCGCTAGGTGTAGGGCTCCAGAACTTTCACACAATAAAGGTAATGGCGGCGGATTTACGAAAATGTTGTTCCGAAGACGATTTACCCACTGCGCCATGGCGATTCCTTTTATCCTTCATTCCCTTCCTTGTTCTTCTATATTCCTAGCAAGGTGTGAATCTCACCTTCGAAGGTGACGATAGCCTGTTACGGCTTCTGCTTATTACGCCACGCTAAAACCTGGCTTGCACGTGATATAATTAGTTACAGTGGCACCATGGCACGATGTTTTCGCGTGTACGCGTGTACTTTATTACATCGTGAACTTCGAGATTATAGCCTTGGACAAATAGCTTTTGCTGTTTTTCGAGCGTTATTTGCTATCACACAGCTGCTTTGCCATGTAAGCGCGTTGTTAACAAGCGCCTGAAAACAAGCATAATTATTACGTAAGCGCCTGTAACATTTGTGCGCCTGCTGAAAGATTATTATGAATGCTTAGCATGTATAAAAAGCAAACAAACTAGAATGATAAAAAATTAAAAATTTAAAAGGTAAGTAGGGATTGAATTCAATAGTGCTACAAAAAGTAAGGAAACAAGGAATAAGATTTTGGGACGAGAGAACATTCTGGCATGAGATAATTTATAAAAGTTTAATCCCTACTTTTGGCTCACTTATTATTATTATTATTATTGATTTAGTCAGGATGGCTGTATCTACCAGAAGGTAGGTATACAGGTCCTCAATGACAAACAATATACAACTGATAAACTACAACAACTGAACAAAACTAACACTTCAGTATAGGTTTGCCAAAAGTAGGGATTAAACTTTTATAAATTATCTCATGCCAGAATGTTCTCTCGTCCCAAAATCTTATTCCTTGTTTCCTTACTTTTTGTAGCACTATTGAATTCAATCCCTACTTACCTTTTAAATTTTTAATTTTTTATCATTACTATTATTAGTCTGAAGTAAACACTTGAATGTATTTGAGAAGGGCTATTACACTGCAGGTTGATGGTTGTCATAACTTGGACCCCCTTCGAATGATTTGCATAAACTTTCACATATAAAATCTATATCATTAAGTACGGTAGTACTTAATAGTAGGGATTGGTAAGAAATTGTATGGTTTCCCGATTTTTCGCACTTCATAAAACAACCTCCAATAGGCTTTACCCGAAAAAACCGACTGGAATGCATTGGTAAGGCTGTAATGATGCTGTACCTTGGTTAAACGAAGCGACAAGTAGAATATTTCGACCTACAGCCAACTTTGAAAATTTCGAAATTCACCTGTATTTCGTCTGCCAGCCAGCCTGCCGTAAGACCCGGTTGCGCTAGGTGTAGGGCTCCAGAAATTTCACACAATAAAGGTAATGGTGGTGGATTTACGAAAATGTTGCTCCGAAGACGATTTAACCACTGCGCCATGGCGATTCCTTTTATCCTTCATTCCCTTCCTTGTTCTTCTATATTCCTTTAGCAAGGTGTGAAACTCACCTTCGAAGGTGACGATAACCTGTTACGGCTTCTGCTTATTACGTCACGCAAAAACCTGGCTTGCACGTGATATAATTAGTTACGGTGGCACCATATGCATGGCACGATGTTTTCGCGTGTACTTTATTACATCGTGAACTTCGAGATTATAGCCTTGGACAAATAGCTTTTACTGTTTTTCGAGCGTTATTTGCTATCACACAGCTGCTTTGCTATGTAAGCGCGCTGTTAACAAGCGCCTGTAAACAAGCATAATTATTACGTAAGCGCCTGTAACATCTGTGCGCCTGCTGAAAGATTTATTATGAATGCTTAGCATGTATAAAAAGCAAACAAACTAGAGTGATAAAAAAATTAAAAATTTCAATGGTAAGTAGGGATTGAATTCAATAGTGCTACAAAAAGTAAGGAAACAAGGAATAAGATTTTGGGACGAGAGAACATTCTGGCATGAGATAATTTATAAAAGTTTAATCCCTACTTTTGGCTCACTTTAGTAGGTTTGCCAAAAGTAAGGATTAAACTTTTATAAATTATCTCATGCCAGAATGTTCTCTCGTCCCAAAATCTTATTTATTGTTTCCTTACTTTTTGTAGCACTATTGAATTCAATCCCTACTTACCATTGAAATTTTTAATTTTTTATCACTCTAGTTGATGTATCACTCTGTAGTAAAAGTTTTAAAAAATCTCGGGCTTGAGTTTTTCAAAATTAAGCTTCAAAGTTTAATTTGCAATATTGTGTGCTAGGCAAGTACAAGTTATGCCCATGCAGTACTTCACTAGTAATAACATCTGTTTATGCTTCCAAAAAAGTAGTGATATGCTAAACAAAAACACCCTGGGTGTAAAAAAAGTGCGAGGCCAATCAGAAACAACATTGAAAATAGGTATGTGCGACCAAAACCTTTGATATCAGTTGAGGCCAAGAAGTTACTTATCAAAATTCTTTTTAACTACTTGAATGACATACATTAGTTTATAGCATATTTTCACAACTATGATTGGCTTTGTGACTTGGCCACCTTTTTCACACCATCATTATTAATAAAGGTGGCCAAGTGACAAAGCCAATCATAGTTGTGAAAATATACTATAAACTATTGTATGTCATTCAAGTAGTTAAAAAGATTTTTGATAAGTAACTTCTTGGCCTCAACTGATATCAAAGGTTTTGGTCGCACATACCTATTTTCAAGGTTGCTTCTGATTGGCCTTGCACTTTTTTTACACCCAGGGTGTTTTTGTTTATATGTATTACAAGGTTGGCCTTCAAAGCCAATAAATGATGCCCAAAAGTCTTATTACAATCGTCAGCAAGAGCTGAGTGTGGAGGGCAACTGCCTTTTATGGGGCAATAGAGTTATCATGCCACCGCAAGGCTGCAAGCTTATCCTGGAGGAGTTACTCATAGGCCATCCAGGTATAGAGCGGATGAAACGACTGGCAAGAAGTTACTTGTGGTGCCCGGCTTAGATGGTAATATAGAGCAGAAGGTGAAATCATGTATCCCATGCCAGTCTAACAAGAAGTTGCCGTCAACTGCTTTGTTGCACCCGTGGGAGTGGCCACGTTCCCCATGGTCAAGATTCACGTGGATTATGCTGGCTCATTTCTGGGGAAAATGTTTTTACTGATTGTTGACAGTTATTCCAAATGGGTGGCAGTACATGTTACAACCAGTGCCACTGCTGCTACCACAATTGACAAATTACAGATCATCTTTGCAGCTTTGGGACTACTAGAAGTCATAGTCTCAGATAATGGACCAGCTTTTGCAGTGATGAATTTAGAATGTTTGTGAAGCAAAATGGGATACAACATGTGCTGACACCTCCGTATCACCCTGCATCGAATGGCCTAGCTGAACGCTATGCACAAACATTCAAGGATGATGTGAGAAAGTTAACAGGGGGGTCAATTGAATCCAGGGTAGCAAGATTCTTTTCCTAGTATCAGAATACACCACAGTCAACCACAGGCACCACCCCAACAGAGTTGATGTTTGGAAGGAAGCTCCGGACCAGGTTAAGATTTTTTGAAACCTAATTTAGAAGTCTCAGTTCGTCAGAAGCAATCAAAGCAGAAAGCATTTCATGACTATCATGCCACGGACCGCACTTTGGATGAAGGAGCATTGGTTTGTATGTACACAACCAGTCTGGTATTCCTAAGTGGATGCCTGGATTCATAATCAAGAAGGCGGGGCCAGTTTCCTACCTGGTACAGTTGGAGAACTCCCAAAAGCAATTGCACCACCACCAAGATCACATTAGACTTTGCCTGTCAGTTTCACAAGCAGCAACTAATGAGCATAGAGAACCCCCTGATAACATAGAAGATATTGCTTCCAATTTTTCCACAGTTGGACAGGACAGACGGTACACCCCCACCACCATCAACATTGCGTTGATCTGAATGCATCAGACGCCCTCCACAACTTTATTTTTAAGGAGGAAGGACTGTAGTGATGTCAGACATACACGTGACAAAGTATATATAAACGCATACACAATCAATTATAATCAGTCTTGTTATACTTGTTGTTAATGGTGATTGTTTGAATCATTATTGTGTATTTCCCAAATACAACAGGAACATTCCGTTCCGTTCCGTAGAACAATGACACCCGGATTAAACTATTAGTTTGTCCCCTAGCATAAGTCATAGTCATGTCATTGTTTGTTGCACTTAAATGGCTTCCTGAATTGTGAATTTTCATGGGCTATTTTACTGTGCAATTATTGAATGTTGCCATGCGGTAGGCTATTAAAACTGTGCAATTAGAGAATAATTGCACGGCTACTAACGGCACAAATTTATACAGGCTATGCGATTAGATCAATAATCGCATAGCCTGTATAAATTGTGCCGTTAGTAGCCGTGCAATTATTCTCTAATTGCACAGTTACTGCATAGCAACTGTCAGTAATTGCACAGTAAAGTAGCCAGTCAAAATTCACAATTCGGGAAGCCGTTTAAGTGCAACAAGCAATGACATAATTAGCAACGAATGAAATCGCGTAGCACTGGAGGTTCATAGAAACTGACTTATATGGCAACCAAGTAATGGTTACGCGGCTGTGGAGTAGTACTCGTTAATCTCTACAAGAATGTCTCAATCCTAACCTTTTAGAATGAATCTCCACTCAATTCTGAATGTGCAGTTACTAAAACAAGCGATACGGAATGAACAAGACTTTCGAGCGTGCCTCAGATAGAAATAAGCGGCGCGCCTGAGGTTAGAGTGGGAGTGCAAGTGACGTGCAATGCGATTAGAAGGCAATCACACACATTTTCGTGCAATTCGAGAATAATTGTACACGTAACAGTCAAATTGCACTCGGCTTCGCCTCGTGCAATTACTTGACTGTTACTGGTACAATTATTCTCGAATTGCACTCAAATGTGTGTGATTACCTATACAAATTAAACAAGTTATAAAAAATTATCATACTAAATTTTTGCAAATTTTTAGACTTTAGATCTATTATGAACCACAATAGTGGTTCATAGTGGTTCATAATAGGGATCCAATGAAATATTGTAAAACACCCTAATAGAACACACACTAAACCATCTTCAAAGCTTCTTTGGTTTGAAAAACTTGTCCAGATCCTCTGTTAATGCTCCTAAGACTATTGCCAAAGTATAAAAAGCCTAAGCATAGCTTATCCATATTTTTCGTTGCCCAATTCTCCATCTTCTTCTGGTTTCGCACATCTACAGCCTATGTGAAGTAAAAATTAAAAATGAAATCTTCCGGTCTATCTTTAAAATGTCCTTACCCAGGTTTGTGTTATGTTTAAAAGTTCATTATCTAAAGCGATTGTTATGAACAAAAACGTCTACTCTAAAGACCGAGAAACCATAGAAATGTGCAAAGGCTTTGTACGGAAAAACTGCTTTAAGATTATGAAATGAATCTTAATATTCTGATTTGATTTGATTTATATTTTAGACTTCTTACAATCGGCTAAAGTCGTTTTCCTTGCAGGAGTATAGATACATCACACACATACATACAAACAAAACACATCATATTATCTTTAATGAATGATTTTATAACTGAGCTGCTTATTTCAGCTATTTGTGCAACTTCGTGTTTTCATCACTATAAAAATAACAAAGTCCTGTATTTTCCACGACATCCCTAAAACAAAGTTTTCCGAAATGAAGCACTTTGAGTAGAGCACACCACGTGTTCAAGTTGCGATTTATTTGAAAGGCGTTTAACAATCTAGCAATGCCAAATCAACACAGTGGAGGATAAAATACTTAAGGGAATTGCTTATAATTATAATGTTCATAGGCCTAGTTAGTTATTAGTCGGGACATGATTTTGTCTTTAAGTTAGTCTCTCATTGCCAGACCCTTTTCTCACAGGCGCTTATCACTTAGAAATTATAAGTGTGGCACTTATAATCTCTAATCGATAAGCGCCTGTGCGAAGAGGGTCTGGCTACGCAAGACTAATTTTGTCTACTGCTGATAGAAAAATTACAGTAGTGTCTTGGTGTTGCACACACCAATTATATATAAATAAATATAAATATAAATAAAATATAAATACATATTATATAATATATATATACCCACTAGCACTTTATTCTAGTCTCTCATAGTCTCATGTAGTCTCTGGTAGTCTCTCATAGTCTCTGGTAGTCTCTCATAGTCTCTCATAGTCTCTGGCAGTCTCTCACAGTCTCTGGTAGTCTCTCGTAGTCTCTGGTAGTCTCTCATAGTCTCTGGTAGTCTCTCACAGTCTCTGGTAGTCTCTCATAGTCTCTGGTAGTCTCTGGTAGTCTCTCATGGTCTCTGGTTAGCTCTGGTAGTCTCTGGTAGCCTCTCATAGTCTCTCACAGTCTCTAGTAGTCTCTCATAGTCTCTGGTAGTCTTTGGTAGTCTCTGGTAGTCTCTCATGGTCTCTGGTAGTCTCTGGTAGTCTCTGGTAGTCTCTCATGGTCTCTCATAGTCTCTGGTAGTCTCTGGTGGTCTCTCATAGTCTCTGGTACTCTGTAGTCTCTTATTTTCTCTCATAATTGCTCTCTGGTAGTCTCTCGTAGTCTCACATCATAATCTGTCATAGTCTCTGATAGTCTCTTATTGTCTCTGGTAGTCTCTCATAGTCTCTCATTGTCTCTCATTGGCTCTGGTAGTATCTAGTGGTTTCAGTCTCATATACATAGCTAGCTATAGTCTCTGGTAGTGGTCTCTGGTAGTATAGTCTCTCACATCAATTGCATGATAAATTTAGCTACGTATTACCAAATGTTTCTAGTATAACTATAGTTATACGTACGTATCTATAGCTAGCTACCTAGTTATATAACTACCCTGCAGACATGATGATCAATCTATAGCTACGATTTAGCTCAATGATAAACTAGCTAGCTATTTTCATTGCAGCGTACATGAGATTGATAGCTATAAATTATAGCCAGCTACCTATATGGGTACAAACAATTGGCAATAGATAAATTAAAAATGCCAACTCCCGCTATTGTTGTGAGAGACCATACCAGGACTATGACAGACTACCAGAGAATATGTATAAGACTATGAGAGATTGCCAGAGACTATGAGAGACTACAAGAGACTATGAAAGACTACCAGAGACTATACCAGAGACTATAAGAGACTACGGGAGACTACCAGAGACTACCAGAGACTATGAGAGACCACCAGAGACTATGAGAGACTACCAGAGACTATGAGAGACTACCAGAGACTATGAGAGACTACCGGAGACTATGAGAGACTACCAGAGACTATGAGAGACTACCAGAGACTACGTGAGACTACCAGAGACTATGAGAGACTAACATAGACTGTGAGAGACTACCAGAGATTATGAGAGACTATCAGAGACTATGAGAGACTACCTGATACTGTGAGAGACTACCAGAGACTATGAGAGACTACCAGAGACTACCAGAGTCTATGAGAGACTGCCAGAGAATACCACAGACTATGAGAGATTACCAGAGACTGTGAGAGACTACCAGAGACTATGAGAGACTACCAGAGACTATGAGAGACTACCACAGACTACGAGAGACTATGAGAGACCACCAGAGACCATGAGAGACTACCAGAGACTATGAGAGACTGTGAGAGACTACCAGAGACTGTGAGAGACTACCAGAGACTCTGAGAGACTATGAGAGACTACAAGAGACTACCAGAGACCATGAGAGACTACCAGAGACTATCAGAGACTACATGAGACTATGAGAGACTACCAGAGACTGTGAGAGACTATGAGAGACTACCAGAGACCGTGAGAGACCACCAGAGACTATGAGAGACTACCAGAGACTATGAGAGATTTCCAGAGACTGTGAGAGACTACCAGAGACTATGAGAGACTATGAGAGACTATGAGAGACTACCGGAGACTGTGAGAGACTATCAGAGACTACCTGAGACTGTGAGAGACTACCAGAGACTGTGAGAGACTACCAGAGACTATGAGAGACTACCAGAGACTATGAGAGACTATGAGAGACTACCAGAGACTGTGAGAGACCATGAGAGACTACCAGAGACTATCAGAGACTACATGAGACTATGAGAGACCACTAGAGACTGTGAGAGACTATGAGAGACTACCAGAGACTATGAGAGACTACCAGAGACTGTGAGAGACTACCAGAGACTATGAGAGACTACCAGAGACTACGAGAGACTACTAGAGACTGTGAGAGACTACCAGAGACTATAAGAGACTACCAGAGACTATGAGAGACCATGAGAGACTACCAGAGACTACCAGAGACTATGAGAGACTACCAGAGACTATGAGAGACTATGAGAGACTACCAGAGACTATGAGAGACTACCAGTGACTGTGAGAGACTACCAGAGACTATGAGAGACTACCAGAGACTACATGAGACTATGAGAGACTAGAATAAAGTACTACTGGGTATATATAATATATAATATGTATTTATATTTTATTTATATTTATTTATATATAATTGGTGTGTGCAACACCAAGACATTACCAAAATTACTTGGTTCATTGATAAAGGTAATGAATTTCATAGACTGTCATAATTAATGCTTATGATGTTACTGAGATGGCTATATACATATTGATAATTAAATTTTTGTGGTATAAAAAGTCTAATAGAACATGCAAAAATGTGAGTATAATCAGCTGTATAGGTGTGCAATGATTTTAGCTGTAAGGTTATGGATACAAGTAACACATATATATAGCTAGCTACGGTACAGCTCTCGACTAAGTTTACAAAAACACTCGTGTCCTCTGGAGTGCCTCGACACATCTCGAAGATAACTCGCGGGTTGTTTTCGAACGCACGAGTGTTACAATGCACATATAAATGCTTAATGTACATCAGTAGTGCTTGTGAGTAATTACTGACGAGTGGTGAACACTCAAGAGTAAATCGTGCCGTGCTCTTAAGTGCTCGCAAGTAATCACTGACGAGTGGTAAATACTCGTGAGTAAATCCTGTCATGCCCTTTGTCGTGCAGTATAGACTTACACAAGTTTGTCCGTGCTTCCTTTATCAAATCAACATTGGAATGATCTCACAAATAGCCCCAGCTCCTTCACTTAAGCTCCTTATCACATGCACTTTGTGTTAGAGCATGTGTGCTTTGTCTAAGAACACATGCAAGAATTTAGCTGCGTGTGCTGTCTCAGTCTTGTGTCATTAGGACTCATTCGCGTGTTTGGTGTTTGGAGTTATACATACGTAGTATAGCTACGTACAATGACTCACGTGCAGCACACGAAGTTTGAGTCACGTGCAGCACACAAGGTCTGACTCGCGAGCAGCACGCGATGTCTGACTCACGTGTAGCACTCGCAGTATGACTCGAGTGCAGCGCACGAAGTATGACTCGCGTGCAGTAACACACAAGCTTTGACTGATCTCTCAAATAGAATTGATAAACACACGCGTGAATGGTACACGTGAGTGTAAACTTAGTCGTGAGCTGTACCGTACCTGTCCAGCAATGGACATAAAATAACTAAAGAAACGAGTAAATTAAAAAAATTGTTAATTTCAAAAAAGTGAATAGGGATCTGAAAAAAGTACCTATAAACAAGATGAGAACTTTCGATTCTATTATATTTGAGATCCCTATTTTGACTGTTGCAAATCATATAGCTAGCTAGACCGTACCACAATCAAAATAGGGATCTCAAAATCGTAAGCTATCATCTTGTTTAGGTACTTTTCAGAATCCCTATTCAGTTTTTGAAATTTAAATTTACTCATACGTACATACAGTATATGGAAAGTGAACTATTTTGAATACGGAGCTTGTTGGATCAGACTTCAGACTGAAATTGGCAAGAAATCAAATAAATGTACCCAAAATGAGAATTTAATCAAAATGATAGGCAAGGCTTGTGTAGTGTTATTACTGATGGAAATATAATTTTATGATCACAATTCAGACTACCGCTTGTTTCTTTTTTACACCTGGGTGTTTTAGATGAGATAATTAAAATGTAACATTTCCAAATTTTCTTTTGCCAAGTACGTATGTAAGCATTGTCTCATATCTTGAAATTGTTGTCAACATGAAGTTATATCATCAGTTGCCTCAATGTATGATTAAATTAAGTACAAATTAACACCTTTATACAAGTGGATTGGTGCTATTTTAAAATATATAATTAACCTTAGTATTTAGTGTTTATGGTAGTGATTGAAATTTTTCTGGACATTTGTTTTCATAATTATTATATGTATAGTAAATTTGATCAAGTCAGTCAAAAAAATGCTGAAAGCTGGCCAAAAAATGTCTGATGACTGGCCATTATCATTGTTAAATGCTTAGTATGAAGTATGTGTATAGCCATATGCACAATTGGTCAATCATAACAATAAAAATCCTTTTTTGTCAAAATGGCCTTGTCTCACAAGCAAAAGACGCATAAAACCAAGGCGAAAGTATTGACAAATTGATCTGCAATTACATGCATGCATAGTACCACAATCGTTCTTGGAGGGAGTTTGGGGTTTGATGGCTGAATGTGAGAATCATATTTACCACAATGATCAATCTTGCTCAGGTGAAATACTTGTAAATCTCTTAGAAACTGCACTTAGTACTTTAGTAGAAGAGGGAATACAGCTACTAGTATCTTCATCGTATGTCTCAGAACATTCCTTACTATCACGAATCCATAGTTCTCTGACACAGTATTTACATTTGCTGGTGTATGGCGTAAATGACTGTACCATTCCACCAATAGCTATTAAATCATACGTATATCCTTCAGCACACCTACAGTGTAGGTCGTCCTAAGATACAACTGAATTTGGACAAAATAGAATTGCTGAGAGGTATAGTGGATATACATGGAGTCAAATTGCAGATGCTCTACAAGTTAGTAGAACTACTTTATGGAGAAGATTGAAAGAGGCCGATTTTGTATTAGTGAAATACACTGACATATGCGATGATGAACTTGACAGTATTATCTCACAAATTCAACAGGAAAATCCAAGTTGTGGACAGCAACTGATAATTGGCATCTACGAGCCAGAGGTATACATGTACAACATAAGAAACTTCATGAAAGTGTGAGAAGAACAGATCCTATCCGAAGGCACATCCGCAGGCATGAAGTTTTATCTAGACGAACATACTCAGTAAAACAGAGCAATAGTTTGTGGCATATTGATGGACATTATAGTCTAATCAGGTGGCGTATGGTTATACATAGTGGAATAGATGGGTATTCTTGAATGGTAGTATATTTGGCATGTTCTACTAACAACTGTGCATCAACTGTATATGAGCTTTTGAAAGCAGCAATCAAAGAATACGGGATACCTAGCTGTGTACGTTCTGACAAAGGAGGCGGAAATATCTCAGTTTGTCGCTATATGGTTGCAGTTCGTGGTACAGGAAGAGGGAGTCATATTGCTGGATCATCATCACACAACCAAAGAATTGAACGTCTTTGACGTGATGTGTACAGATGTGTATGCTCTACCTATCATCTATGCAATGGAAGCAATGGGGGCGCTTGATCTTGATGATGAAGTTGACCTATTTGTGTTACACTGTGTGTATCTCGCCAGAATTAATAAAAGCCTTAGTGATTTCACAACTGCATGGAATCTTCATCCTTTGAGAACAGAGAGAAACTGGTCACCAAAGCAAATAATGATCAATTGCTTAATTCAGCAAGCCGAAATTTCTTAATCTACCGAAGTACCAGATGACTTTGGTATTGATTATGAAGGACCCCATAGCACAAGAGGAACCTGGCACAGTAAAGATTCCTTCAACAAATCCTACTTTAAGTGAAACAAGTTTGCAAGAGTTTTTGAATATTGTTGACACTGCATCTTTCTTTGATGATTTTAGTTTACATCGTTACATATCATGCAGACAATCATTGCTTAACACGATACAATAAATCAAATGCTTAGCATATGTACATGTGTTGGCTGTGTAAGAATTTAGCACTAATGATTACAGTAGTATACATAAATATCACAACTACACAGTTATACCTAGCCACCAACAGCTAGAAATAACCTTGTTCCAAAAACAAATCAACGTTCAAATCATTTCTAATCAAATAACGTCATAGATTGCTAGCTATACAAGTTTAGTTCTAACCAATAACACAGTATGTTAGGTTAGGATGTTATGGCATAGTAAATGAAGTAGTGTCAATCACAGTGTCAACATGATTCCCACTTCATCATTGATGTGTAGTCAAATACAAATTCCCTAGATTGTCAATTGTATTCTGGAAATAAAGCTAAAAGTAATGAGTTACGATTTTAATAGCTATCCCTACTATGAAGTACTAGCTACCATTAATGATGAATCTACGTATTTTAGGTATTTCAACTGGCATCATTGCAGTGATCATTGTTATCACAATATTAGTGATTGGTGTTATCATTATTTTCATGATATTTGTATGGTGGTTAAAAAAGAAGAGGTATAGAAAGAAAAACACTAGGTATGTGTTTTCTATGTATACATGTATGTACTTACATACGTACATATGTACATGCAATGAATACATTAAACATCAGGGTGAAGTTTAAGAATCAAACTTAGCTATAACATGCATTATATGTACATACGTACGTACGTATATGCATACTTGTGCTAATGTTTACACCATTCCCTGATTAGATCTTATAGAGTGAATATATCATCATCATATAAACTGGTTGTGAACCCATAAAGTTCCACAGGTATGAATTTTGCTTTTTCAAAGCTTAACATTAAATTGCTGAGATATGGTGAGATAAAAAATTTATTAAACTTCTGAATTTTTAAAACTGTAGGCTATGACATTATCTTTAGACCACACCTTATCATACTTTAAAAATGCCAATATGAAACACCTAAACTTTGAAGAAAGAGCAGTATAAACATAACTTATATTATCAGTTATCAGTGTATTGTATAAGGAAGATGACATGGTTGGAAGTTTACACAACTTCTTTGATTATTAGAGGGTTTTCAAAGCCTGGAAATCAAATAGCTGATCATGAGATCAAGACAGATAATCAAACTGCTGATCGTGAGGTCAAGACTGCCAATGAAAAAGGTATGCAATTACATTTGACAATACCATCTTAAACACATGCAGTGTCAGATACATTTTCACCAAATGAACAAATGTTATGGTTTGTTCTATATACGTAAGAAACAAATCATTCAAAAATCGTTGGTTTTAAATAAGGATGTGGAAAATGACCATTCATCCAAGCAATCGAGTTTCAGCTTGCTCAAAATCTACCTGGGTAGCTACATAAATCGCACCAGCTAGGCGAGTTGTTAACAACCTGTATACCAGCTTTATTCGTTTAAAAACTTTATTTTAATGAATATTCCCACAGAATCTGGTTTACCGGTCACTAACAACTCACCTGCTGCAATTTATCTACCCAGGTAGCACTGAAACTTGACTTGACAAGCACCCACGACAAACTAACAATATAAAAATCACCATAGAAGACATCCACCTCATAATTACTGAACAGTTTCATACCGACGTTTTGAAATAATAGCAGACGCAGCACCATCAGCACCATTTTTAAAGATAAAAATGTTTCAGACATTACGCAGACCGAATCCTGCAGCATACGGGCGTAACATATAAGTAACACAATAATGCAAGTAATGAATATCGTCCATTGTGTAAGATTTGTCAAATCCATTCACAAGTATGACATTTTATACATGTTTCTCATTTTTGTGTCAAATAGTATTGTTACTGTTATTTCAACTATTATCATTGACCATTAACATAGAAGTACATATGTTGATTTAGGTTCCTACATGATCCTAGTGACTAGTTTGAGAGATGATACCTTCAAACTAACACAAGAAATAATCAATAGTGCTTTCAGTAAACATCAACTACAAAGTTTTATCATATCAAATGACTGCTTAAAAATTTGTGAACTTCTTGGAACAGGTGAGATGTGATTTTTACTGTATAACATAGCAGCTTAAGTACAGAAATTGTTAGCTATTTAGTAATGTATATAAAGGACAGCCTAAACAGTATTATGGATGGTTGATTGCTTATATACATACCTATGTTTATACATGCCTATGAACGTATGTAGCTATGTAGTAGGCATGAGCAATCAATTGATTTAATTTGTAATATTATTGAGAAATAATCATGATGACAAAACAATGCTGTCAATAATTGTGATGTCCATTATAAAAATACACCATAAACTAGTCATGTCTAAATAGTCATAAGGTAAAACAAAAGATGCATAATACGTATAATATACAAGGAGGCATAATAAATTTGATTTCTGATTTTTTATAAATTGGATATGATGCAAAATTTGATGACAATTATCGTGATGAAAATTCACACAATCGCTCAGGTCTACTACGTAGGTGAAATAATATTATATGTAGTACATAGACATGTGGAGAATTATTGAGTTAATAATTTAATAAGACAGTTAATAAACAGATCAACAGATCATCATTAAAATGGCTATTTGCTTGTACCATGTATATTACAATTTGACAAGCAAATGTTTGATAGCCAAATTTGTATAGGTGGGAACCCAGCCTGAGGATATTCATGGATTTGGAAACCGAGGTGAAGCCAAGGTTCTAAACCATGAAAATCCCTACATATATAGCTGACTATGGCTATGATTGGTCCTACCAACCCACCCAACAGCACCCCATTATATTTACATATATGGAAACTTGCAAGGATAGATTGTGGATTTTGATTTATTATAGCTAGCTATAGGTGAAACAGTAAATAATTGAACCCATTATTGATAATGGTAAGCAATTGAAACCCACAATCAATATCATTATATTCTACTATATAAGTAGCTGTGCTATTAACCTTTTGTTAGCTTGTTATTCTAGAAGGAAGCAGGGCGATTAGCTAGAAGTAAGCAGATCTCTAAGTAAACATTTTAGAAACCCGTGGGTTTCTAATATCAAAGAATAAAACTATAATAGCCACATAAGAATAGCTAAATCCTGGTGTTATGCCTGGGATTATAGATGTATTAGTGAATGCATTTTTGGTGTACGTATGTATGTAGGTAGTTATATCCAGCTGCTTGTAATCTTTACTATTTGGTGCAAGAAATTTTTTCAAGCTTCATTTTCTAGGTACGTAGTCTTAAAATCTTAAAACAGCTGTGTATCTACAAAGCTATTATGAAAAGTGGTCTTTTGTGTATTTGAAAGTTAAGGGTGTAATGCACATACGTATATTCATTAAATACTGAACACGTGTGGATAAATACTTTCATAAATCTTTTTTCAAATGGATATATAAAAATCTTTTGAATTCATAGGTTCATTTGGACAAGTATTTTATGGATTGTTTACAATTGAAAATGATCAAAGTATTATGGAGGTTGCAATAAAAACAATAAAAGGTACGTACGTACGTATGTACATATGTATGTATGTATGTATGTATGTATGTATGTATGTATGTATGTATGTATGTATGTATGTATGTATGTATGTATGTATGTATGTATGTATGTATGTATGTATGTATGTACAAATGTACAAATTTGTGTTAGTCATCGTAACTGTATAATATTGTTCTTTGTATGTTGTACATAGCATAATACGTACATGGGGCTTCTGTGTCTAACTATAACATATAATTATGAGTAGAAACCTTATTTCTAAACTCTGAATGTCCTAGAAAATTTCCACGATGACTTTGTAAGTTGGTAGACTATATACTTTCATTTTAGGCTGAACAGCAAAATCTTGGGTGAAATTGAAATGAATTGAAATTGCGAGTAGCGTGCTCTGGAAGGTAAACGCACAGGTAAGTGTAAGTTGAGTGGATTGTAGCAGGAGGAAGCTAAAAGACAAATGAATGTATGGCTTGCCTAGTCCGAATCACAGAAAGGTACCGAACACTAAAACCATGGCAAGTTGGCAACTTGAGAGTTGGCTACAACCACGGCTACAACAAACTGCATAAGCAACTACTAATACTCCCAGCAAGACCGAGCAATAACTCTTTCTCTAATACGTATTATTAGGCTTGTATTGTCAAAAAGTGTGGTGTATGCCTCAGGTCTTTCATTTCTTTGATCAATTATGTATCTTTACAAGTGTTCCAGGTTTCTAAGCAGTTAGTAACCTCTCCTGAGGTTTCTAATGTAGTTATTAAGGGCTAAGAATTATTCTAAAAAGCTAACAACCCAATGACGGGCTAGCTAAATTTGTACAACTACTCTTTAATTACCCTATCACCTAGCTATGTATTATATAAACAATCTATCGACTTGCTGGATGAGGTTGTTCCACCAGACCATTAGCATAGATCGTGTACCAGTGGCAGCTACGTAGTATTTTAATCATAATGTAGTAAAAGTCTGTAGATCACACGACCACTCCGGTACTGAAGTGCTTCAATCTTCAAAGATTATAGCCATCTGCATGATGAAGTTATTATTACTGATTGTGAAAGGAATTAATAGCCTAATACATAGCTGTATTGTGTGCATGTAGCTATGTGTATATTATTTTTTTAAAAATGCATGCTGTTACTGCATTTGTATAGCTGACTTGTAAATTGAACTACGTAAAAATCAAGTTGATGTTTTACCATCTAATTATATAAACACCAGGCGCTGTGTAAGTTAAATCACTGTTAATCAACTCCTTTTCAATGTATTGTAATAGTAATTAATGACATCAGGAGTAAGTCACATGAGCAAAGACTCATCACTAAGGAACACATAACAATGCATACAAATTTAATTCTTTTATTTAAGCTGACTTTATCTTTAGTGAACTAATTACTTTATGCTAAAAATCCAAAACAGCCAGCCCCAATACATAACATCTTGGCTGATGTTAAAATGTGTTCTGGGTCACAGCAACTGTTGCATATATTAAATGCCTTAGGATGCATTACGTCCCCTGACACACATGAAAGGTTTGTAATTCAGCATGCAGAGGTTAGACGACATGATAGCATATGGAATGAACTATCTCAACAAGTATTTACTGTTGCATCAGTAGAATATCCTACAAAATTATGCAGCAGTTTATTGCGGAAATCAAAGCCACAGTTACCATGGCACCACAATACAATTGGTACAGCCTGATGCCACTATAACATATCCAGGTGTGAACAATTCACCAGCAGCACAACAAATGGCAGATAAATCCAGTGCCATCATACATGACATCTTATTAAATGACAGCACTGCAAACAACAGTCAAGCTTGCAGTACACAGCTGCTCTACATCGTATGAGAACCATCACCACAAGATATCTTACCAAGCCAATGTCTGTGACTGCAGTCAGCATGTCTGAAGCTTTGGTTAATACTGAAGATAATGAAACAAGTCATATGTACCTTTACCGACAGTATTAACATTTGAAAGGTTTTTGGAAAATCCACAAGAGAAATCAGTAAGAGAGACGCTTAAATCAAAGATGGCAGTATATACATACTTTTCAAAAGTTTTTGATAAGCCGACAGAACATTGAGAAACAATTTAAAGGACATGAGATACTTCTTAGACAATAAACCACCCCAACACCTAAATGCTTTGCATATACATTATATAGAACTAGTAAATGAAAACCCAGATAGTGATGAAACAATGGGTTTAGTAACTGAAGTCTTAAAATAGGGCCAAATATACAAGATGGCTGGGTAGTAATTGTGGGGGATGGCAAGACCTACCAACACCTATTGAATATCAAGGGAATGTATCCCCAAACACATTTTAGAAGGAATTGATTTTTCAGGAGATTGGCACATCTTGCAACCAGTATAAATAAATAAAGCTATACTTCCTACGTATGTGGCACAAGAATCTGGTTTTCAAGGATCAATGGAGCTACACTGGAGTCACTAGAAACTCGCAGCTATTTTACACTGCTTTAATTTCTTCTCCAGGTTTGGGAAACCTTGTATTGACTATTGTAAAATGCTTATTTGATGTCAGGAGGGTTCACAGTTAATGTAACAAGATAGAGGTGGCATTCAGTAGCACTTGATGAGCCACATGAAATGTGCATCAACAAAGATTGAAAAGTACTGTTGCACATTCTATTTACAAAAGACTACGTAGCTTGTTTTTGAATGACAGAACTATAGGACATACAAAATTTATTACAACAATTATTAACATCAAGCAGAAAACATAGAACAGATGTGTTCAGTTATTTCTTCCAACAAAATTTTTTATCTTGAACAATCAAATTGAGAAATATAGTAGAACCTGTGTAATATGGACACCTTGGGACCACCTAAAAATGTCCTGATTATCAAGGTGTCCTGACTTTCCAGGTCAGCTTATGTACTGTACTAAAGAGCTACTTTAAGACCTTAAATAAGTGTGTGGATTATGCAGGTGTCCTCATTTTCAAGTGTCCACATTAACAGGTCCACCATAGTTAATGTTTTCAGTGGCAAAAGAGCTACTGAAGAACAGGCAAGTTATTTGCTAAACTGCCATGAAATTGGCACAAATAGCTTTGATAAATACATTAATTACTACATACGTACTAAAACAACCCAGATCAACAAATGCTCCTCTTAGAAGACATCAACTACTCACTATGAAGTCACTGAAACCTAAAAGAAAGAGATCTAGCCCACAAGAAAAGGAAACAAAACAAGTATTGCAGTGTTTAAGGAAAAAACTAGTGCAGTGTAGACACAATACACAGCCTGATGCTTGTAGCAATGACCAGTATAGCAATTTGCAGTTGACGGATACCACACAGATAGGTACAAATAGAAGATGCTGCTAGACTCTGTTTTCCAAAATAACATAACGCATTCTCTGACGTGGCATACCAGACAGATAGGTATGAATAGAAGATGCTGCTAAACCCTGTTTTCCCTAACATGCAGTAAAATAGCATAACGCATTCTCTGACATGGCAATTGGATTGATCAAAATCTTGGTACAGAAGGATAAATACTTGCGTTCCACTGATGTATTATAGGTTTTATGTGTTGAGGATGTCAGAGCTGTGTTGGACAGCTTGGTCCAATTTGTGGGTATCCATGCTAGGCTGCTGTCTGATACTAGTGATAAGAGTTTAGGAGGAATGAGTGGTGGACTGAACTGTTTGAAGTATGGAGCCTGTGAAAATACAACATGCATTATTACAAGAGAGAGCATCCGCTAATATGTTGGCCTTTCCCTCTATATGTGTTGCTGAAAACCAAAAATTGAAACAAGACACCAAAAATACTAGTATGCAGATCAAGTCCATCAAATGATGATCTTTACTGTAGGTATTGTTGAGGATGTGGATTACTACCGTATTGTCCACCTTGAACTCCACCAAGTGACCCCGCCATTGATATCCAAACACTGCTGCTGCCACTACTACAGGATGGTGATGGGTAAGTGTAGAAGGCTAGAGAGCCATGGCAGCGAGATTCCCAAAGACCCCAGGAACCTGAAGTGTCAGATGTGACTGTGATATCTGCTCTTTGTGTAGACACATCCCAAAGTAATGATATTCCATTCCAGTTCTCAGCAAACATCTGTCACCACAAGATATCGGCCCTGGTCAGCATGTTCAGTCATATAAAATGATCAGGGTGGGACCCAATGTCTTGCATAGCATATAAACGGCAGAGGAAAGGTCGACCTGGACGAATCACTTTAGTGGTAAACTGAATGAGGCCTGTCAAACTCTGTAGTTCACATTTGGAAATTGAACGCTGATGACAACATCAAGATAACTCAGATTTCACTTATCTCTCAGCAGTCGTAATTGAAGAGCTTCTGTATCTACTTCAATTCCCAAAAGTGTGAGACAAGTGCTTGGACCCTCCAACTCAGAATACTCAAGTGGAACACCTAGAGATTCAAAGGTTGATGTAAAGGCATCCTTTTGGAAGTGGGCTTTTCCTACTGAATATGTAACGGTGATGAAGTCATCTAAGGAGTGTAAGCTGTGGGTGATTCCTTTGGTTGACAGTATTTATTGCTACTGCCAACTGTATTTTTGGGGCTGATCGGAGGCCAAAAGGTAATATTCTGTCAATGTACATAGACAGCACCTTCCTACTGGATATCTAGCAGCCATTTGTCTTGGGGTGTGCAGGTATCATTCGATAAGCTTCTTTGGTGCCTGCTTTCACGAGCATAGCTCCTCTTCTTAAGGATAGAATTAAAGCTAAAAGGTGGTCGATGGAAGCATATGATAAAGATTAAAGTGTTGGATCAATCCCATCAGTGACACTGAAATTCTTAGGAGACGAAAGATCCATAACCAATCAATACTTCCCTGGTTTATTTCTCTTGGGAATGGCACCTACTGGACTCGTATGAATCCCATTGGGAATAAGATTGCGAGGATGCTTCAACATCCTGTTGAGACGTACTTCATTGGATAAATAATCTGCTGCTGTGGGTAAATTGGATGAAGCTGGTTGTAAAGGTTGAGAGTTATCGAATCCAACCCTGAAGCCCCCTTGAATACCCTACAAAATGAACTCTGTGTACATATCTCCTATCAGGATGATAACACAAATCCTGCTGCCATTGAGTAAGAGTTAGTGGTGATTGAGCAGTCAAGGATAAGTATAATACTAGGAAGTAACTTAATTGACCCAGAGGAAATGAAATTTAAGGAAATCAAATGATCTGTGTAATTGTAAGTTCATCCCTTGAGCCAAACATTGTAACCACATGTCTGGGTCTGAAAGGAGATAGAGAGTAGGTCTAACATAAATTCACACCTGTAAGGTGGAGGGATAGACCTCTCAAATGTACATAAAATAATTAAGCTAAGTCATTGAATTAGAAAACGGAACCCAACCATGGACTGAAGTGTAAATATATATATGTTAATAAACAGTGAGAATACATGACTGCTAAATTAATTAAATGAATGAAGCTAATCCACTAGGAGGGGTAAATGAAATATCCCTGAGGCTGACGTGGACAGTCTCTAGTTTGATGGACCTCCCCACAAATGGTACACTGGTGCTTGTCGCGACAGGAAGAACTGTTACACATGATGCCATTGTTCCAACGATAACACACATTTGATGAGGCTTTGTGTTTCTGCTTGGAGGTATTTGTCTGAGGGATATCTGGTATGGTCGGGAAATAAGCAGCCAAACAGCAACCATAAATGGTAAGGTTCATTTCGCCACACCTACGAACACCCTTGGCTGCTGCTCACTCTCGAAAGTGCTGGTCATATTTCAACCACTGAGAGCCAGGCAGATCCCTTGACAGTTGAAATATCAAATATGAGCAAGCTGCAAAGCCTGCAGCTTCCTCCTTAGTTGTGCTTTCAGAGGATGCTAAGATGGCAGTCAGTATGCTGAATGCTTGCATGCACTCACCTGTGGTATACGGTACAGCTCGATTTAAACTTTAAGAACACACGCGTGTGCAATTGCACGCGCACTGCACGAGCATTGAAATATTCGCTACGTGCTCGCGAGCGCACTGGAGATTGATGACGCATTAACTGCCCGTAGAGAGTAATAACACTCGTTACGAGTCAGTCCATAGTGCACTCGTTACGAGTCCGTCTATAGTGCACTCGTTACGAGTCAGTCTATAGTGCACTCGACACGCATCGCTCGCCGAGACGCGTGCCGCATCTCCGGGCGTGCACTTAGCTCGTAACGTGAGTGAACCTGTCAGTAGACTAGGGATAACAAATATATTACTATAAAATACCGTATGGACGTAGCTACGTATTTTGTGACTGGCTGAACTGAAGCTGCACCAGCAGGGACACTTCGCGCACCTTTATACATCAGTACGTATCACGTGCGAAGGTGGTTC
Organism: Spongia lamella; assembly: GCA_963930835.1. Lineage (NCBI taxonomy): Eukaryota > Metazoa > Porifera > Demospongiae > Dictyoceratida > Spongiidae > Spongia > Spongia lamella. The sequence goes on along the minus strand of OZ005750.1, from coordinate 2,923,816 downwards.
TAATTAACTGCGCAGTAACACGTGGCAGTTGAAGTCGCTATCTTTTGAATCGGGGCGTCTTTATCTTTGAATAATGACGGACAAAAAGACAGAGGTGGACTGGAATAAAGGTGAGAGTGTTTTTACACACTGAATGGAGTTACTCGTAGCGATCGAAATTTCCTAACGTAGATGTGCTTGCATGCACGTACGTACGTACGTACGCGAGCATGTAGGGTGATGTCACAGGTGCTTGTATGGCACGCGAAATTCCCGTGCAGTTGTCTACAGACACGCACGATTTTGATAAACACTCGAGAGGAGCTACGAAACACACGCGTGTCACCCGCACGCGATCATGTATGGCGACGTCACACGTGCGTGTATGGCACGCGAAATTCCCGTGCAGTTGTCTACAGACACGCACGATTTTGAAAAATACTCGAGAGGAGCTACGAAACACACGCGTGTCACCCGCACGCGTGCTTCAAGTTTAAATCGAGCTGTACCGTAGATAGATGATGTAGTTGTAGTAGTACTGAGAGAGGGATCCGCCGGTAGCGGGCAAGGCTGACTAGGGCCTCCTGAAGATGTTCCTGTGGTGACAAGTCAAATATAAAGGAAGCCCAAGGGCTTCTGTGTGACCCTCCCCATTTAGTAGAACTCTGGAAAGTGCATAAGGGGAGCCGCACAACAAAGGGGCCGAGCTGCCAATGGCCACTAGTCTACCAGTCGAAGCATTTACCGAAATAGACTAGGCTAATTTTATAATCGAACAAAATCTGTTTGCTACTGAGGGTGGCTGGTTTAAACTAAATGGGAAATGACGAGGTATGTACGTATTAACTGGTATAAACCGGCTGGTGTGTGCATCAGCCCTGGCAGTGGGAAACCATAAGTTGCTATGCGTAGCACTGTTCTCGTAAAGAAGTAACTGCTTGAATGATGAAGATGTAGGAGCAGGCAACATAACAGGAACAAAGAAGAAATAACACACAAGGTAACTGGAACACAAAAACCCTTGGAAAACCCTTACTTAGTTAAGTAGCGAATAGGCCTTAGCTGTCATTTACCTGGTGATGCACTTCCTGTAACCGCGAAAGTTGTGGGGGGTGTGAGGAAGAGGATGTGCCTCATAGAATGCTTGCCACTTCGGTTGCAATTCTAGAAATGTCCTTGGAACTGAGTTGATGTACTGCTGGAGGTGTGGCTTCACTTGTGTCTTCCGAAGAAGGGCCTGGTCCATCCATTGTAAAAGAACAAAAATGAATGCTACTGCTTCCATGAGGACAGCTCGTAACTAAGGATGAAAGAGTGTGTGTGTAACATCATGCGTGAGCGTCTATATGGATACTTTATTGTAACATTAATATTACATAGTGATTATATGAGGAGCACCTCCCCTGAAGGTAACCTGCTAGTTAACACTGTTGAACCTTCCGTTAAACTTGTAACATAATTATCAAAAAGTGCAGTAGTTATTACAGCAAATAATGAGGTATGTACTTTATTAATAATTATTATGTTTAAGCACATTGTGATTATCGTGATGTGTGTAAGTTATAATGATGTGTGTGTTGTGGCATAACTAATTAATACATAGTTATATTATCAAGTTTACCAATGCAACTTAATCACTAACTGTTAACTTACGTAAAATTTTCCAGTTGTTGTATTTATGTAAAAATGACTTTCATATATATATATTATAGTATCTTATATACCCATTAACTATTCTCCTGACCATTACATTTCTAGAATGTCACAGTATGGATGATTTGGACTTGTTCATTACTGAAAGTGTCATCATGAAAAATTTCAAGCATAGAAATGTTCTTGGTCTAGTTGGAGTATCTGTTGGAGTAGAAAATGAGATAGCAAAACCTTACATTGTATTACCTTTTATGGTAAATAAAGATTTAAAGAAATTTCTACGATTCAAACGAAGTGATGTGGGGAATGACTTAGAAGCATCACTAACAGTATGCATTTTATAATCGTTGTTGTGTAGTGGTTACACGTGTACTAGTGATATGTTACATATGTGATATATGTATGTAACACTTTGCGTGGGTGACATCAAAGCCTCGAGCTGTGGTATATAACTGATATACCACAGTTTTCATGTGTTTACCGTGGTATATCACTTATATACCACAGTTGCAAGGTTACATACCATAGTTGCCTTATATGGTCTATCTGCCTTTGAGGGGATTATGAAGTGTATAAATAACCCGTTATTTGACCATACACATTTGCTTGTGGGTTTCTTTTTAGGCCTAAAGTTTAATAAGTTGTTAGGTGATTACCTTCGAGATGGCAGAAATCAAGCCCAAGCCCAAGGTGATTATGTACATAACATTCTGAAATTTAATGTAGAATTAAGCGATATTTACATAAATTATGACTTTCTAGCATCCATTTTCATTATACCTCAACCATAGGATGGCCAAACTAAATTAAATACCAGAGAAACAAGTTTTAGCTTTATAAGGAAAAACTGTGCGCACATGCCACAGCTGAGTAATTAAAGAGTTTAATGACATTGCTCAAGTATTTAAGCCTAACGAGCGATATTCCTTACTTGCATTTTCATGTTATTTACGTGTTATGTCTGTGTACATACGTATATGACTAGCTATATCCTCATTATACTTTTACAATAAATTTGCAGGTTATTAATTATTCAACATTTGTCAAGATGTGTTGTGATATTTGCTGTGGAATGGAATATCTTGCTTCTGTCAAGTATGTTCACAGGGATTTGGCAGCAAGAAATTGTATGTAAGTACTTTTCCACTAGTTAGCTACCACAAGTCCAAAATTTTTGTATCTAATTCCAAAGGCCTTCAATTTAGAATTTTCATGTAAAATTTTTTAATTATAGATAAAATATTATTCATGATAATATTTCAAAATGTATGAAATTTGTCTCACAAAAATTTTGGAGCATACAGTAGCTATACGTACATATATAGCTACATATTAAGCTTTGTTGATTATTAGCACATTGTTTACTACAGGTATGTACGTATGTATACTTATATTAACTCTACATTTATATTGTATAGTTACTTTTATAAATTACCTAAAACTATTAGGGTAGATAAAGATTTGACAGTCAAAATAGCAGATTTTGGTCTTACCAGAGACATGTATTGTGATGACTATTATAAAATGGGACATAATGTTAAAGTACCAATCAAGTGGATGCCACCTGAGAGTATTCATGATAGATATTATGATGAAAAGACTGATGTGGTATGTAGCTATAAAGCAACTGTACTACACATGGATTTTGTTGTACGCAATTCTAGTTTCTATAATACATTACTACATACATAGCTAGCTACGTAATACGTAGCATGGACTCTTGATAGTATGTAACTGTGAACTAGTGATGCCACGATAATCATGATATCATGATATAATCTCATGATTATTTACAAAAATTTATATCATGATATAAGAATTCTAATTATTTAATGCAAAATTGTTTGGTATTGCAAAATAAGCATATTATATTATCTGTACATGTTTTGAGAGTGTGTACTTGTATCAGAAAAGTATAATTGACTTGGTTAAACAAATAATGAGGTCCATCCATTTAAAATACATATTAACACGTTCAGCATATTAAGCATATATTAGTGACTATTGTGATATAATTTTTATATCATGATTATCGTGATACAAATAATTGGCATCGCTACTGTGGATGGTAGGACAAGATTGTAGTTATAACTATTACGTTACTATTTGTGCATCTACGTAACTATGTACTTGCATGTTGTAGTGCTTATGAACATAGATGTTATTGATAGCAATGCATTGTCTGATATTTTGTTGATTCTACTTATAATACGTAGCTATATATTATGTGACCTTAATATAACAGCAGTATATTTGCATTGTAATTGCATCCTTATGTATTTATTATATAGTTATTTGTTATACATAATATTCAATCGAATAACACCAGCTGCCTGTAATGGCTACACTTTTTTAGCAACAATGCAACAATATACATACGTACATTGTTGTAGCAGACAAACAGTTGTCAACTCACTTTACATTTACATACATACATTTATTGATTTATAGTAAATAAAAACATAATTTATGTAGCAGCTACATATAGCTAGCATGGACAAGTTTCAAAACCCATTGCTATAAAACAGAATTTATTATTTGCAATGCTCATGTGCATGCATATACGTATGTACTGTGTGTATGTATGTATGTATGTATGTATGTATATATGTACTGTGTGTGTATGTATGTATGTGTGTATGTACATACGTAATATGTATATACATCTAATGGACAATATGATACTCCGATATACTGTAATATGATACTCTTTCTTCTTAATTCGTATAGGTAATCACATGCATTTGAGTGCAATTCGAGAATAATTGTACCAGTAACAGTCAAGTAATTTCACGAGGCAAAGCCGAGTGCAATTTAGACTGTTAAGTGTACAATTATTCTCGAATTACATGAAAATGTGTGTGATTGCCTACTAACCGCATTGCATGACTTACAATGCCCACTCTAACCTAAGGCATGCCACTTGTTTCAATTGGAGGCATGCTCGAAAATCTTGTTCGTTCTGCATCACTTGTTTTAGTAGTAGTGCGTTCAGAGTTGAGTTGAAATTCCTTCGTAAAGGTTAGGATCGAGAAATTCTTGTAGAGACTATTGAGTACTACTCCACAACCTGAACTGATACTTTGTTGCCATATAAGTTGGTTATTATGAATCTCCAGTGCTACGCAATTTCATTTGCTGCTTATTATGTCATTGTTTGTTGTACTTAAATGGCTTCCTGAATTGTGAATTTTCGTTTGCTATTTTACTGTGCAATTACTGAATGTTGGCTATGCCCTAGATTATTAAAACTGTGCAATTAGAGAATAATTGCACGGCTATTAACTGCACAATTTTAATTAGCGATTAGTTCACATAATTATATGATGCATGAATAATAATTATAACATCTCACATTCACATTAACACTAGCTATGTACATAGGTATATTATATACAATGCAATTTTGTAGTGGTCATTTGGAATAGTTTGCTGGGAAATATTTAGCTTTGGAAAGCAGCCTTATCCTGGTGTGGCGCATCAACATATGCTTGAACATATTGAGTCTGGAAACAGATTACCTAAAACAGCTCTATGTAAAGATGAAATGTGAGTTATAATACGTATGAGCATAATGTAACTAGTATATAGCTACGACTGTCTCAGTTAAAACCACCCATTCTCGCATCTTATGGCATTTTAAGGTGCACCTTTTCAAATATTTTAAAACCAATTTCTGTAAAACCAATTTCTGTGGATCACATTTGCTTAGCCAAAAAGGCTGTCATTGTTCACTGGACTGACTGATAATGGATAACTGTCATGAAGTCATGTAGATTATAAAATTATAGAAATTCTATGGTTATTTTAAAAGATTTTAAGTAAACTAAAAATCACAGAAACTTGTCCAAACAAGTTGATGTTTTGCCATCTAAGAACCAGCTGCTATTATTTAGAATATACGTACAGTGACATCAAGAAGAAATCAAGTGAACAAAGACTCATCATGAGGACCACATAGCAATGCATATACATTTATCAGCTTTATATCCAGTGCATTAGTAATAAAACTTTTTAAATCTACTATATAAAGCTGAAAAGCCGTCTGTCTGTCTATCCGTCATGCCTTTGACTCAGTCGTCTCAGCATGAATTGAAATCAGACTTACTTGAAGCGAAAACTGTGTCTTCTCTCATGCGCATGCTTATTTCTAAATGTTTCTAACAGCTACAGTTTGCGTGCAACACACAGCAGTCGATTTCAATGGCCATTGACCATAGATTCTGAGAAGACAAAGTGCACTGATGGTAACATAACCTACTGCAATACTGTAAGTCCGGGATCAGGAATTGAGTCTATACTGTACACTTTTTGTACTCTTAAAACTTATTTAAACATGTGTCTTTATTCAATTCCGTTGATGATAGTGAAGAAACGAAATAATTGGCTTAGCTCTGAAAGATATAAGCAGGAGCTGGAACATTATGAGGTCAGTAGACATGCAAGTTAGCCTGTAGCAATAGCAGTAGCACTAACGCTATATAGTTCCAAGGTATACCAGTGATACAGTGTATAATATAAACTTTAACTAACCATTGTGATTTTCGAATTAGTTGTGCTTCCGGATGCCAAGACATCTTTTATAAGCTCGGCCCTGGCTCTAACAGAAGACAGTAACGCCACAGGCATGAAAGTTTGTCTAGCATGGCTATGCAATAGATTAAGTAAGTGCAGCTATCACCTGGTACAGCCTACTACAAGGTGTTAAACAAACAATGAAACCTCAGTGTAAACAGAAGGCATTGCAAGTTTTAACAATCCTGCATGATAACTAGACAGCCAACAGACAAAGTACGTATACAGACATGGAATACTATACAGGCATGCATAGAATAGAGAGACATAGAAGACTATAGCCAAGCACATACACAGCTAGAAGACTACATACATATGTACGTATGTACGTACGTAGGCATAGGGGAGAGAACTAAGCAAGCTTAAAACACTAGGGTAATTGTCGAGTAGTTAACTATGTAGCTAAACCTGCATGACAGGGTGACTAGGTAGGTCGCATAGAAGACTGTCATCATGTGTAGGCATAGGAACTACGTAGGTAGGCATAGGTGACTATGGATATATATAGGTAGCCATAGGAAACTACCCAGTAGACTACATACGTAGTTAGTCATAGGAGACTTAGTAGTTATAGGCATTATATGCATGCAGGCTTTATGATGTATATGTAGCTACCATGCACAGCATGCATTTATATATGTAGCTACACCTGCACGATAGGGCAGGTAGGTACCTTTGCTAAAGTTGTTGTTATTATACTGTAACACTGTAAGCCACTCTCCTTTTAAACACCTCACTACTGCTTGGCACGCCCACTTTTTAAACTGAAGCACTCTGTCTTGTTAGTAATGTACAACTGGTTACATACAGACATACGCGCGCGGGCACACACACACACACACTGACCTCCCAGGCACATGCTGATCCAGCTGATTTACAAATCAGTCCAGTAGTGTTTGCTGTTATGATAGTGTTCACTATGAAGGAAAACCTAAAACAAGTAGAGTTAGCTATGTTTCACTAGTCACTTAGCTTTAGCGACTGCTTGTGTTTGCTTAAGTGTAATTGTATGTACATAAATATGTATGTACATGCACAAATGAAATACCTTCTCTTGTCCTACTTTGGCAGGCATAATTATAAGCAATACATCAGAGTAGGAATTAAATCTTGTAGAGGTGCTAGAGATCAGGAGTGTGTTTCATTTGTACATTATGTAGCTACCCAGCTGTAATTGTGTGAGTGATAGCTAACTAGTTGCTAGCTACGTACTTGTTCCCTCACATTTTGTTATGACCCCTACTTCATTTTAAATTTATCCATGGTAGCTATATTGTAGTACGCTAGCTAGCTATTTAAATTTTGATTTTATAAACTGATTTAATGTTCTAGACAGTTTTCACGTATAGTAGTTTTAAGCTAAAATCAAGACATGATAGCTGCCAAAAAAGATGTATAGCACACAATTTATATGACCAGTCAAGTTACTGATCCAGCTCAAAAACTACTATATGACCAGTCAAGTTACTGATCCAGCTCAAAAACTACTTGGACAATTTCCACTAGTTTTACATATTTTATTCCCTTTATAGCGTAAGCAATCATTTATCACCATATTAAACCTTTTTAGTCCTTAGCTGTTTCTTTTTACAGTCAGGGTGTTTTTGGTTGGGATTGTTTCCTTGCCATTGAAGCCTACATAGTTTATGTAGTTTTCCTTTAAATACTTCACTACACATGTAGCTACCATACCCACTTTTATATGTAAACCATTCCATCAATAGAAGGACTAATAACGATACTTTGGTATCCTATTTTCTCTTATTACGTAGGTATCAGATCATGCTAAAGTGTTGGCAGTTGAAGAACAGTGATAGACCGACATTTTCTACATTATCAGAACAACTTGAACAACATTATTCTGATACACCAGAGTCTGATATGACCGATCCTTACTTACAACTCATTAACTGAACAAGATTAAAGACTGAGCATGTTTATAGAAATATTATAAGTGATCTGGTCTAAGAAAGCCAGGCTATACCAATTTAAATATAATAACTTTTGTGTTCATGTTAGATACTGAGAATAGCAGTAGACAACCCAATTTTGATGGCCTTTCACTGGCAAGATCCCACATAAGTATTAGGGAGTGGGTAGGTGGACAGAGAAGGTGACAGGGTATGGAGTGGGATGGAAGGAACAAGAAGTGGGTTAAACCACATAAAGAGACAAGCTTGGCTTATCTATATTGCAAAGAAGTAGGGCTCAAGACCACAATAATTAAGTTTTAAAAGAGATGTCTACATGGTCATACTAGTGCTGAGCAGTATTAGTATATAGAGAGTACAGTTGTATCATAGCAGTTTGGTTAAAAAAATAGGTTAATACATAATTAGAAGGTTGTACTGGTAGCTACTGGTACAACTTTTGCCCTTAGTTACATACAATACTTTAAATGTTTATCTGGATAGCTATTTGGATGCCTAATGAATGAATACCGAACTATGTAGCTATCATACATAAGTGAACAAATATATTAATTTGCTATCTGATCATGAATACCAAAATTCTAACAACTATCCAAACGAATCAAAATTAATATTCCTACTAGTCGTGACAAACAGAGCACTCGACTTCACCTGGAGCTCGTGTTATTTTAGTATTTGCATTCCAGCTGATTGGATGACATGATTTGGATTTGGATACCGGGTATACAGAGGAGTAGGAGGGGAAAGTTGTCTCCCAACTTTTGATTCTTTCAAAGTTGGGGTGGCATTACCCCCAACTTTCTTCTGAGCACACTGACTTAAGTTGGCATTCCCAGAGTCTATAATATCTAAGGCATCCATTCCATTCATGCCTTACAGTAAATAGCTAGCTAGTAGCTACGTATACCTGTTTATTGTAATCTGCATGTCACAGTTAGCTAGCTACATTAGCCGCTATAGCTACATTCAACCATAATTAATTTTTCACCAATATAGCTACTAGCTATATAGCTGTAGCTACGTACATGTTTCACAAACTGTCACTGCAACTCTTAAGTGAAAATGGTCTCAGATCTAGAGCATCTGATTTTCAAAATGCTCCATGGGGAGCATGCTCTCCACACTGGCTGGGTTTGCCACCCCATGGCAGGGATTGATCAAAAGCAAAATAGCTAGTTAAACCACCTCTGCTATGTATTCTAGATGATGATGGCATCGTGCCACGGTTTCAGTAGTCTTCAGCAGCTGCTGTTGTCAGTAGCAAGTGTTTTAAGCAGTTCCATTGGTTCCGTATAACTCCGTAGCTTCTACGGAATATTTACGGCAGTTATTGATTTTTCAAGAATAGTAAAATCAACAGTATCAATTTTGTCAAAAGACATGGGTAGATTGAGTATGAGTGACTTGACAGAGCTCATGATATCTCGCGTGATATTAATGTACCTGCAGCTGATGTTAATGATGAGTAAGTAATTTCCTTGATCTGTGTGTAATTGTTTTGCTATTCTTTGTTTTATTAAATGCACACTTCGGCTCGAACGCACATGTATGTAGAGCAGGATGCATAGTAGCACTGAGCCCTCGAATCAGCCAGACCATGCAGTTAGTGTATATTTCCGCCACAGAGTGTTAAACGATATGCCACTATCGATAACGCCCATGCACTGACCGTAAGTTGCTTGTAAGTTGCTGCTGAAAGGCTCTGGCTCGTACGGCGGATAATGATATTTTATACCGTATAGCGGGTTATTTTCCCTAGGTGCAAATTTTTCCGAATTTCCCAAATGGGCTCGCGACTCGGGAAAATTTATGCTGGGCTGCTTATAAGATTCAATTGTGGGTTTAATGTTGCCATAGCTATTATGGTGCTGTACGTTGGTGCTATACGTTGGTGCTATACGTTGGCGTGAGCGTTGACGCAAGCATTGCCTTATCTAAGGAGCATGCTAATCAGATCCTAGGATCCATCTAAAACTGAAGTATGAATAGAACGGCGCCTATAATCTCTAATCTAGCTATAAGCGCTTGTGCTAAAACGTGAGAACAACACATTTCATCTATTACTGGAGTCCATTATAACGATCCTGTATAGGTACTGGCACAAATTAAATACTCTACATGTAGTGAACCAACTACTCTATGCATCATGCACGCGAGACTAGGCGTTCGTGATAGTTGCGTAACACGGACCTGCTAAATTCCCGTAAATTTTTGATAACTCGAGTGTTAGGCTCGTGAATTTCTAAATCGTGAAAAATTCTGCTAAAGCAAAAGCTCAGCATTCGGGAAAATTTGCACCTAGGAAAAATAACCCATTACACGGTACTTTCAGCATGCAAATTAAACTTCTTAATCATGCATACGATAAGGCATAGACTATATATATATTATGTAGTTACACTGGCTATATACATATCTATGCAAATGAGAGTGTAGTTTTCTGTCCAGATGTTTTGAAAATTTGGTGAGGGAGGGAGGCTTATAATCGTTATAATAATTATTATGTTATGTTATTTGAAAAAATGACTTAAGAATTCTTTGATTTTCCATTCGTTGTCAACTCACTGGGTCCAATCAAGCAACACAGTTGTCATACACAGCAGCAACCACTAGAACCATTCTTTCTCAATTTTATATTACAGAAATAATTAATGACAATCAGACATGATGTGGGCAGAGGATGAGAAATTTAAACTACACTCTCATTTGGAGTGACCTAATCTCATGATGGTAAAAATGATAGTAGCAGTAGTACGTAGCAGCTATACTCCTGCAACGTTCTTTGCCATACCTGCATAGCGTTCCCTGCCCTTTAACTCATGCCTTTAACTGATACATCAGGACTGGCCATGAGGGAAGCACTAATTCTTTCATGCACAAGGGGCTGAGAGAACCACTCGGGTCACTGTTAGTTAGGCCCTGGCCTAACTTATGATTTAGACTGTGCCGGCATGTAGATACCTAGCTATGTACAGTCTTATTAACACCTTAATATTATACTTAGGCCAGGCAAACTTGTTTACTTTCTCATCACAATTAGGTTTTGCAATTTTGATGCAGGCAGGAGGTCACTTTCGTATCCTTGGTTATTCCACTGGATACTGTTACTGTGCTTGACAAAAAATAGCTAAGTATATAATAACTTATTTGTAGCATCATGTCCTCAAGTTCACGTACAAGCCACCCATGCACTTTTTTGTGTGTGGGGATGGGAAAACCTCTTGGTAACTAGCTAGCTAGCTAGCTATAGTTAATTTTGGAATTTTCATTTCAATTTGGAAACAATATGGCTGCTGTGCTTGCCAGCCATCTGTATAGCCTGACTATAGTGACATAAACTGAATTGGGAATAAGTGTGACATGTTTATGTGACTAATCTACAATAATAACTAGCTACAGTATATAGTTTTTCAATCCAAGCTAGGTGTTGATTGTGTATTCTGAAAGTAGCTACTATTATTATACTTTGAATATTGAATATTGTACAGTAGCTATAATGAATGTTAGTAAAGAGACAAGCACATAACTACATAGCTAAATCCATACAAACATGTATTACCACATACAGTTTATCCAACATAAAGGTACGTAGTTGTTGTGATGTGCGTGAACATTAATGTGTAGCTATTTCATGCAGAATAGTTTGGTACACAAACATTATACTGTTACAGTACTGGCAGAAATGTTTATAGAGTATCACTTGCGTCCCGCTGATGTATGATCAAGGGATGTGCAAAATTTTATACTATACCATTGGCTGCATCAACAATGTAATAGATTCTATGGTAGGGCTTTTTCAAAGACTGGGCATGTAAGAATGATAATTTTAATTTTAGCCCATTTAGCTAAAGAAGATGTTTTTTATAAGTTGCTATCCACTCTTGTCTTGTCTGTAATTTCCAAACCTTGTCCAATGAGTACTGTCACGTACTAGCTGTTTTTAGATTGATATCCTTAATTTTTTACCCATAAAGTATATACGTAGCTACTGATTATAACTTTTATAAAGACCTTCTAAAGATTTTATAGCCTTCCTTTTGATAATTTCAAATGTTATGCCATCCATCACACTTAGCTTATTTATCTATATATGTTCTACCTATCAAACATTTTTAGCTTATAACTTTTTTACCCCCTTTATATACGTACTTGAAAATTTCAGACACACAAACGACATTGTCATAATCTTCACTATAAAGAAACTGTGACACTTAAGTATACCATAATTAAGCTTTTTCATAGTATTATTTAGCATTTTACTGTAGTCCTGCACTGCACTTAGTAAACTTGTAATACCAAAATGTGGGCTTGAATTCATATGCATAAAAGCCAAATAATTAGCATGGTACTCTGCTTGTGGCAATATTTTAATGTAATATTTTGGTATAATTTTGTTCATTAAGGCATCTAAATATCCAGATACTAAAAGCTGATATTCTTTGCTGCCCTACTTATAATTAATAAATCATACATACACAGACCCACACACACTTCCTGGACAGAAGAAACCAGGCACACACCAGGCAAACGGCACGTGCAAAGCTTTGCTACGTATAAAAGTAGGAAGTCAATCAGAAGCAGTTGATATCATAAGGATTTTTGATAAACAATTAATTTTTTGATATTAAACTTTTTCAAGAGTAACTATACAATTTTGTATTGCTAACTATATATTCTTGATCGCATATAGCCATTTACGTTGCTGCTTCTACTATTATACATATGTCTAATATATAGGCAAAAGTAATTAATATTCACTGGATAATGATCACTGTTCCATTACACAATATTTTGTACAAAAACTGAAAGCACAATATTCTACATATGGCTACATCCATGCATATTATCTCTACTTCTTGAGGCCATTTTGCTGACCCTGTGATGTCACAATTAAGAGAATGGTGCCTATAGAGGGCACCAATTGGGTGGCCATGACCTGAAACCATTCCCATTGCTAGCTAGACCCCTCCTTGATTTTGTATAGTGTAGTTGATCATGAGGCACCTTGTGGTTACTTTTGGTGGCCATACCTACTCTTAACAGTTCCTTTCAGTGTTTTTCCAACCTCTCAGTTCCTACCCATCCACCCACTCCTATGCTGGCCTGAAATTAGTGTCCATTAGTGTATTATTTTGAAATATCAAAATATTACCAAGTGCGTACATGGCTGGTTTTCCTACACAGTGAATACCATATAATTATACGGAAATTGTTGAAGGACGTAAAATTCACAGATTTTGCTGTAAGCTGGCTGAACATGAAATTTTAATCCTCAAAAAGATGCAATGGCTAAAGCAATTTATTCAATTTGATGTTCAGCAAAAATTAAAAGCACAAAAATCCCAAATCCCTTGAAAAGTTCTGCATATACAGTATAAGCTCCAAAAATGTAATTAAAGCAGCGAACGTATTTCAATACTATTGGTTATTAGTTACAACTCATAAATCAGTTGTAATCATCTAGATATTGTCCCATTAAGTAGTATTTATAATGCTTTCACATAAAACTCTTTCCTAAAAATTTCACCTATAATGTAACTGTACAGTATTCAACTTAATACATATAGCTAGTATTACTACGTACGTAGTGTATAGTCAGCTAGCTAATGTAGAAATAAGAGAAAAAGAGTACATAGTGTTTGAACAAGTGATTTGTGATTTGAGAATTGCTGGTGATTTTATTATTGCCATTATTAAGCCACACCAAGTAGTATTAATGTTTCTGGTCAGAATTTTAAGCCAGAACACTCCAGGCTTGGTTAGATTACTTTGTAAGGCATGTGTTTACATGCACATGTATATATACGTAGCTATGCGTGTTTATCTTTTCCCAGAGCAGAGTATGAAATCTTAGTTGTTAATTCTATGGTAAACAAAAACACCCTGGATGTAAAAAAAGTGTGAGGTCAATCAGAAGCAGCATTGTAAATAGGTATGTGCAACCAAAAACTTTGATATCAGTTGAGGCCAAGAAGTTACTTATCAAAAATATTTTTAACTACTTGAATGACATACAATAGTTTATAGCATATTTTCACAAGTATGATTGGCTTTTTCACTTGGCCACCTTTATAATAATGATGGTGCGAAAAAGGTGGCCAAGTGACAAAGCCAATCATACTTGTGAAATATGCTATAAACTATTGTATGTCATTCAAGTAGTTAAAAATATTTTTGATAAGTAACTTCTTAGCCTCAGCTGATATCAAAGTTTTTGTTCGCACATACCTATTTACAATGCTGCTTCTGGTTGACCTCGCACTTTTTTTATACCCAGGGTGTTTTTATTTAGCATATCCAACAATGTACAGGAGGTAATGGCAGAAAAATCCCGCCAAAGTAGTTTTACCTAATTAACCGACGGTAACTTAGTACAACGATAAACACCATAGTTACTATGTTAAACTAATACACATATTGGGAGGAGGAAGGTAAGAACGACATCATGGGCGAAATCGCCATACAATACTCCAGCTCTTTCCCACTCATGTCACAGCAATACACGGTAAATAACCTAGAAATTTAAGGCACACGCGCAAGGCAATGCCTTATGCATAACCTCTATAGTCAGGACTGCTTCCACCTCTACAAATTTATGATGATAGTGGCTTCCCATGTACTTCTGGACATTCATAACACAGGTACATAAGTACAACCATAGATAATATATGCTCCGTATATTATCTATGGTACAACCATGGGTAACACACCTCTTGATCACTGATCTGTATGTCACGTACAGACACACATATAAAGTTACACAATACGCAATCATTTTATTTCAATATCATATACCAAATCGATACTGAATACTTAAAATACCTATAACATACTGTTGGTGGCAAAATAATTGGAGGGATAAAATATTGATGAATATGCTATTTACAAACCATTGGGTTTAAAAAATTGGTGAATCACCTGCTAGCTAAATAAGCATGTTACAGGCAAAACCTCCAATATTTTGCCATACACAGTATATGAAGTACATGGATATCCATTATATGTTCACACTGCAGATTGAGAACCTTTAAAATAAAGCCAAGGGGTGTAATACAACATGCATTGTAGATCAATCTGTAACTGT
Organism: Spongia lamella; assembly: GCA_963930835.1. Lineage (NCBI taxonomy): Eukaryota > Metazoa > Porifera > Demospongiae > Dictyoceratida > Spongiidae > Spongia > Spongia lamella. Next base: position 2,908,594 of record OZ005750.1, on the reverse strand, counting down.
TAGAACCTGGTCTCGTAGGAGTCTGCCAAAGATTTTTCTGTAAATCTTTATCTTCAAATTGAACACATAGCTACTAATAGTAAATTTCTGTATTAATATCACATAGCACGTGATCATAAATCTTGATAAGTCTTCAGTAAATCTTGGTAAATATCTGAGATTTATAAATCTCGTTGGTGATTTAGCTTTGCTAGTTGTTGCTAAAACTGTTGCAAAATACCGACTTTGGTGGGCATATATGCAACACCCCGTGCCTTACCAACAAAATTTGTTGTGCATGAAATAAGTACTGTACGTATTATGGCCAACTAAATCACTGATAACTATACATTAACCTTTGTTAGCTACTGTGTCAAAGTAGTATATACGTATGGGGGCGTACTTCATAACCTCTTTTCTAATTTATAGCCTCTTTTCTAATTTATACAGCACAAATAATAAATTTCTCACCTTGAATACCCAAGTTTTCCCGATACTCCTGATAATCTAGATGATTTATCATATAGTTTCGAAAAAGCTGATTCAGTTCCTCCCGCTTAAGTTTCCCAACATAGACGATCGATAGTGTTATCCTAGCTACCTGTGACAGTGTCTTGTATGAAATTAAACCCCGGAGTTTATTGCTAATAGTTATTACATCACTTCCGGACCTCAGATCGAGTGAAAATAGTGCCTCCCATTCAATGACTCTCGTGTTTACTCCGCTCGATCAGAGTGAAATCTGTTCCTCCCGTTTTAAAATCTTGAAAATGCCGCCTCGCTTGATAGGACTCATGATATTAATTTACCTGATGTTAAGTAAGTAGTTAATTTCCTTGATCTGTGTGTGTGCCGGTGTGTTTGTTTGTTTATTAATAGCTAGCACATGCATATACAGATATACAGATGGCATAGTAGCCATACGATCAAAGAACTAGCTCAGTTACAAGTCACTAGTAAGACAGCAACTCGAATTATGCCTCAACAGTTTGGTCACCTTGGCAAAACTCTCTTATATAAATATTATTGAAAGAGCGGTTCAGCGTCATGCTGCACGTTACGTAACTAATGATTATAATCCTTATATATAGTTACTCAACACCTAATCACTCTAAATTGGGATCTCCTAGAAGTCCCGGCGTGCCTTAATTTCCGGCTATGCCACATTTTACAAAATGATTCATAACTATGTTGCAATACCGTACAATATATACGTATATTCATCCTTCTAACAGAAGTAATACAAGATATTCAAATAGTCAAAAATTCCCCAACATCCTGCAATAAGAACTCATATAATACAGCCTGTCACGCGAAAAGTGGACCCCCATTTTAGTTCCCCTGTCTAAATATATCGAAATATTTGGACCCCTCGGAACAAAGATTTCTGATATATTTGGGCGCCTTTGAAATATTTTATCCCCCCTTGAATTTGCATTCAACACACTGTGTAAAGGGGGATAATTTATTCAACCTGAAATATTTGATCCTCCAACTCTAAATCCACATAATTATAACTACAAATATAGCTATAGCTATATGCCTCCTAGATATGAAACTAATAAGCGCCACCTGTTCTAGGCTGGTTTCGCGGCCCCCACTCACGAATTCGTACACATGGTGTATATGTTACGGCCCGATTTGTAATTTGGCCCATTTTAAAACGGGCAGCCCATTTTAACACCGGTCAGCCCAATTAATAATAATTTTTTATTTGGCCCGTTTTGAAACAGGCCATGGTAGGCAGCCTGTTTCGAAACAGGCCAGCCCATTTTGAAACAGGCCAGCCCGTTTCGAAACAGGCCAGCCCGTTTCGAAACCAGGCCAGTCTATTTTAAAATGGGCCAGCCAGTTTTGAAACTGGCCAGCCTATTTTCATAGCTATAGACTATTCTGAGCAAGAGTAAATAATGGAGAAGTACTCTTGCTACTGATATATAGGCATGTCACATCTGCACAAATCGTGCATCTGGAAAATTACAAACTATATCGGAAAGACAGAGAGAGTGGTATAATGGTGGTGGTGTGTTGCTTAACATTTACATTCATAATAGCTTATCCTCTATTAATTGTCAACCTTTATCTGACTTGGGAATCCAAGAGTCTGTGTGGTGTTTGGTTACTCTTAACAGAACTGATACACTTTTGATTGGTCTCATATACAGATCTCCAAATTCTACTGTAGAAAATAATAATAAGATCCTATACAGGCTATTTGTAACTTATGTCATCTGCAGAAGTTTTCACACTTACTTTTAGTCTGTTCTCGGACCCTTATTATTTTACTTTATGTTAATGACATTCCGGACTTAGTTCAGAGTAATTGGATTTTATCATAATGTAGGGAAATCTTTCGCGGTTTTGTTTTAAACAAATGTATTTTGCTAATATTTTGTTTTGCTTATAAAATTACTAGCTCATGCGACTATAAGCTCAGTTAAATTCAATTGTATATAAGCTGATTTTTGGGAAACGCAGCAGGAAAGAATTGAAACAGGTAATGATGCGTATATAGTTACTTAGCGGCTCATTTATGTCGCCGTAGCAATGGCATTCATTATCAGTAGGCTAGCTATAGCTCTGACAGTGACATATAGCTATAGCCAGCTCAGTCATGCATGTGCTGATACTAAATTGTACTCTTTACCCAGTGGCCCATTTTAAAACGGGCTGGCCCATTTTAAATCGGGCCAGCCCGTTTTGAAACGGGCCACGGATTTTAAATCGGGCCGTAACATATATATATACAGGAGAGAACTGTCACGCCGCAGATGGTCCCCCGCCACAACTGGTCCCCCTGGACCATTTGTGGCAATTTTTGTTGCCATGGATGGTCCCCCCGGACAAAATATGGCTGCCACAGATGGTCCGCCTTGCTGCAAGTGGTCCCCCAGGTTTTTTCACTGTCCTGCACGGCGCAAGTGACATAGCTACTAAGCTATAGCCTAGCTTGAAAACGAGAGTTATAGAAGCAAGTTAAAGCCACTGGTGACAAGCTTAAGCTTATGGATGAAGTTAGTCTTGCGGGGCGCGAACGGAAGTTGAATAAAAGCACAAGCTTTTGCATTTGCAAAAGCAACACGATGGCTCTATAGCTATATTAGCTAGATGGTTAGCTGCAAAGAATGCTATGACTATAGCCATGCATGCACTAATAATCGGCTACATGCACAAGAAAACAATAGCTATATAGCTACATGCAGTACGAATCTAATCAATCTATATACAAGATAGCCTTAACAGGTCTAGTCTTCTTTGCAGCTCTTTAGTGGAATAGTGACATGCAGGAATAATTCATCGACTGCATGTGATTGCAAGCATAAACTCCAGTTGTAGGAGGTGTTTCATGCATGCAAGATACGTATTACATGCAAACTTTATATAGCTAGCTACTCTAGACTAAAAGACGTAGCTAATTGGCCGGCTAAAGTTAGTTGTATATAGCTAACTAGCTACACATGCATGCATGCCGGGCGTTTAAGTACGTATAGCTATATATAAAATCAAACTTTCAACTTTGCAAAATAGCAAAATAGCAGCTAGTCTATAGCTAGTTATTATCGCTGCATGTATACATGCATGCATGCATGGGTATACAGGCAATTGCAAGTAAGCAGGTGTAAAGCGATATAACCATGCATTAATTAGCTCGTGGAACTTCAGCGAGTAGTTCTGGCTGCACGCATGCATATTCGGCCGCGTGAAACAATACCTAAAGCTATACGTAGCTATATCGGGTGTGCAATAATCGAAGCCAGCGAACTGAAACATGACTACAAGAGATTGAACTTTGCAATATGCGACGCGGAAGACCATCATGAACGAGTCTGGATGGTTTTCGAGAGGGGTACCATCTGTGGCAAGGGGGGACCACCTATGGCGCCATAGATTGTCCGGGTGGACCATCCATGGCAGCCATACTTGGTCCAGGGGGACCATCTATGGCAAGAAAAATTGCCACAGATGGTCCGGGGGGACCAATTTTTGGGGGACCATCGGTGGCATAACAAAACACTGCTTTTTTACAATTAAATTTTTATACAAGCAAAAAAGTTGTGACAATGGGATTAGTTTATTAACACACTATAACAAAATAATAAAGATTAAATGTAGGCTGCAATGGCAACGTGCTTTTTATTAGTTAGATGTGTTTATTTAATCATGCAATGCACAAAACCACATTTTTATAATCAAAATAATTATGGTGTATTATTGAGATATTAAAGCTGCAAAGTTACAAAACGTCACTTTCGTAAGTATATATATATGTGACATCAGATCGGGCTCCGGAAAAGTTTTATTGTACATGTATACGTATTGTATTGGAAGAAGGCACTAAAACTCACCTTGTTTTGGGCAGGGAGATACAAGAAAGCCCAAATTTTTTATTGTTACACTTCTCTCCTAGCAAGTTAGTGACAAAAAGAGCGTGTTCTCTGTATCAACTTGATGCCGCGGCATTGCCAGCCACACGACAACGATGAACAAAGGTGGTCAGTGGTGCGAAAGCTAGGTGGTGAATATGGGATTTTCAAAACGAAGAGCTAGTCTACTTTTAGATGGATTGTTTATGATTGCAAGTATATGTCCTTACCATGTGTGATAAACAATCTTGCGACCATAAGGAAGACTGGATTTGCTGCCATCACTGTGCCGACGTGAACACTAGCGCGCGTAGTTGTGCTAATCGAAATGCTAAAGCCGATTGAGGCTGACTAACGCACCATTCTATCCGACAATACACAGCAATTGGAATAACAGACACGCAGTGAACAGAACTCGACAAAACTAGCCATGAGTTCAGTGCCTTATTATCGATCCCACTAGTGCAGGTCCGCCTTTCACAATTTTCTTTTTAAGAATAAGCCTCCGTCACAACAAACTCTATCGATGTCCATACGCCATTACTGCCAGAAATACAAAAGTGCTGCAACAAGATTCTTTGTTAGCCGAGAATCCAAGAAGCGCACGAATCTTCCATACATTTCCATACAAACGCGCGTGTTCTTATTCCCGATATGACGTCGTGTGATGTAAGAAACCGCAATGTGTTTAAACTCCTGTAGTAGCTAAACCAAGCGGAATATCATCAAATCACACATGCTAATCTTCATTACTAAGGTAAAGTATAAGCCCAAGTCATTTTTCCATCGCAGACTACCTTTAAGTCATAGGAGTTTTACAGCTTGGAGAGGTACAGGCATCGAGAACACGTGTTCACAAAACTCAGTTGTTGCATGGAGAAACAGCATTCTACAAAACACGGCAAAATGTCTCAAAACATAGATATTAACACACACAATGACGAAAAAACTCAAATTGCATTAATAAAACTTGCTACAATTCAACCGAACAGTTGCGGCTGACTATGTGTCCACAAAAAGACTACTATTAAAGTCGACATTTTGAATTCACTTACAATGTGTGGCTTTGAATAGCAAAAAATCCACAAAATCACCTGTATAAACAATCTGTAACACTTGGAAGCCTTCATTATGGCGTAGAGCCACAAACCAGGAAAAAGACTTTTTGGTGTGCAAAACTAGGATGGAACCATCAGCTCTTCATAGAAATCAATGGGCATACGTGATTAGTTTCATATCCATGTGGGTATATATTATGCTAAACAAAATCATCCTGGGTGTAAAAAAAGTGCGAGGCCAATCAGAAGCAGCATTGCAAATGGGTATGTGTGACCAAAACTTTGATATCAGTTGAGACCAAGAAGTTACTTATCAAAAATCTTTTTAGCTAACTACTTGAATGACATACAATAATTTGAAGGGGGTCCAAGTTATGACAACTATCAACCTGCAGTGTAATAGCCCTTCTCAAATACATTCCAATGTTTACTTCAGACTGATAATAGTATGACAAGTAGAGCATACATAGGAGAAGTGCTGATACAAATTTGGCTGAAATCCATGAAGAAATGAGTGAGTTATTAGACAAACAAGTGAATGTATAAAAAGAGAGTTTGAAAAACTTCTGGGGTTCACCAAAGCTCCCGCAAGCCCACGGAAAAAGTGTGCGATGAAATGAAAGAAAGCGACTGCCGCGTAAAATTTTTGTGGTGACAGGAAGGTATTTGTAAGGCTGTATCAGAAGAATGGCTGAATAGATTTCTATGAACTTTGGGATATTGATTCTTCAAACAATGAAGGTACTAATTCTCTAGTGGGCGGGCGGATGGGGCGGGGGATGGTTCGTCTTGCATGGTCACACAGCGGGCGCCATGGGACTCGCAATGGCTGGTACTTAGGAACGGTGGCGCCTATTTCTTCCATGCTCGGTTTGTTGATTCTACATAGTAAGAACGTTGTGGGTCGGTAATAACTAAGCGATATATTTAATGGCGGCTTAGCTGTAGCGTTTGCGAGTTTGGGGGTGGTGCTACGTGTATAAAATAACTCACTCGGTGGTCGCTTTGCTGTGCTTCTTCTTGACCTCGCGACTCACTATCGTGAGTCTTGATATATATACTCACACAGGTTTCTCTTCACCATATATGAATAGCAAAAGTATAAATAATGTCACGCACAACCTGAACAATCAATTAGCTATGGGTTCGTTCAACCGTTATTTTTATAAGTGAGCCAGCTTTGTCACTTGGGTTCGTGAGTAGCTACGTTTCGTCGATGGAATCATTACTTTTGTGTGAATAGTTATTATTTCTATAGTGATTTGTTGGTTAATGTTTTCATCATAGTGTCATATGAACCACGGCTCCTACGGTGTCTTCGGGCGAGAGGTTTATCAGTGGTAAACTTCCAATGACCGAGGACGAAGGACGTATATTTGTTGAAAACACCTACGTAGTAGCCGTGGTTTATATATTACATAAAGTGTGTCCTACATGGCTGATCTCTGGAAGTTAGTACTGGGACCAGTGTGGACTACCCTGAACTATAGACATAATAGTTATATGCATAGCTACACCGTAGAGCCGTAGAGTCTACGAAATTTATAAACCCAAATGCCCAAGGCTGTAGCGCATGAGCAAAGCGAGGATGCTACTAAGGGTCTGAGAGTTTATAAATTTCTAGGACTTCACGGTGGATGCGTATAACTATTTTATACTCTACTTACAATATAGTCTGGTATATAAGTAAACAAGGTGGTGTATACGAGATTTATATCCCAACATAAACACATGCTAATAGAGTATAATTAGGAGTTAACCCTACCCTGGGTGGTAGATTTTGGAGGTAGAGATGGGAAGGCCACAAATAGCTGATGTCCAGGGGAGACTGAAGAGTTGCGTTTTGGGAACAGGAGCTAAAGCTAGCCCTATGGATAATAGACTGTTGTAAAACAGGTTATAAGCTTCCCTTGAAGACCATTCCTAGTTCTTATTGTAGGCCCAACCAGAAATCAACCCAATGGTATAGTGGCCGTAGGTGGTAAGGTATAGCAGCCGGCAGAGCAAGCACTAAGGTGAGAAGTGACTTGGTAAAGGCTGGCTTGGTAGAGCATACTGCCAATTCTCATTGGACCCCCTCACAGCAAGCCACATGGTTGGATTTCAACCTAGATCTGGAAGCAGGCCTAGTTTCTTTTCTGGGAGAAAAAATAGATGCCCTGAAGACCCAGTTGCAACAAGTACACAAGGATACCTCAGTGAGGGCTAAAACGCTGGCCAGTGTGATTGGCAAGGTAATATCTATATCTTTAGCTACAGGGCCATTTACCATGACCAGGGGCATTTTGATGCAGATTTTACCCATTTCGAAGGAGGCTAGAGATGAACTGGAGTTTTGGCTTGACCAAATTGACAACCTCAATGGCCAGGGGATATGACATAGTCCATTGGCAGTTAGGGTAGTATACATTGATGCTAGTGGCACGAGTTATGTAGAGTACACAGTTGAGCATGGTTACCACATCGCCCATGGTCTCTGGTCACAAGCCGAGAGCAGTGAGAATGGTCTTAGAATCACTGGTAGGCAAGTCACGCAATCACAGAGTGCACTGGTTTACAGACAACCAAAATGTAGTGAAGATCATCACAACAGGCAGTAAGATATCCTTTCTCCAAAAGGAAGCATTAGCAATATTTTCTTTTGCAGATATGAAAAGAAATACCTCCTCCTTGGTCACTTGGTCCAGGATTCCGGCTGGTGAATACCCCAGCGCTCTGGCTGGCAAATACCTTAAAATTCCAGCTAGTCAATACCTCAGCACTGCAGCTGATAAATCTCTCAGTGCTTGATAAATACCCTTGCACTCCGGCTGGTAAATACTGCAACACTCCGGCTGGTAAATACTGCTACACTCCGGCTGGTAAATACTGCAACACTCCGGCTGATAAATACTGCAACACTCCGGCTGTTAAATACCTTGGCACTCTGGCCAACAAATATGTACCCCAGCACTCCAGCTGGTAAATACCCCAGTACTCCTGCTGGTAAACCCCAGCACTCTGGCTGGTAAATACCCCGGCACTCTGGCTGATAAATACCTCAGCACTCTGGCTGATAAATATGTACCCCAGCACTCCGGCTGGTACATACTGCAGTACTCAGGCTGATGAATAGCTTGCAAATGGCATCCCAGCCAACAAATACCCTAGGACTCCGGGCGGTTAATACCCCAGTACTACAGCTGATAAATACATCTTGTTTTTAAAACTATTTTTAAATGTCGACTAAGGTGCTCTTGTATTATTTTATTTTAACATTTCATCTACTGTAGTTCTGTCTTATTGGCAATTTAAATAAACTAAGGGCTAAAAGATTGGTATTGGGTTCCCTCTTGAATAGGCTACTGCCCAATCTACCTGAGCATATTGCACCAGCGGACCTAGGTATGACTATCGTGAAAGCAATGAAAGGAGCCTCATGCTGACTAGGGCTCTGAGGTGCTACCTGCCAGAACTGGATCTGTTACCTGCCCAACCTCTCAGTGAGTACCATCAGAAATTTGACTTGAGGATTGAGCTTCTTTGCACACAGTACATTTTCTGGAGGGTAATATGCACCAGGTTTTTCCTGACAGCCAGAAATAGTTGTTGGGTTTTTTCCCTTGGGCTCACTTGGGCACAGCAGCCTAGAATTTTGCACTGTGCAGGCCCCCACCCTCTGTTTAGGCTCATGCTACAGTATATAGTTATTTTTGTAGTACATGGTGTATGTATGGTTATGGTTGTACTTTATTTGTACAATTGAGATATCGTAACCGCATCTAGCAGCTACACACCACCAGTGGTACTCCCCGTGTCCAACACATCTAGTGAAAACAACTGAAATCTCTACTAATGTCTATCAAGTGGGGTTGTTAGCGACCAGTTGTCCTGTTCTAATTGTAACCACTATCGCTTTACCCATGCATGCACTATCAAATTGAGTCCACATTGACCTAGAGTGGATTCCCCGGGAAAACAAACATAAGGCAGATCTTCTCAGTAGGCAGATGGACCAGGATGACTGGAGCATTCATCCAGATGTCTTTAGGGATCTGGATGAGATCTGGGGACCCCACACAATAGACAAGTTTACAAATTACTACAATGCCCAGCTTCCCAATTTCAACTCACGTTTTTGGAACCCAGGCACAGAAGCAGTTGATGTATTTACATGCGACTGGGAAGGAGAGATGAACTGGCTGTGCCCACCACCACACCTGATTCCCAGGACCATCTGGCATGCTCTACAGACCCATGCGCAGGGTACCCTTATTGTGCCTGAGTGGCCATCAGCTCCCTTCTGGCCCATGATTTTTTCCAGATACAGCACCTGAGGGAATCGAGAGCTTCTAAGGCTTCAACTGGTGAGGCAGTGAATGGGCTGAGGAGGAAGTACGTAAGTGATATTCATGTCTGGGAAGCGCACAAAATGAAGCCGTGCAGTTGATAATAAAACTAATTCTTTGGTTTGATTAGTACTGCTATTATGGTGGCACAGGTGGATTTTAGAAAACAGACCAGGCCTGCACTATATGTACCAGGAAGCTGGCTACACCAGACTAGTTGCTTGCATGCTTATAATTTATACGGTTGCAACAAATATTTGATTTGTTTGGATATTCATTAGAATTTTGGTATTCAGATAGTAAAATCAATGTTCAGTATTTTGGCATTCAGTAACAGCCGATTGTTATACCGTATAGTGGGAAATTTATGAAGGTTTTTATTTTCGAAAATTTCGAAAATATTTTTTCGAACTAGCTACATAATTATTCTTTAATCACGAGCAGTTTTGCGATGGTAGCGCTTCTAAAGTCTTTCAAATGTATTGAAACCTCCAAAGAGGAGAAGATAGAGAGTATTCTGCCAGAACCGGACGGTCCTCTGAACCGAGCTCAGCGACAGAAGCCGCAAATAGTGCTGTTCCTGTGAAGTCCTTACCAAGAGCTCTATGAAGTATTTTGTATGTGTGGTGTCCACGAATAACCGAGTCCATATATCGAATATGTAAGTTTCCATTGCAGTGTTATAGTATACCGAGTAGTGTACGCCACGAGATATGCCATGCCGTAATTATTATTATTGCGCGCGATCGATTAAGCGTCTAGTCTACTCGCGAGCTAAGGTAATAAGAAAATCATGTCAATTGATCAGTCTTTTCGAAATGCTACGTTTCGAAGGTATCGTAATTGCAACATGATAATTAGGCGATCATTAAAGTGAAACAAAATTGCGCTTCGCTAGCTCAGGCAGATTTTCGAAATCCTTCAAACTCAGCCTTTTTCGAAAATTTAACCTTTTGTAAATTTCCCGCTATACGGTATTACCTCGTGATCAAAGTTGCACGTAAATTTGTTGCCACTCACGATCAGGTAGTCTTTTTAGTAATAGACGTTCACTTTGTAATGCCTGGGCAAGATACAGTTGGTAGAACCAAGAAATAATATGGTACTTAAAGATTTCTATAGGAAGAAGTAATAGCCATTTCTTTGTTTAGGGTGGAGAAAAAGACCTCTTCTCCACTTTTAGCTGTTATTTCTTTGAATGGATGAATACCAATATACCCACAGCAAATTCTGAAACCTACAATTCCTGCTTAATTATATAACCCTTTGAAGACCTAAAGCCACTATAGTGGCTTTTTACGCATGCCTCTATTTTCTATGGTTGTGTATTAATATGAGCACTCTTTTGCTTTAGTTTCTTTTTCTGACCTATAGCTACATAAAGCCCACTTAATAACTATTATCACTACAGAACTTACACCAACTATCTAGTTTCTGCAACATGTATATATAAATTTTTATATGCAGTGAGTATAGATTGCTTGTTTGTACTAAATGTCGACATGGTATAGCTAGTTCGATCTTGATTGTGATATTATTGTGATACCTTAAAATATAAAATTTCACCCCTGACATAATAGTACATACCACATCACATGCACAATCATATAACTTACTTAGTTACATAGCTATCACCTATTATGATACGTAGCTATAGTTACTGTTGCATGAATGACATACGTATATTTAACTGAGTCAACAGATAATGGTTTGTGCATGGCTTAAGTGATAAGCAACAGTATCTTATGTAATATATAAACCACGGCTATTATAGGTGCATTCAACAAATATACAACCCGAGTCTGAGGTCAGAGGAAGTTTACCACTGATAAACCCCGAGCCCGAAGGAGTCGTAGTTCATATGAATATATGCTATGATGAAAACATTAACTAACAAAATCAGTATAGAAATAAATACCTTTTCACTCAACAGTAATGTTTCCAGCGACGAAACGTAGTCACGAACTTGAGCGACATAGCTGGCTCACATTTTAAAATAATGGTTGAGCGAACCCATAATCGATTGTTCAGGTTGCGCATGATGTTATTTATACTTTTTGCTATCATATATGGTAAAGAGAGCCCAGGTGAGTATATATATACCAACCTGCTCCCAGGTGAGTATATATGTACCAAACTTGCTATGCAGGTGTATATGCCAAAATAAATACTAGGCGGCTCCTTTGAAATATGACATCATCATAGTATAATGTGTGTGATTATAATCCTATGATATCACATATTGGTGATGAGGACTGTTCGTATCAATACAATGGCAACTTCTTTTGAAGAGTTGGATGAATTGACTCAGCTTCAGGCGATTCAATATGTTGAATGAATGGATTATTGTTTCCTTGCTAATGCAATTTCTTCCTCCGAGAAGCCACAAACAGCATTAATAAGTACAATGGGAGCTAAAGCCTATAAGGTTTTGTGGAATTTAATCAACTCTGGTACGTCCAGCAACAAATCATTTAAGGAACTAGTGGAGCATTTCTGTCCTCCACCCTCCGAAATAGTACAAAGATTTAAGTTCAATACCCATGTAAGGAAGCCTGGCGAATCAGTAGCCAACTACATAGGTGAATTGCAGGCATTGTCACAGCTTTGCAACTTAGGAGATACTCTCGAGTTAATGCTAAGGATCAGAATTGTATGCGGAATAAACGATTTCCATATACAGAAACATTTACTGATTGAGAAGGAGCTCACATATATGCCAAGGCCAAAGAGATAGCTCCTGGTCTGGAGTCAGCTGTAAAGGTACCACAGACAGGTAGAGACATCCAAATTCCTTCCAGTGACACAGTGCACAAGATGGCAGACAAGAAGTCAAACAGTCACACTAAAGGTGCAGAACTAACCACAAGGCACCCCAATGCTGGTATAAGGATGCTGTGTACAACTAGCATATAAAAACAGGCCACTTGACTAAAGTCTGTCAAAGATATCACATAGATCAAAAGTCAAAATTTGTGGCCAGATTTGGCAAAATGTGCATTGTTCACACACAATGTGGAAACACAGATTTCACCACCATTCGATAGCTACATCAATAAACTAACAGTGCATTTGTGTATGGATGCCAACAGTTCATCAGTGTTTTTGCTGCGGCTGCTTTCTAGGGTGTGTCGGACGTCCACGGGTACCCGTGGTGTCTTCAATTGTGTCTGGTGGCCGTCAATGAAAAGCCACCTGGCTGTAACTCATCACACGACTGCCTACTGATGTTATTCATTGATTTGGCTACTTCTTGTGCTATCTACAGCACAAATATGCCCATTTGGAAGTGTGAATGCTTGACGTGTGTTTAGTCCGTCACTACCGTGGCTCCCCACCACCCCCGACCAACCATCCCTATATAATCACTTGTGGTACTGTTGAAAAACTATCAAAAATGGTGGGCAATTCAGCTAGCAAGCCATTCAACAGTAGACCCACTGAATTATCTTGTATAACTACAGATTTGTGGAGAATTGTGTGCAAGTAGCATAAAGCAGACTCGAGATATTATAGATTGAATATTTCAAAATGGCATTTCTAAATATACAAATGTACAAACAATGCACATTTTCACAAATCCAGTTACATTTGTGTCTTTAAGTGACATCCATTACCCTTTTGTTTCTATAATGATTACTAATACTAACTTTAATGTACATAATTTTACATGAGGCATGCCCCCAGAAAATTTTGAGAAGTTTTCCCTCTGAGATTAAACCTTAGAGCACTTTTTATGATTATGATACCTCAAATAATAGTTACCGACAATTCCATGGCTCACTTGTGTGTAGATGTTAGTTCGTATGTGTTTATACATCTGATGGTTTATTACCAGCTGTAAAAACCATTAAGAATGTACAAAGGATCTTTCATACTTCGGAATGTAATGGCATTTTATAGCCTGAATATGAGATTTTCTCATGCGAAATACTGTCTTTGGCATGTGATTTGATCACCTTTCCTAGAAGGGCAATACTTATTTATATCATGAAATGGACTTTGACAATACTGTACATATATTGAATTTAATAATTTTAATATGGCCCAGCACTACATTAGGTAATCACACTGTGTCTCCAGTGTGTTAAGAAGGTAATGTCTGACCCTATGTATGGAATCAAAATAATTCCTCATAAAGACTGCCATGTCAGGAAGTTTGGGCTTAAGCTGCTCAATGGTTGCTGACAAAGTACTCCTCAAAGTACACTGAGCACAAAGATTAACTGTATCTACACATGAGTACATGAGTGGGATACATTGCAATATGCCAAATAAGGAACCTCTGAATTTCATTCTGCTCCATCAAAAGTGTGACTCTTCTCTCCAATTTGCCATTGACTTGTGGATACCATGGACGGATTGTGTAATTGGTAAACCCAAAAGTGATACACACTACACAGCTTGGTATGCCATGCCTGACAAAATTGGCAAATATGGATTTTAGTTGGAATTTGTGTTGGTGAGCTTTGTGGGACTTACACTGGAATCAGCTATCACAAAAGTCTGGCAATCAGAACTAATCAAAAAACAGCAACTAGCTAGTAGTTAGAGGGGATGAGACAATCAGTAACAAAACAGTGCACACTTTAAAAGCTACATGAAAGATCCCTTGAGACAGATCATACCTGACAGCAGGCATGATCCTGAGTCATGTTCAAAATGTGGGGAAAAGTTTGGATATAATCAACAGCATTCCCCAGCAAGACAGGCCACATGCCACAAGTGCCAAAAGAAGGGACACTTTTAGAAAATATGTACATATATAGAGCAATGAAAGTTGAAACTGGAGAAGAAAGCTACATATGATCATAATTTCCTAGGTGCTGTAGAGTCTTCAGGAAAATCTTGGAAAGTAACACTATTCCTAAGCTATATACTGTGAAAACCAAAGTTTCAGTTATCCTACATGTCTGTAGCCTTGGAAGGAGTTGCATATCTTGGAAGACCAGAGAAAAGTATGATAAATTCTCTATAGATACGTACGTAGCTATAGTCTTCTTATTTTCGACAAAAATAATTACGTATTTACGTAATTTGGTGGAGGCATCACATGTACTTGCTTAGGTTTAGTTACTTATATGTATATAGCACACAACATTGTAAATTGAACTTTGAAGATACGTAGATTGTATGTGTGAAAGTTTATGCAAATCATTTGAAGGAGGTCCAAGTTATGGAAACTATAAACCTGCAGTGTAATAGCCTTTCTTCAAGTGTTTACTTCAGACTGAAAATAGTATGACAGGTAGAGCATACATGGAAGAAGTGCTAATACAAATTTGGCTGAAATCCATGAAGAAATGAGTGAGCTATTAGACAAACAAGTGAATGTACAAAATGAGAGTTCAAAAAATACAAATTCCGGAGTTCATGCAAGCTCCCACAAGCACATAAAAAGTGAGCAATAAACATGAAAGAAAGAAAAAACGAAAATGTTTTTGTGAAATCAAGTTTATAATTAAGAAGACTGTATTAGAAGAATGGCTGAGCCGATTTCAATGAACTTTGGGTTTTTGATTCTACAAAAAATGAAGGTACTAATTCTCGAGTGAGTAATGAACGAATCAAGCTAAAATGATGGCTTGTTGGGCATAGGTTTACGGCGAGCGCCATAAAACTCACAATGGCTGGTATGTATGTAGGAATAGTGGTGCTGATTAACTGCATTATCAGTTTATTGATTCTAAGTAAGAACGTTGTGGGTCTGTAATAACTAAGCTATAGCTTTCATGGTGGCTTAGCTAGAGTGTTTGCAAATTTCAGTGCGGTGTTATGTGTAAATAACTCAGTGGTCGCATTGCTGCGCTTATTCTTGGCCTCGTAAATCTTCATTTCACTGTTAATTATGATTTTACTTTTATTACCATGTGTCCTAAGAGATTTTGATTGTTACAAAAGTTGTCAACAGATATACGTATACACAATCTCAATATGCACTATCTCAATATACATACGTAGCTATAGCTTAAAACACCGCAGGTGTTCTCTAGAAAAACTGTATAGTGGTTGTAATGGATGGTGATACTAGCATTGTGTATTTGTGTCCACTGTTTATTATTATAGTAAACAATGGAGCAAGTTTAATTTACGTGATAATTAACCTGCTGTCTGCATACATGCATTTTTATATGCTAGCTAACTCATAATTTTTATGCTTAGTAGATTAATGCCAAAATCTGTTTAACTTGTACATATGTGGTGTAATATACGTAGCTGTATAAATGGCTACACTATATTAATGATTATAAACATTTTTAACTATGTTTTGTAATTTACAATAGCTGCTTATGGCCAGGATGATAGCAGTTCTCCAATGTAAGAATACCCTTGTGTGATCTTATTGTATCAGGGGCATATGAATAGAGAGGGGGCCCAGGCTTGCCTAGTTGCAGCAGGCAGTAGTAAATGAATTTGCTAAGTCTTACAACAATTTTAATCAGTCAAGTACAACTTTTATGAAAATGGTACAATTTAAGCCTTGTCTGTCCTGCTACAACTTTTCATCTTCCTACGCTCCTTTGTATGTATTAATAAGAACGCCCTGGCTGTAAAAAGTGCAAGGCACCACCAAGTGATTTAGCCAATCATAGTTGTGAAATATCCTGTAAACTATTGTAAGGAAACAATTAAACTTCTTGGCCTTAAAGCTTTTGGTCGCATGTAGCCATTTACAATGTTGCTTCTGATGGCCTCTCACTTTTTACAGCCAGGCTGTTTTTATGCTATTTGTAAGGTAAGTAAGTGTGTATAAATAGCAAGTTCTGACAAGAAACCTTATTAAGTATAATTAACTAGACTTTTTAGAAAATTTTGAATTTAAGAAGGGGAGTAGGGATTGCAATGAAACAAATAGTTAGTAAGTTATCATTCATCACCTCCGCATTGTATACTACGTGTGTTTACTCGAGTATACACAACATGCAGTATAAAATGCTGGATGGTGAGTGATAACTTATTTGCTAACTAGATGATACACATGTGCATTAACCTCATGCAGTCCATCTTTTGCTGGAATTTCACTACCGTATGGAGGTTTAAGGTCACGAGGAATTAAAGTCACAAGAGTAGTTCACTGCGCTCTATTGATCCATTGGGATCTGCACTGAGGGAACCAGCTGGTTTAACTACAAGGCAGCCATATTCAGTACCCGGCCCCAATTCTTTATAGCATATAGGTATATATTGTATAGCATAAAATTTTGACGATAAAAATATTGACGAATTTGATGAAAGTTTGTCCATTCGAAATATTTTTTCAGAAGTCCTACAGAATATGATGCTGCTATACTTTTGTTTTGCATTGCACATTAAATAGAAAATAGCTAAGACTTGAAACACCTTTCGTTAATATTTTTCTGTCAAATGTAAAGAATTTGGCAATTCGTTAGCTCATCAAAAATTTATGCTATATGATAATACATTATACTAGATTAAATTTTCAATTTCAAAAAAGGGAATAGGGATCAAAAATGCTACTAGAAATCAGCAACCTAGCACTATAGAGATCAAAAGGATAGAAAAAGTTAAAGATCAAAAAAGTATGGAAACAAGAAGGAGGTTGTAACTACGTAGATAGGACTGTTATTCTAAAGCATTTGAAATCCCTATTCTGACTGCTTTCAGATAAATCTATTAGTAATCCTAATGCAGTCAGAATAGGGACCGCAAATGCTTTAGAATAACAGTCCTATCTACGTAGTTACAACCTCCTTCTTGTTTCCATACTTTTTTGATATTTAACTTTTCTATCCTTTTGATCTCTATAGTGCTAGGTTGCTGATTTCTAGTAGCATTTTCGATCCCTATTCCCTTTTTGAAATTGAGAAGTTTTAAATTTAATCTAGTTTCTTTTGTTTTTTCATGCCCACTTAGTGGGCTATTTGCCGCTATATACATCATGAGAGGCTTATACAAACAATGGAAATCAAACAAAGGTAGCTAAATGGCATAGTACGTAGGTCACAAATTCTTATTTTACTCCAAGCTTCCTATATACGTAGATCTATAAAGACTACTTTTAACTTGTTAGCCATAAAATTCTTAACTCCTGACTATGAAGGTTTAATCACTCTTTGTCTTTAGTGTGCTCACTTGTTGAAGTGAATCTGAACTGGTGATTTCACTGTTACATAGGTGTAGCTATGTATGTCCCTCTAGTATCAGTAATGTGCCTCAGGTTTGTGTAGCATAGAATTACACCTCCAGGGGCGGATCCAGGGGGGTCTTTGGGGTCTCGAGACCCCCCTCCAGAAATATATCAAAGAAGCCAAAAGAGTGATGTATTGGTATAAAAACACACTAAAATGCATTATTTATCCTGGATCTACCCTTGACCTCAGGGGTAATCATATAAGCTACATCTCTATGAACCATGCATTTTTGTGTTTAGTAGCTCCAACCCCTAGACTAATCACAAATTAGCAGGAAATACCACTGTTATTCAGCTAAATTGTTGTCAACAACTCCAGCAGTGAAATATGCATGGGAGGTGCATGCATGCATGGTTTTTGATACAAATAGTCTGGAGCATATTGTAAGCAGTATAATATTTAAAACAGGTAGCTATAAGGCAAGTAAGTATTAAGTAGGGTATATGGTTATAGGCTAGTATATAAATGTAGTAATACATTTGTTTATATGTGCTAAAAATAAGAAGCGACGGAAAGCAGAGTTATATGATAGTATCGATTATATTCAGGCTTAATCTTGCTATTTACTATATGGCTATAGTCTATAGTATTCTGTTTTACCTCAAAGAACACTACTTCAAACACTGAACGATGTAGAACGGGATCTAGAATGCACGCGGTTGCACACTAATTAGATTAACAGGGAGAGCGGTACAAGGTAAGTGACGAAGCGGATAAAAAACTTACAAATTTTCAGACAATGGAAATTGTAAATCTCAGAAACGGGCTTAAAATGGTTCACTATGATTGTTAAGAAGATCTGAGTAGTTTTAGCGTGATATCCTAGTCGGGGAGGCTGTTCTGAGGCTGGGCGTTGTACCGTGCTTGTATGGCTTCATGTTCGATCGTGTCCGGGAAGAAGCTGTTTTGTGGCATATCTTGTATTTGCATTAGAAAATGAACTTTTAAACAAATCACAGACCTGGGTAGGGACATTTTAAAGATACGCCAGTAGTTTTCATTTGTGGTTTCAACTTCGTGTAGACTGTAGACGCGTGAAAGAAGAAGAAGATGGAGAAATGGGGGGTTTTTCAACAACAGTAAAACTATGGATACCCTATGCCTAGGCTTTTTATACTTTGGCAATAGTCTTAGGAACATCAAAAGAGGTTCTGGCTGCTTTTTGCAAACCAAGGGAAGCTTTAAAGATGGTTTTTGGCGTGCGTTCTATTAAGGTGTTTTTACAATTTTTCATTGGATCCCTATTATGAACCACTACTGTGGTTCATGATAACTTGTGAGTTTTCAGTAATTCTTCTAGACTCACACCACAAGTTAATAAAATGACGATTGGTAACTCAGGGTGGTATAGATGGGTACAGTTGATTGATATTGTACCTCCAATGTTCTTCAAACAATCGTGCAGCTACTGTGTATGATACTTTTCTTAGAGCAGTCTGTATGCATGAGCTACCATCTCGTCTTCACTCTGATCAAGGGAAAGAGAGAACATTTTAGTAGCACAACACATGATTGAAAAAAGGGGAGCAGAAAGAAGAAGCATGATCATAGGCTGTAGTGTACACAACCAACAGATTGAGAGGTTGTGGAGGGACATGTATAGAAGTGTAACAGTTTTATATTACAAATTGTTTTACTTCATGGAATAGCACAGCCTTTTAGATTATTTAAACGAGCACCACCTTCGGGCCTTACATTACATTTATCTCCCCAGAATCAATCATTCATTAAAAGAGTTTGTAAACAGTTGGAATAATCATCCAATTAGGACTGCAAGTCACAAATCTCCTCAGCAGTTATTTACAGTAGGAGCATTACTTCTTCAGAATTCTAATTTGTCTGCCTTAGATTTTTTTGAAAGTGTAGATGACAATTATGGTATTGATCCCAATGGGCCTGTTACTCTGAATGATACCGAAGATGATGTGTATACAATACCTCAAACTACTCTGAAATTTAGTGAAGCTGACTACTCCTTCCTGCGACAAAGTATTAACCCAAATGGACCAACATACAACTATGGCATAGACCTTTATGATGCAAACCCTTAGTCTTATATCCACCTTTTCACCATTATAAAACTACTGTACAAATTTTTGTAACCTTTTAATATAATATAACAATGAATCATCACCATTATATATATACTGAAAAACTGTTTACAATCCAAACTAACACCTACACAACATAAATAGTCCTTACAACGCAGCAATAAGTGGTCTAGTCTTACATGCTATCCATTCTCCAACAGAACTCTTCTTCGGTGGAACTCAAGATGGTAGAAGTCATCATAGTTCATGTAAGTAATCGGTAGCTCAATCGTGAAATCACATGTGTGGACTATCGGGCGTCGTGCCAATCCATCAATGTTATTAAATGTTACAACGATTTTTTGAGCTAAGCAAACGCTTGCACATGTAACAAATCTCAGTTCAGGAGTCTGCATATTTCCTAGCATGGATACCAAGTACCCATATATGCACTCTTGAGCTGGGGTACAAGCCTCTGTACTATCAAGCATGGCTATAACTTTTCCTGGAGTAGCACTGAGCTGACAGTGTAGGGTATATATATCATCAGGACATTTTTTCTCCCAGAATGCCTTGTGAACTGATGGTATCCCAGAATGCAACAAAGACAAAGCAGCTGCGGGTTTTCACAGAATTCATAGTTAGCAGTCTGCACAACCATGGATGACAACGATAAGTTACGATATAGGAGTAGGTACTTGTCGAAATCCAAACCTTGAGAGAGTTATAATGAGATCATTTAAAGCCGTTGGCTGAAATGAGACTTTACTGGAACTAACATCAAAAGCACTCTTTAGAGTAGCTCACTCCATGGAACTCAAATAGTCCATAAAAGTATCGATAAAAATGTGATCTGGAATTTTAACACTTGGTCCAAGGATAGCAGAAATCAGCACTGGCAATGCGATACGGTTAGGCAATATACCAGTGGCTAAATACCCATGCGATATAATTCTTCCAATAACAACATATGTTGAAATAATGATTTGGGGATGTATCATAGGAACAACTGTAGTCGCTCCTTCAAATAATCTTAAATAACAGTTGTCTCAGAAGCCGTAAACATATCTCTTTGCACACTGCCTTCATCTACTCCAGCTTCATTGACAAATTTGATGAACATAAGATATTCTAATATCACTGACTCAGCTTTTGATTCATAAAGCTACAGCACACTGTCATACGCAGACAGTTGATCAATTTCATGGTCTAGCATTGACTGATTTCATGTAACACTTACGTTCTTCCTCTAAATAAAGCACCACAATTTAATAGCTTACTTCATACAGTTTAATGTCCTTACCATAATGAGTAACTCTGTCAGCATCATCACCACTGAAATAGTCATCAAAACTGCCAGTGAACGCATTCTATTAAGTATATAGATTATATGTACAGAGTGTAATGTGATCTAAAACAATATTAACCTCATCAGATATTTTATTAAAAATTATATAGTAAAATCATTGGTAGCATTTAAATCTTCTTTCACTTTAACAAATAGGAGACACTCGTGATACTGCTTAATGTTATCTGCTGGTGGGGCCTCAAGCAAAATTGTACAGGCAGGATATTGTGTACAAATGGTATTGGCACTCAAGAATAAATTGGTACATGTCCTGTGAAAGTACAGCAAACACATCTACAAGGTGATAAACTAACCATGTTACATACTTCAGCAGTAGCACTTGCTTCAAATGTGTAATACACATTATTTTTCTCCATTAGGTAGCCTAAACCCAACCTTGATGCCTTCACTGTGAGCAACACTAAATTTTATAGCCATTTGACCCCTAAGCTGTTTATAAAGCTGCATGAAACAGATTAAAACATCCATAGTGATAGGCTCTATATTAAGCTATTTACCATTCAGCTTTTCTCTTCTTATCAACTTCCTGAATGCAAAAATTAATATTCCATGTAACAGTTAGACACTGGTAATAGTTTCTTCAAGGATTTAATAAAAACCTGAGGTGACATCAACATTAACTACCAAGACAAAGCCAAGGTATAATTATTGACGTTGCCGAGGGTTTAATCCAAGGATAAGCCTATTACGAGCATTTAAGTGCTCTAGAACATGTCGTTGTGGCCAATGCTAGTCACCCTCAAGTTGAAATGGAACAGTCATTTGGTGCAATTTTTCATCATCAATCGCTTTTACTGAGTGCGCTTGTGAAAATCCTTACATGATAAAGCTTGTAAATGTTTCATTTATGCATGAAATGTTGCATGAAACAGCTGTTCTAGCCTTCTAGGATCATTTCACTGGCAAAAGTGGTCATTTACAAAAGACTGTTTGTTGGAATACACCAAGTTATATACCCGCCTTTTGCATCACAACTCGATGAATAAATTAATCCTACAGCAAAACTTGTCTTTTGACATGATCACTGCTATATAAATTCATGGTTGTACCTCATGTCAAACTGATTTGTCCCATGTAAGGTAGGAAGCGTGAAAATTTTATGAACAATTTTTGTGGTAAACAGGTATCTTACTGATAAGACACCTGGTAGCAGGTACCTTTGACAATAGGGACCTGCACACACCTGCACATACTATGTTCTAAGCTAACATGTCACCCACATTACTATTGTATGATATGTAGATATGTTTCATCAGGAGCTTATGAGCCACCAAAGGCAGCAAAGGAGCATGCAACTCCATTCCATGACAATCACGACGTTTGAAATTTGACAGACGCCATTTGTGCATGTTTACGTAAATGGCATGAAATTACTCATGGAGATGAATACAAAGTGGTTGGTTATCCTAGATTCCTAGGCCTTCGTTTCAAGTTACCTGAAGTCGCCATCGTACGTATCTCTTCAATCTATTGTGCACTGCCAGATATCTTCACAATGACCCTCCGCCATTGTTATTTTGTCATTACATGCAATCCATATACAGTTTCAAATAACAAGATTTTACTTTCTTTATATGGAAAGTATTTAGCGATGAATTTGGATTGTGATGGCACCCGGCAGATAGTGTAAGTTGCATGCCCCTTTGGCTCATAAGCTCCTGGTTTCATTCTTGAAGCAGGTTTTCGTACTCTTTTTTGTGTCATTGCTGGATTTAAATTGAACAGGCCTCCTTCTCTCTTTAAAACTCTCAGTACTGTCTTATACACTCCTTCATCAGCCATTGTGCATGTAAGATGGTGAGAAGGTTGCTACTAACTTTTGACAAACAATGACAACAAGTGTACAACAATAAAATAGAACAATATATATATAGTATACAGGATAGCAATAGAACATTTGGTACAATACACTGCAAAAAATGGAACATGGAATGGAATGGAATCAACTGTGAATAAAATTATTTTACCCATGTTCATAGTGGAAACCCATTAGTTAAAATATATCATATTATGTAAAAGCTCATCACAAATAGCTACACTTTTATGCTATGAATTTCACTAGTAGTGCACCCTATAAAAAGTTGGAGCTTAATTGTAAGGTGCTTCTTCTAGTATTACCATGCAGTAGCTAACTAGCTAATTACCAAAGGGATACAACAAATCAACCAGGATGTATGTAGTTATGATACTCCGCTGGTTTTGTCAAGTGATAGTGATGCAATTGCTTTACTACACAGTGTACATGTGGTAAGTTGTATGCAACACATGAACTTGAGATGGCTTGAATGTTATTTTTGTAAAAGGCGTTTACACCAAGGTTCTAATATATTAGCTAACTCTACACGGTCATCTTTTGCGTCATCATCCCAAGCAACCTCATCTGCAATGTCTTCCACAGTTCAGTCATATTCACCTCAGTTCACTGTCTATACTGCAGTTTACTTAAGCTGAGCCATTATTTCTGCAATCTTACAATCGGCTCATGCATGCCAATAGATTAGGAGTATTAATTTGAATGGGACACTTCACATTTAGTATGAAGTAGCTAGTTATCTGATTTACATAGATTGTTGTTAGTCTTGCTGTGTAGCTATGTATGTACGTAGCTACATAATTTAACATTAAATTTGATACTATATATAGCTACCTTAGTAGCTACTGTTTATTTGAAAGTGCATGGTTATATTTTATTATTCCACTCCATTCCGTTCCGTTCCATTCCATTTAGGCTTAAGTCTATTATGCTTTTAAATTTACCTATTATTCTTTCCGGAAATTCTTTTTAATTCCACCTATCATTCCTGAAATTATTCTCAGGGAAATTGCACTTTTTACTATAGTACAACAAATAATTACCTTAAGTAAGTATAAAAAGCTGTCAGCAACAAAAGATTTCCTAAGACGTCGCCATAGATACGAGAAATATTTGATTGTGGGTTCAAGTTTTTACAAGTGTGAGTGTACAATGGCTTGGGAGACAAAACAATAGCTTTGATTTTAAATAGGAAAGACTATATTAGCGATTTTAAAGTAAGTTTCTTGTACTTTTAAGCTAGAAATGTTAGTTTATAATACAGTGTAAATTAAAATATCCTATTATTCCGGAATTATTCTCAATTCTTTTTTCGTCCGATTATTCCCAAAATTATTCTGGCATAATAGACGCATGCCTAATTCCATTCCATATTCTATGTATTAGCATAGGGTACAACATGATGAAATAACTAATTAAGTTAGTTATAGTAGCTAAGTATGATGCAATGTCTTGATATAGTTGACCCAATCTATTGTATATGTAATCGGTATACTTTACAGTGCTGTGAAATGATGAATTGTTATTATTATTATCATACACACCAAAAAGATACAAAGACAGGGTATTACAACAAAACAAACAAACAAATGACTACAACAACATAGGAAAGAGATAAATACAATAATTAGTTAAATAAATGTCAGTCAATAGCCAAAGGCAGAGACGTGCCATCAACAATTCCCAAGCATCTCCATTTAGTACGCGATCCTTTGACACATAACATAGTTGCCCGAAGAATGGCAAAGGACAACCTAGCTCAAATCCATCCCATTACGACACTGAAAGGACGCTCCCACTTCATAGCCAGAAAGTCACCGAGACGCCTCAAAAAGAATTCAGCTTCGGCTCCCAGCATACCATCAATTGAAACACAGATAGGAGTGAAATCAGCTCTGCGGTCATGACAAGCCTGTAAATACTTCTTCTTTTCAGATTCTGCTGAACACAAAACAGAACATGCATGGTGATTGTTGACTATATGATGGAGCATCCTGTCAACCTTTTATTATTATTATTATTATTACAAGCCTGCGGACTACATAACCATATACAAACACCAAGATATAACCATGCATGCAAGAGGGAAAGATACCTAGCTGCTTCATCCAATATCACACATTGGGTAACTGATGTGTGATAGGATTGTTATCAAATTACCAGGGAACCCAGTTGAGTAGATAATCTATAT
The DNA here is from genome assembly GCA_963930835.1 of Spongia lamella. NCBI lineage: Eukaryota > Metazoa > Porifera > Demospongiae > Dictyoceratida > Spongiidae > Spongia > Spongia lamella. Next base: position 2,883,309 of record OZ005750.1, on the reverse strand, counting down.
ATGCAAAATGTAAGTTACGTTGAAAGAAAACACATCTCTGGATCATAGATGAAGACACAATATCTTCAAGTACACAAAATTGGCACCATCTAATAGAGCAGTCAATTCCAACCTATATAGCTTAAGACTTACTTCAAAATTGAAATCAAATCTTTTAATATCTCATCAAGCTACTTTAGGATCAACGATAAAACACGATCACAGCGAATCTTTGATCGCTTACTACACTAGATGGTTGGTGGCATATTCCGCTCCATTTTGTTACCTCCGTTTACTATTACATCACGTGACATAATATTTTTGTACAGCATTTTTAAGAGTTTTCTCAAAGCAAATTCTTTGTAATTTATGTCACAAACAATATGCAATGTATATAGCCTCTTAAACTAGATCACTTTCTTCTGGGCGGGCACTTATCTATTGCAGATAATAAGCGCCCATTGGAGAGGAGTCAATTTTTTTGTAATTACATAACTAATAGGGCTACTGGTACGAGTTACCATTAGACCTTCAGTCTTTGTACTGTAAAGTATTACAATAATAATAATAATAATAAATGCCTACCCCACTTCTCTGTACACCCTCCGGTGCTAACTGGTAAAGTTTACTGGTAATGTACAGCCTACCTCTGCATGAGACGCGAGAAGCTTAAGACGAGCAATATTAAAGCTGCCAAACAAGCATGCCGGAGTCAAGGGCTTCTTTTTACATCTCAGAAGTTATTTGTTACCAATAAACAATCGTACTATATGGACAAAATGTCGATTCTTAGAACAAAGGTCTTGTAATCGATAAGCGCCTGCGCGGAAATCCTTACGTATTTCATATTTCAATTACAAAAGTGAAATACATGAAATGGAACGGAATTGGTCCCTTAACCATCTAGTGTAGCAAGCGATCAGAGACGGACTGTGATCGTATTTTATCGTTGATCCACTAAGTGAACCCAGAAGTTTGAGGACGAATTTCCAGGTCCTATAACGGGTCCTCTCATCTCAGCACTAACGTACGCGTGTTAGCAACACACGTAACACGGAACTCCGTTTATTCATACACTTGGAGACGAATCAAAACGTCTGTTTAAGCTGTGTTTACAGGTAAAAACATTTCGTTTTTATACTGAAACGCTTTGTTTTATAAACCATATGCTTAAGTAGGCAAGCATTAGTACTTGCGTTTGAGTCGGCTTTTTAGAGCTTTTTTGATGGCACGCATAGTCGACGAAATGGCTCCATACTATTTAAAGAAATTGTTGGTGCATTTGTAACACACATCAATTCATTCAGTAGAGCAAGGTGAATCTTTTAAGCCATACTGTAAAGCTACTAGAATGATAAAAAATTTAAAAGGTAAGTAGGGATTGAATTCAATAGTGCTACAAAAAGTAAGGAAACAAGGAATAAGATTTTGGGACGAGAGAACATTCTGGCATGAGATAATTTATAAAAGTTTAATCCCTACTTTTGGCAAACCTATACTGAAGTGTTAGTTTTGTTCAGTTGTTGTAGTTTATCAGTTGTATATTGTTTGTCATTGAGGACCTGTATACCTACCTTCTGGTAGATACAGCCATCCTGACTAAATCAATAATAATAATAATAATAAGTGAGCCAAAAGTAGGGATTAAACTTTTATAAATTATCTCATGCCAGAATGTTCTCTCGTCCCAAAATCTTATTCCTTGTTTCCTTACTTTTTGTAGCACTATTGAATTCAATCCCTACTTACCTTTTAAATTTTTAATTTTTTATCATTCTAGTTTGTTTGCTTTTTATACATGCTAAGCATTCATAATAATCTTTCAGCAGGCGCACAAATGTTACAGGCGCTTACGTAATAATTATGCTTGTTTTCAGGCGCTTGTTAACAACGCGCTTACATGGCAAAGCAGCTGTGTGATAGCAAATAACGCTCGAAAAACAGCAAAAGCTATTTGTCCAAGGCTATAATCTCGAAGTTCACGATGTAATAAAGTACACGCGTACACGCGAAAACATCGTGCCATGGTGCCACTGTAACTAATTATATCACGTGCAAGCCAGGTTTTAGCGTGACGTAATAAGCAGAAACCGTAACAGGCTATCGTCACCTTCGAAGGTGAGATTCACACCTTGCTAGGAATATAGAAGAACAAGGAAGGGAATGAAGGATAAAAGGAATCGCCATGGCGCAGTGGGTAAATCGTCTTCGGAACAACATTTTCGTAAATCCGCCGCCATTACCTTTATTGTGTGAAAGTTCTGGAGCCCTACACCTAGCGCAACCGGGTCTTACGGCAGGCAGGCAGGCTGGCTGGCTGGCTGGCAGGCTGGCAGACGAAATACAGGTGAATTTCTAAATTTTCAAAGTTGGCTGTAGGTCGAAATATTCGACTTGTTGCTTCGTTTAACCAAGGTACAGCATCATTACAGCCTTAGCAATGCATTCCAGTCGGTTTTTTCGGGTAAAGCCTATTGGAAGGTTGTTTTATGAAGTGCGAAAAATCGGGAAACCATACAATTTCTTACCAATCCCTACTATTAAGTACTACCGTACTTAATGATAGGACACGCGAATTTTTTTGCTACGTGTGTTTTTCTTAGTGGTAAACATTTTCTTTATATGGCGCCAACAGAAAATTTGCATGTCAGTAGAAAGTAGGCCATAACTTCAGCATGCTAGCTTCTACAAATTTTAAACAAACATCAATCTATTCCATTTAGAACAGCGATTCTTTTAAGCTATATTAAATGGCTGTATGTTTAATACTTTGATAGTTACATACTCTTGTAAAATACCAAACGGAGGCTTCTACTTGGCAGCCATTAGCTTTTCGCATTTTCATTCGTCAATTCCATTTAGTGGAGGCCTCAGTTGCAAGAGTGAAGGTTTGTTTAGCTTGAAATCTACATAAATCGATTCGCTGAAGCATAATGAATCCTTATGACTTTATTTGAACTTCATAGAAGCAACACAGTGGTTTTTATGAGGCCATTTGTAATTACATGTAATCATGGCACTAACAGCGATTTAACATACTTTTGCATGTCAGTAGAAAATAGGCCATAACTTCTATATGCCAGCTCGTATGAAGCTGAAACAAAAATCATTGTATTCCTTATAAAACAGCGATTTTTGTAATCCAAATTGCAATGCTGTTGCTTAAACGCTGTGATGATTACAGGCTCTTATATTCATTTCGTTTTCAAAATGAAGGCAAAATGGCGTCATTTTTGAACAAACTGAAATATCTCAGTAGTCAAAGCGTCCTTTGCCAAATCCATTGTATCGATTTCCTCTTTCAACGAGACCTTTCATTTGGTGGTATTCCCATAAAGATACTCCTTGTAGTTTTTGAGTATGAATTAATTAATTAATTAATTATTTATTTATGAGATTATTATCCTTTATAATCGCATAGCCTGTATAAATTGTGCCGTTAGTAGCTGTGCAATTATTCTCTAATTGCACAGTTACTGCATAGCAACTGTCAGTAATTGCACAGTAAAGTAGCCAGTCAAAATTCACAATTCGGGAAGCCGTTTAAGTGCAACAAGCAATGACATAATAAGCAGCGAATGAAATCTCGTAGCACTGAAGATTCATAGAAACCGACTTGTATGGCAACCAAGTAACGGCTACGCGGCTGTGGAGTAGTACTCGTTAATCTCTACAAGAATTTCTCAATCCTAACCTTTTAGAATGAATCTTAACTCAATTCTGAACGCGCAGCTACTAAAACAAGCGATACGGAACGAACAAGATTTTCGAGCGTGCCTCAGATAGAAATAAGCGGCGCGCCTGAGGTTAGAGTGGGAGTGCAAGTGTCGTGCAATGCGATTAGAAGGCAATCACACGCATTTTCGTGCAATTCGAGAATAATTGTACACGTAACAGTCAAATTGCACTCGGCTTCGCCTCGTGCAATTACTGGACTGTTACTGGTACAATTATTCTCGAATTGCACTCAAATTAGTGTGTGTGATTACCTATACTAATTGGTTATGTAATTATTATTATTATACACACCAAAATGACGCAAAGACAGGGTATTACAACAAAAACAAACAACAAAAAACAACAAAAAAAAAGAAAGATACATACAATAATCAGTCAAATAAATGTCAGTCAATAGCCAAAGGCAGAGATGCTCCGTCGACAATTCCCAAGCATCTCCATTTAGTACGCGATCCTCTGACACATAACATAGTTGCCTGAAGAATGACAAAGGACAACCTAGCTTGAATCCATCCCATTACAACACTGAAAGGACGCTCCCACTTCACAGCCAGAAAGTCACCAAGACGCTTCAAAAAGAATTCAGCTTCGGCTCCCAGCATACCATCAATTGAAACACAGATAGGAGTGAAATCAGCTCTGCGGTCATAACAAGCCTGTAAATACTTCTTCTTTTCAGATTCTGCTGAACACAAAACAGAACGTGGTGATTGTCGACTATATGATGGAGCATCAGTGTCAACCACCCTGATGTCAAACAAGGCATCACACTGAGGCTGCCAAACCCCACGAATACACAGATCAGCCACCAATGTTCCCTCATCAACTCCAGAAGACTCCTTAACAATAGGTTCCCTGCGTACTTGACTCCATACCAAAGAGGCCAAATCACCAAAAGCATCACGCACCTCGTTGTGTCTCCGGCCCACCAAACCACCAACACGGCAATCCAAAGCATGAGTAACAGTAAATGAAGCACCGTAACCATCACAATTAGAGGGAAGGCACAGCAAAGACTTTCTGTAGCGCAAGGCCAAACCATCACGAAACTCCTGGGCAGATAAATCAAATTGATCCTTTTCAATTGGTAAAACAGCCAACCAGGATGATAAGTTACACTCTTTGGCTCTCAGAATAGCACGCTGTCTATGTAAATCAAAACATACAAATCATCATGAATAGCTGTCTGTCTGTCTTATTATTATTATTATTATTACAAGCCTGCAGACTATATAACCATATACAAACACCAAGATATAACCATGCATGCATGCAAGAGGGAAAGATACCTAGCTGCTTCATCCAATATCACATATTGGGTAACTGATGTGTAATTGGGTTGTTCTCAAATTACCAGGGAACCCAGTTGAGTAGTTGGCACACCAGTAGTGAATCATTTCTACGCAGATACCAATTGCTTATTCTTGGGTGCTTTTGTGAAAGTGTTAAGCCTATAGATACTGAAATATAATGCCAGGTTATGGAATACCAGTTATGGAATAAAGACTGAACTGTACTGAGCCATACTACAGTATGCTAGAGTTTTAAAAAAATTTGAATGTAAAAGGAGAGTAGGGATCGCAATAAAAAGTAAGGAAACAAGTAGTTACCAAATAAGTTATCACTCACCACCCAGCATTGTATACTGCATGTGTTTACTCAAGTATACAATTGCAGCTGGGTATCTACGTACATGCATGCACAAATTACACATTCTCTAGCACCTCTACAAGATTTAATTCCTACTTTGGCTGCATGATGTATTGCTTTGAATGTTGACTGCCAAAGGAGGGATTAAATCTTGTAGAGGTGCTAGAGAATGTATAATTTGTGCATGCATGTATGTAGCTACCCAGCTGCAATTGTATACTTGAGAAAACACATGCAGTATACAATGCTGGGTGGTGAGTGATAACTTATTTGCTAACTACTTGTTTCCTTACTTTTTATTGCAATCCCTACTCCCTTTTCAAATTCAAAATTTTTTAAAACTCTAGTCTTCATAATGGCTGTCAATATCCCTGTGTTTATGCCAAGTACATGTTAATGTTCAACTTCACCATAATAGCTTGCAGACACTTCATGCTCTGAACCATTTGAACTTCTACCTACAATATATTGTCATGGTTAGGCATGAGGTTCTACATATGTGACTGGCTCTGCAAAAACCCTCCATGTTCTCATGCAAATTTTGACCCATTTTTAGAACTTCAAAGTGTCATAACTCTTTAACTGTTTATTGTAATGTTATAGAAATTTGAATATGTGTTGACAAAGTATCCATCTACATTTTACTATGAAGCATTTAAAAATTGATGCAACTATCAGGAATGTACAGCTATTTTTGTGAGGCTATGTAAAATACACAAACATGAAGGGTTTTCGCAGAGCTGGTCACATATGTACAATGTGCTAACATAGTATAGTAGGAGAATATATTACTATATAATGATTATGTGAATACAGTTCCCATGTTATTCCTTACCTACATAATATACATAGTATTAATGGCTTGTATATATGTATGTAACACTTTCACACCTCAGATCAAAAGGAAATGCCAGTGTAATATATATATGTGATATTGCACTGGCTGTGGAATGTTAATGAGATATACGCACAGATATGCATATCTCGTTAACCTAGCATAATTTAACTCACAGATATCAGTGACTATATCTCATTAAGAGATTCCACAAATTCCCTAAATGCTTTGATGAACAATGTGAAAATGCCTCTTTATATAAGCACACGAATATGATATTGATTGTGGGTTTTAATTTTGTAAACTCAAAAGTAAACTTTGTTACTAGCCTAATACGATATCAATTGTGGGTTTGAATTAATGCTTAGTTTGAGTTGAAAAGTAAACTTTGTTACTAGTCTAAAAATGTTTGTATTTGTGTCTGTAAGTCGATATATGCCAAAGGATGCCATTTGAGGTGAGTTTCTCATGTGATAAAAATAATCTATTTACTGCGCGACGGCATGTATATCAATCTACTCTAATCATTTTATTTATATATAACACTCACCATTATGTTATCCTTATTAAGCGATTTAAAGTAATTTTCAGCCCATTATAAGGTTATAATATTTTTACAATCACTACCACTAACATGCACAAACCAGTTATGACAATAGAATCCCACAATCACAACGAGTACCTGTTACTATATAAAGAGACCAAGATATTGCCATGAAGTTTGCGCAGATTTTAGAGTGCCAGAAGTGTAACATATTAGTTATAACACAGGCACTTGTGCTTGCACTCCCTTGGGAACCATGCGTATATATATATATGCTAAACAAAAACACCCCGGGTGTAAAAAAGTGTGAGGTCAATCAGAAGCAGTATTGCAAATAGGTATGTGCGACCAAAAACTTTGATATCAGTTGAGGCCAAGAAGTTTACTTATCAAAAATCTGTTATCTACTTGAATGACATACAGCATATTTTCACAACTATGATTGGCTTTGTCACTTGGCCACCTTACTAATAATGATGGTGTGAAAAAGGTGGCCAAGTGACAAAGCCAATCATAGTTGTGAAAATGTGCTATAAACTATTGTATGTCATTCAAGTAGATAACAGATTTTTGATAAGTAAACTTCTTGGCCTCAACTGATATCAAAGTTTTTGGTCGCACATAGCTACCTATTTGCAATGCTGCTTCTACATGATTGGCCTCACACTTTTTTTACACCCGGGGTGTTTTTGTTTAGTATATCACTACTTTTTGGAAGTACAAACAGATGTTATTACTAGCAAGCAGCATAAGAAGTACTGCATGGGCATAACTTGTACTTGCCTAGCACACAATATTGCAAATTAAACTTTGAAGCTTAATTTCGAAAAACTCAGGCCCAAGATTTTTTTTAACTTTCACTACAGAGTGATACATCAATATAGATTGTATATTTGAAAGTTTATGCAAATCATTTGAAGGGGGTCCAAGTTATGACAACTATCAACCTGTAGTGTAATAGCCCTTCTCAAATACATTCAAGTGTTTACTTCAGACTGATAATAGAATGACAGGTAGAGCATGCATAGGAGAAGTGCTGATACAAATTTGGCTGAAATTCATGAGTGAGTTATTAGACAAACAGGTGAATGTATAAAAAGAGAGTTTGAAAAAAGCTTCTGGGGTTCACCAAGCCCACGAAAAAAGTGTGCGATGAAAATGAAAAAAAAGAAGAAAAAAGCAACTGCCGGTAAAAATTTTTGTGGTGACAGGAAGGTACTTATAAGGCTGTATCAGAAGAATGGGTGAATCCATGTCTATGAATTTTGAGATACTGATTCTTCAAACAATGAAGGCTGTATCAATGAAGGCTGTATCACTTATAAGGCTGTATCAGAAGAATGGCTGAATCCATGTCTATGAACTTCGAGATATTGATATCTGTGCTCTTCTTCTGCAGAAACCAGCTCATAATTCCAAGGAGAGGGATCACATCCGCCACCTGGAATGTCGCCTGACATTGTGGAAAGAGGAAGCCCTTGATGAACTGTTGTGTGAGGGTCGTGTGATATAGAGTCGTTTGAAGCATGCACCATCTGCCGGGAAGGGGGCCCAGATTACTCGTTCTTTTACAAAACTTATGTTTGAAGGAAATACCAGAGCTGCACTACAGTTGTTGACTGGTCATGATCGAGGTGGTGTTCTGAATTTGAATGATCCTGCAGATCCCTCGAACCCTGAATTTTCTGTTCGTGATGCTCTCAGAGCTAAGCACCCTCCTGCTCAGCCACTTCTGCGGGAGTGTCTCTCGTCAACAGTGGATACTCCTGCAGTCCACCCGATTGTGTTTGACGCCTTGGATGCTTCAGTGGTGCGTGCTGCTGCTCTTCGTACAGTGGGTGCTGCTGGACCATCTGGGATTGATGCTCGCAGCTGGCGAAGATTGTGCACCTCCTTTCGTGCAGCCTCTGATGAACTTTGTAGTGCAATTGCTTCATTTGCCAGACGATTATGTGCTACATTCCTTTCTCTGGATATTCTCTCTCCGTTTTTGGCATGTTGGCTCATTGCTTTGGACAAGTCCCCAGGAGTTCGACCCATTGGGGTTTGTGAGGTGGTGCATCGTATTGTGGCAAAGGCAGTTCTGTATATTATTCAAGATGACATTCAGGTTGCAGCTGGACCCCATCAACTCTGTGTGGACGGAGGCTGCAGTCCATGCCGCAGATCAGTTTTTGATAATGATGATAGTGATGCTATTTTATTGGTGGATGCCACAAATGCTTTCAACTCTTTGAACCGCTCTGTTGCCTTACATAATATTCAACAACTCTGCCCACCATTAGCCTGTGTTCTTATTAACACATATCGTTCCCCTGCATCTTTGTTTGTTTCTGGAGACACCATACTCTCGGAGGAGGGAACCACACATGGCGACCCCCTGGCCATGCCGATGTATGCTATTGCGATGATTCCATTGATCTGCCGTCTTACTGATAATGTTACTCAGATCTGGTATGCCGATGATGCTTGTGCTTGTGGCCAGCTATCCAACCTCCATCGTTAGTGGGACCAGCTTTGTGAACTTGGACCAGGCTTTGCCTATTTTCCTGATGCTTCTAAAACCTGGCTGGTTGTCAAAGACAGATGCCGTTCTGAAGCTGAGACTGTGTTTGCTGGCACCAATGTTAAGCTGACCAGTGAAGGACGACCATACTTGGGCTCTGCGATTGGGTCCAGTTCATATGTTAAGCAATTTGTTGAAGAGAAGGTTAAAGGCTGGTCTTCTGATGTCACTCATCTGGCGAAGGTCACCCAGAGTCAACCACATGCTGCCTATTCTGCTTTTGCTAAGGGTCTGGCCAGTCGATGGATCTATGTCTCATGTACGATTCCTGATATTGCCACGCTTCTGCAGCCACTCGAAGATGTCATTTGTTGTGTACTGGTACCTGCCTTGACAGGGTGAGCTCCACCTAATGATTTTAAGCATGATCTCTTTGCTCTACCTCCTCGGTGGGGAGGTCTTGGACTATGTAACCCCATTTGTCATGCAAGTCAAGAGTTCGGTGCTTCTCTCAAGATTACTGAGCCCCTCTGTAAATTAATGCTTCACCATGATCTTCTCTATCCTGAGGCAAAGGCTGATCAGCTTTCTCAGAAATCTTCTGTTCGATCACTCAAGCAGGATTATTATTCCAGGTGTTCCTCTGATATTCGTCAACATTTGAGCTTTTCACTGCGACTGGCTTTGGATCTTGCTGTTGAGAAGGGGGCTTCAACTTGGCTAACTGCTCTTCCCCTTGATGAGTATGGTTTTGCACTGCATAAGTCTGCTTTCCAGGACACTCTTGCTCTGCGCTACGGTTGGCTTCCCCTTCGCACTCCTACACTCTGTGCCTGTGGAACATCCTTCTCTGTTGAGCACGTTTTATCTTGTTCTAAAGGTGGGCTACCTTCTATCAGACACAATGAGATAAGAGATCTCACTGCTACACTGCTGACTGAGGTTTGTTCTCAGGTCGTTACTGAACCAGAGTTGCAGCCAGTTTCCCAGGAGGAATTTTCTCTGTCCTCTGCTAACGTACAGGATGGTGCCAGGCTGGATATTGCTATGAATGGTTTTTGGGGGGGAGGTCAGAGCATGTATTTGTTGATGTTCGTGTTTTCAACCCATTTGCTCCATCAAATGCTGCCAGTTCTTTATCTGCTTGTTATAAGAAGCATGAACACATCAAGAAAAGAGCGTATGGTCAATGGATTCGGGAAATTGAGCATGCTTCATTTACTCCTGTGGTTGTGTCGGCCACCGGTGGACTGGCTCATGAGGCAACCTACTTTTATAAGCGTCTCGCTTTTCTGCTATCTCGCAAGTGGGTGGATGAATATTCAGTCGTGATGGGCTGGTTACAGTGTTCCTTGCCATTTTCCTTATTGCGTTCTGCTATTCAATGCGTTCGTGGTGCCTGTTCCTCCATTCGACACTATGCTGTGGCTCCTCCATCAATGGACTTAGTAAAGGTGGAGTCTAATCTGACTTTGGATGATGATCACAGGAGGTAATTTATGTTGTAAATCAAAATGTTCAAAAGTATTGTAAATTTTGTTTTTGGTGGGAGTCACAGATGATGACAAATGTTGATCTGAGAGTCAGTCTATGACCACTGTTTTGATTGTCTGATGTGTTTGTCGATTCTATATAGTAAGAACATTGTGGGTCGGTAATAACTAAGCAATAGCTTTAATGGCAGCTTAGTTAGAGCATTTGTGAGTTTGAGGGCGGTGCTATGCAGGGGGTCCGCAACGAAACCTGAATCTCGTACACTTTTCTCCGAATCTTTCTCCAAGGAAGCTCCGTTTTATCCGGTTATTCATCACGTGATTAAATTTTATTTTGGAAATTGGCTATCACGTGCACGCCGATTGGTTATCACGTGAATCTTGAGGGAATCCCTGAATCTCTTGCTGAATCTTGAGCGAATCCATGAATCTTTTGCTGAATCTTGAGCAAATCCCTGAATCCCCATAATTTTTAGTAAATTCTGCTAAATCTGGAGCAAATCCCTGAATCTTGTGTGAATCTGTAAAGATTCCGAATCTCGTACGCGATTTCATCTCATTGTGGACCCCTTGGTGCTACGTGTAAATAACTCACTCAGTGGTCACGTTGCTGCGCTTCTTCTTGGCCTCGTGACTCACTATCGTGAGTCTTGCATGATCAGGCAAAGCACTCTTGCCTGTGTTATAACTATTACATATAATCCCATACTTAAGTGTGGGAATGTTTATGGGATCTTTTGTTGCTGAGTTGCAACACAGGTAGTTTACATACTTGTACATAAAATTCCATTTGTGTTACACTACAGGTGTGTTCCTTTTCCACATTCTCACTTGTTATGTGGTCAATACATTGATGCTAGCGTAATGGTCTATATTGATCCCAATGTGTTCAATTACACTGAAGCAAACAATAGGATTATAAAATTGGACAATGGTTTAGCATTTGGTCTGGGCATATTGAATTCATGTCGGTGGATAGTAATATATACAGTCTGTCTATCTATATATCCACGCTGCAACATTTCAACACAAAAATTAGTGCCTCCATGTACGGATGACTGCTTGGAGTATACTAACAAATGTAGAGGAAATCTTTTAGGCCTTACTATTGCTGCTAGAAGTGATAATGATTCACTGGAAATGTTATTTGTTTTAAATTGCTCTGATTTATTCAGAGCATTTGATTCAGTCAACGTTGACACAGAGAACTGCTATAACTTTAATTGTAAGTTAGTAGCTATGTATGTATGTATGTATGTATGTATGTATGTATGTATGTATGTATGTATGTATGCAATATTGTTTGGAACGTAATACATATGCCAAATAAAAACAGCAGGGCTGTGAAAAAGGGCACCACCAACTATAGTGCTGCATGACATAGACAACATATGACATATCACGACATAAAAATTTATATCGTGATATGATATATGCAATTTATAAATTTGTCATGTCATGACATGGAGTATGACATCACTCAGCTTTATAATATGCAATTTTCATTGTGAGAAATGGTGACTGTGTCATAGGCTTGCACCGATTATGCCGGCATAATAGGTAGCTGAAAGCATCAAGCATAATGCTGGCATAATAGGCGAAATTTCTCGCGCGCGGAGCCAGTTTTATAATGAAACATACTCAAATCATTTATAAGGGCCACACGCTTACCATTACACACAAACTGTACTATTATACAACTGCTAGGCTGAATTCAGCAACTATTGCAATCCCTTTACAGTCGTTAGATCAAGCGCCACTAAAAATAATTAAAATAATTTTGTGAATGGCTCCCTGTACAAGAGATTTAATGCTGTAGAGGTACCAGAAAGACTACTACTACTCATAAACAAGTAAGAGGTGTGATTAAAGTAAGCTAAAAGGATAAAAAGTGTTGAAATCAGATTATTTTTTGGAGCATAATGTTAATTTATGGAGCATAATTTGAGCATAATAGGAAGAATATTGGAGCATTGCTCCAAAGCATAATAGGTAATTTTAAAAGCATAATAGGCGCAAGCCTACTGTGTCATAGTAGTTATCAGTTCCAATGATTATTCTGTACATATAGCTATACATTACAGTGATATATGTATGTCATAGGACAACTGAATACTGCTTCATATAATATTAGTGTATGTCATGACATATGTTGAATTATGTTCATATCGTGACCTCAGACTTCTATGAAATAGGACGTGAGAAAAGTTCATGTCGTGCAGCACTACCACCAAGCAAAGTAGAATCAATACCACAACTGGTAACAACAAGAACTGATATCAAGTTGTGGCCAAGTAACTACGTAGATGGGAATATTACCACAAGCAATCTGTTAAAACAACTAGTAAGAACAAGGAGTGATATCAATTTGCGGCCAAGTGGATAGGGTCCATTACCCATGCAAGATATTTGTAGCTACGTAGTTGTATATAATGAAAATTAGAGCAATACACATGCAAACTAATGTTATTAAATTGTCATTTGGCCGCTTTTAACTATTAATATGACTGTACAAAAAACGGCCAAATGATAGTTTAATAACACTTGCATGTGTATTGCTCTAGTTTTCATTATATACAGCTACATAGCTACAAATATCTTACATGGATAACGTACTGTTGGCCGCAACTTGATACCACTCCTTGTTCTTACTAGTTGTTTTAACAGATTGCTTGTGGTAAATATTCCCATCTAGTTACTTGGCCACAACTTAATATCAGTCCTTGTTGTTACCAGTTATACTTTGCTTGGCGACGCCCTTTTTATAGCTTTGCTGTTTTTGTTTGGCATATCACACATTTTGGTAAGATAACCAACACAGCTATGTTATTTACTGTATTTGTGATTCTGATTATTGATCTGTCATCTTAACAATATTGAAGATGTAGACATTTTTAAGTACAAAGATTATGATTATTGGAATGCAATCAAGGATATACAATAATATACAATAATATATGGTGCCTGCCCTAACTCGGGGCCAGCTAGTTCCGGTGGGTGGTGACCTGGTGGCATAAGTAAAAAGTAAAGGTATATTGTACAATAAAATGTGTTACCATCAAGCCTTCGATGTGGTTCCTCATCATAGTATTAGGTTGTTAACAAAATTGGAAGCTTATGGTATTGGTGGAAACTTGATTGAATGAATTAGAAATTTTATAGTTGGGAGGAAACAGCGAGTTGTCTTAAATGGATTTTTATCAGCTTGGTTAACTGTTACCATGCAGTGGTGTACTACAGGGATCCATTCTTGGTCCATTACTTTTTAGTTTGTATGTAAATGATATTCCATCACTTGTGAATAGTCCCATTCTACTCTTTGATACCAAGATTTATAGATCTATCAAATGTAGGGATGATTACTTATAGCTTCAATGTGACATTAACAGACTTTTAGTGTGGTCTAATATGCAAATTTAATATATCTAAACTGCTACATCTTGGTCCACTTATGCAGTGGTGGATCTAGGATTTTTGAAAGGGGGTTCCAGTGTAACATTATTAACAAAGCATCCTAAACTAGGGGGTGTGGGGTATGCCCCCCAGGAAACTTTTAAAATAAGATTTAAAAACACGGAATTTGGAGTATTTTCGTGGTTTAAATACGTACATTTTAATACCATGTGCCTAAGCATTATTATTGTGCCTTATCTGTTCTTGCTAGAAAGATAATAATGTTGTTGGCTTGAGATTTTCATCTCTCAGTAGCTACACGTGAACTAATGTTGAACTCAAATACAGGGTGCCATCCCTGGAAATAAGCATGTGTAAAAATATTTATCAAGTGCAGAGTGCAGCCATAGGTGCAGCTACTCTAAAATACTTGTAGTTAGTCTTGTTAGTTGGAAATGAAAGAAACAGTTTCTGTGAGTTATAATATTGTTTGTTAGCTAAATAGCATTGTTACAATAATGAGTTATTTCTCAAATGGTAGAATGATAGCTTTGACTGCACTAGCCTATGGTAGTCTTGCATTCTGAAAGGGGATTTCTGTCAAAATTACCGAAACCCTTCTAGATCTGCGACTGTAACAGGAATTTTTCTACTGAGGGGCAAAGGAAGGCACTTTGCCTCCTGAGTTAGAGCCTCAATGATAAACTTGCACTTCTGAGTCAGCAGCTGCACTGCCCCCTCCATATACTATAGTGTATAGTATATTATATATCGTTTCTAAAAGTTTCTAAGTGCTATAGTCGATCCACACGAACGCTTAATAGGCTGCTTAACAGGCCTGTAACGGAATATTTGGACCCCCGTAATATTTGTACCCCCCGGTCCACAATTTTCTGAAATATTTGGACCCCCCTTGAAATATTTTATCCCCTAATATAACATGTGTGTAAACAATTATACAGACTTATAATAAGTACGACTAACTTGAATAAACTAGGTTGCATGATAACAATGTGTTGTAGTAACTCCATTCTTAGTTTAAGCCAGTTTTCTCTCACTAAACTAACGAAATCTTTCACTCATGCATGTGGCTCATTATGGGGATACATTAAGTTTATATAATACTGAAGTTACTGGTAACTTGGTAACTCGACCACCAACAATGATTTTTAAACACACATGAGGGTTTGGCTGCTTACACTAGTGCATGAACAAAATTATTAGGTGAGTTATTTTTAGCCTACCAAGGTAGTTCTACTCAGCTATTAATGCAGACTACTTTTTAGTCTACCAACTTGTGAACTAGTAACCAAGGTAGTTCTATACTCAGCAATTAATGCAGACTACTTTTTAGCCTACCAACTTGTGAAATAGTAACCAGGAACTCTGTGGTAACTTTGCTACAGTGTAATTTGAGCCCAACATTGGTATGGCAGAGTATGTAGCACATGAGCTATAAAATCTCTCAACGCGCATGTATTAAAACAAACGAAAAACATTTCATATGTGAATAGCAGTAGCTAGCTGAAGAATCGAAAGAATGGGAGAGGTTGATGAGATTGTTGCTGACAATAATTCCGAGCATGATGAAATCCTACTGATGCTGCAATAACGTATAAGACTGACGGAACCGCATACCCTAGCAACTCGTGGAAAGATAGGAAAAGGGCAATTCAAAAAAGAGCAGAATGGCTTGAAATTGTTAAAGGAGAGTTAGAAAGAATGGAAAGCAGAAAATCAAAATCATCACTGATCCAAAAGAACAAAAGCATCTTCTGGAAGACTTTGTGATATAACTGAACTAAGCAGAGACTTGTTTAACCATTGTTATGATATAAAGCATGCTTATCTCACTGTAATAGATATTAAAAAATGCATGAGTGTATTAGCTATAGCTATTTGTAGTTATAATTATGTGAATTTAGAGTTGGAGGATCAAATATTTCAGGTGAAATAAATTATCCCCCTTTACACAGTGTGTTGGGTGCAAATTCAAGGGGGGATAAAATATTTCAAAGGGGCCCAAATATATCAGAAATTTTTGTTCCGGGGGTCCAAAAATTTCAATAAAATTGAAATAAATTATCCGGGGGATCCATATATTTGGACCGGGGGAACTAAAAATGGGGGTCCACTTTTCACTTGACAGGCCATTTCGCCATCATTTTCGGTCGCGTAAATTTTTAAAATCAGTTTAGACTTGCTTAAACGTTAGCTACGGCAACATGCTATAGCTCAACAATAAAATAATCGAAACTGGAAGCCAGTGCACAATACGGTTGCAAAGTTATGATGGTTTTTCTACATGCGTGCGAAAACTGAATTACCGGGCTTTGCACGTTTTTACTGAACAACCTGCCGCATGTTGCAAAAGTGCCGTTACCCAGCGTCAGCATACCTTGCAATGTCCATAAAGCCTTTAGTAGCAGCAGGCGTATAACGTGGCTAAGCATTGCGAGTCGATAAATGGGCGTGTCTTACGATGGTGCACTGTTGCTTAAACGTGTCACCTTCATCATAGCGGAGCAAGGCGGGTTCATCTGCGCCAACGCTAGCATTATACACAGTATTACTTGATTGGCTAATCAATAGATTAAGCTGTTAAGCTGGTACAGCCTACTACAAGGTGTTAATTGAACAATGAAACCTCAGTGT
The DNA here is from genome assembly GCA_963930835.1 of Spongia lamella. Taxonomy (NCBI): domain Eukaryota; kingdom Metazoa; phylum Porifera; class Demospongiae; order Dictyoceratida; family Spongiidae; genus Spongia; species Spongia lamella. The sequence goes on along the minus strand of OZ005750.1, from coordinate 2,866,516 downwards.
AAATAGACAATCAATTTTACAAAGTGTTATAAGTAAACTAGATTTCGTTTTTTAAAATTTGAATTTTAAAAGGGGAGTATAGGGATCGTATAAAAAGTAAGGAAACAAGTTGTTGATCACTCACCACCCAGCATATTGCATGTGTTTACTCAAGTATACAATTGCAGCTGGATAAGCGTTCATACATGTACAAATGAAACACATTCTCTAGCACTTCTACAAGATTTAATCCCTACGTTGGCTGCATGATGTTTTGCTTTGAATGCTGGCTGCCAAAGTAGGGATTAAATCTTGTAGAAGTGCCACTTCGGCACTTCTAGGTTATGCCGAGTTATGCGTACGCATATAACAGCTACAAGAAAGGTAAGCTACATGTTTATTTAATATATAAACTGAAAGTTCTGAAAGTTAGTGGGGCACATGCCCCACTAGGCCCCACTGTAGATACGCCACTGATAGCCAGACCAATTTATTTGCACGCAACTACTTTATCGATCTTCTGAATTGTAAGCGCCGGATGTTAATTATAACATTAAGCGCTTATACTCAGACACCTATTAACGACCTAGTAGCTGCGTATTAAATAAAATGGTCTGGCTACGAGTAGAATATAGTCCTTCCTTCACAGTACAAGTCATTTTACCATATAGACACTTGGTATTGTGATGAAACGAGTCTGTTGTAAAGGTGGGCGTGGCACATACGTACCGAGCCATTGTAAACTATGTAGATATCAATTGCTAAGAAATAATTCCAGTCTTGAGTGCCTGTACCAGCTAGCTATAAAAAGTAAACAAACTAGATTTTTTAAAATTTGAATTTAAAAAGGGGAGTAGGGATCGTATAAAAAGTAAGGAAACAAGTTGTTGATCACTCACCACCCAGCATATTACATGTGTTTACTCAAGTATACAATTGCAGCTGGGTAAGCATTCATACATGCACAAATGAAACACATTCTCTAGCCGCGCAGAGCGTTTATCGCTTGCAGTATAACTAAGCGCCCGCGCGCTGCGGCAGCGTTAATTTATGTATTTTGGATTTCGTCAAGATGGCTTGCCCCCAAAATGACTAAACAATTAACAATATTAATATTAATGAATTAGGGTATAGACCGGAAGTAGGCGTGGTCACTAGCAAAAAATTTTGCTACTGCCGAACATTTACAATTTATAGGCCCCACTAACTTTTGAAGTCTACATACGCCACTGCTAGCTATGGAAGACGAAACTATAGGGAAAAACTAAATTCTTCTTCAATTACGCGCTAAGGATTGCATCAGTAAGCATGCGCCTATCCAAGGTGTTTATTGTTACATTTTAACACCTTGCGTGGAATGTTGAACCTTCGTAATATTTCGTCATCCTTCGGTTGAGGAAGATCAATTGATGAAGATGATAGAACAAAGGACAAGCTATGGCGCAGTGGACAAACCTTACATTTTCGTAAATCCGACGTGATCACCTTTGTTGTGTGAAAAATCTGGAGCCATACACCTAGAGGAATCGGGTCTTACGGCTGGCTGACGAAATACAGGTAAATTTAGAAATTTTTAAAATTCGCTGTGGATCGAAATATTAGACTTTTGGCTGCGTTTAACAAAGATACAGCTTAATTACAGCAGTACTAATGCATCCAGGTAGGTTTTTTCGGCTAAAGCCTGTTATAAGATTGTTTTTAAAAGTGCGAAATTTCCAGAAGCCATAGTTTTCATAGCGATCCCTACTATTAAGTACTACCATACTTAATGATATTGCTGCTACCTATGTGGTAACCAGGCAGACATAGCCAATAGGCACAAGAGACTAGCTATAGGTAGGCATAGGAGACTGGGTATAGGTAAGCTAGGAGACTAGGTATAGGAGACCATGCAGGTAGGCATAGTGGATTATAGAGAATCCCGTTGTATGATTTATTGCTACCATGTATAGCATGCATTTAGCTACACCTGCACAATAGGGCAGGTACCTTTGCTAGTGTGTATATATATATACTCAACAGTCCAGCCCTGTCTATATGTGCCCCCTCTAAGTCCTCTTCTTGATCCACCACTGTTATGGGAATTATGAGTTGGATGGTGTTACAATTTCTTCCACCAATACTGTCAAGGATTTGGGTATTTTGATGGACTCGCAATTGAAGTTTCATGCTCACACATCTATGGTGGTATCTAAAGCTAATCCTCTTTTGGGTATTATTAAAACATCTGTTGAGCCACAGGCTTTTGCCTCATATTAAATACTAATACTATTCTTGTAGTTCTGCAATGGCTTAAGAGAACTAGTCACCTTGTATGAAGTAAATTGTTAGACTAATTATAAGGCACTACTATAGAAGGGCGGCTTAAATTTAAGGTGGGTTCTAAAGGACCGTTAATTAATTAACCAATTAGCGTAGGCAACATTCAGGCGCCTGTGTAAATTTTAACTCATCACTTTGCAGACAAGCAACAGGTTAGAATCAAGCAAAACTTCTCGAAATTACTTATATAACAAAGATTGTGCCATGAAACACTTAAGTAAATGAATTAAACTTTGAGAAAAACGCTTTATACTGCGGGCTCTCGAAAAGAAGCTGGGGCCCCAAGATTTCTTCTGAAGAAATTTCAGTATCCAAAGAACTTGTGTTGTTGATTCTATGGCTCTGACACTGATACACTTGAAGACATAGGCTTCAAAAAATCTGGCCGCATGAGCTCCTTGTGCAGACCTCTCAACCTGGGAACAGGCCTGGTCCTGAGAAACCCACCCCACGCAGCATGCACATACAACTTTTAAAAAATTGTTGAAAATGCATGATTACCTAGCTAGCTAGATGCAACACTGCTGTTTCTGCAGCTCATTATTTCTCCTATGCTATGGTATAGCCTACACCATGATAATCTGTATATGATAAAACCCACGAGCTTCGTTTGGCACGACTACTCTTGATCACGTGAGTACAGTATGAAGTCGGTTCTTATCTAGAATACTCATCAATTTCGCACCATTATTAACCTCATTGTACTGATTACCTGTTTACTCTTGTATCTTTTATGAAGTCATGGAGTACGATCTGATATCAGGGGCGGATCTAGGATATTTTGAGGGAGGGGGCTAAACCTAGAAGTGTATCTCTGAAGCAGGGGGTCTGGGGGGCTGCGCCCCCCAGAAGCTATAGGCTATTTGGTTTTTGAACTACCAAAATCAAGGATTTAGAGCACATTTGATGGATTTTTTAAAAAGGGCTAATAAAATGCATGTATAATTGAACCAGGGGTGTGGTGGGTGCAACCCCTCTGAGGGTATAGGTTATTTTATTTTGTAAAGTGTAAAAATGACACTTAATGCAAGAATTAATGTGTTTTAGTGCATTTTTATATCAATACATAGAGTCTATAATGTTCCTTGAGGTTGCAAAGAGGGGGGGCTATAGCCCCCCTAGCCCCCCCCTAAATCCGCCACTGGATATTCTCCTCTTGGGACCGGTGTAGTCAGCTTACAACAAAATAATTTGCATAAACATTTGCAATAATATTCATTGGCAACTTTACCGCATCAATCTTTTCATTCCTGAGTGGGGTGTAGGCTTTTCGCCGAGCTTTCCCCTTCGAAGTTCTTTCAATTAATTCAAATCTGAAGTCACGTGTCTATCACGTGACACAATAAATGGATATTTTAGCGCATATTAATAATGTTTCTGTAAAATTTTGAGAAATCGTGAGATGAACAAGCATTCGTGAGACCAATGCTGAAATCGTGTGTCTCACGACCAAATCGTGAGAGTTGAGAGGTCTGCCTTGTTCTAACAAGTATGCCGGCAAAGGAGAAGAAGAATACGACAATTTCGGCGAAATGTCATAGGGTATTACCAGCAATTATTAGTGATTATTTATGTAATAATATGCTTAGGTAGTTTTATATTGCACACTAGTTTTTTAAAAAGTTGCATTTTATCAGATGGTTTTGGGTGAACGTTCCATTAGAGTTAATCGTTTGTGTAAATAACTCACGGTGGTCGTGCGGCCTACTTTACTTGGCCGCACGACTCACTACCGTGAGTCTTGATATGTACCAGTAGGAAACACAAGTCAAGAGATGCCTCTGAGCAGTTACACTACCATACTGCCTGGAGGCCCAATGCTGTGAGCACTATTCTGTATGAACAGACCTTCTTAAATACTCTATATTTAAGATATTCTTTTTAATTCCAGGCCTAATCACTTATAATTTGTTTCCTCAGGTCCTATTGTATCACCCTTATCAACATCTGATGCTATTGCATATTACATATACTGGAGGTTCATGTGGGGTCCTTTTGGCTACTCAGATTGGCTCTATATGTGTTTACTAGGAACCTTAATTGGTTCTGTTCCCACCTTCACCACCCCACCCATGCTCCCATCTACCAACCCTTTTATATGTAATCACTCCAGTGGCTTTTAAAACCCAGATGTACGTACCTACGTACCTAGTAGCTATAACATAATTGTTCATTACAGAATTGTACAGGTGATCAAGTTATTAATAATTGAATATTTCTCAAATACTGTGATGTGCACATGTGACCAGATTTGACATCCGATTTTCCAACTTTAGTAGCTATATTGTAACTATTTCTGTGAATGCGCTAATGACCTGAAAGTTGTACACAAAAGTTATATTGCATAGAAAAATGATATGTTAAAGTTTCAAATTTAAAGCTTATTGACACGGTAAGTAAACTGTTATAGTTTATCAAAATCATAAAATTGGATGTGTGTGGAAGCATGGCTTTCTCTACAAATCTGGTCACATACAAGGCTTGTTTTCCCAGCCAGACCACACATCTATGAGAGGTCAGTAATGAAACAAAATCATCAGTGTACCTCAATTGATTAAGCCTATTATAATAGATTACTATAGAGATATAGTACTCATGATCATGTTGTAGTGTAATTAATATGTATGTATTTTATTTTGTAAACAGTTCTTCCCATGTTTGTGCAGTCAACAACTTCTGTTACTGAAAGCAGTGATAGTACCAGACTTATAATGCTCCCGGATCAAAATTCATCAACTGACTATTGTTCTGAGTTGCAAAGCAAGAACATTTCTGTAGCATGTAGAGCTGTTGGTATTCCTGAGCCACAAGTTGATATTCTTGTGAATGGTATTATTGTTGAACCATTTAATCGAACAGGAAATGAAGTAGTGATAAGACTTGCACCAATTTCATATGGAGAGGTAGTGATGTTTGAGTGTCAAGCCTCCACTATGACAACCACTGCAAATATTAAAGTCAATTTATCATATACATGTAAGTAGCTATAGCTATATGGTTACTTTTTAAACCAGGTGCATGCCAGCCAAAAGCCAGTGCAAGCTTGGTTTTTTGAAATTGTTTTCGTCCTCGAAGTCGATATGCGTGTGTGTGAGTGTGTGTGTGTGTGTGTGTGTGTGTGTGTGTGTGTGTATGTGTATGTGTATGTCCCCGCCCCCAGGCTATTAAAAACCATTCACGTGAAATGAAGCCTGAATAACCAATCAAACAAGTCCTAATGCTTTTCAGTTTCTTTATATGACACTTGCTATTGATATTAATGATAGGCAGGGCCTTAGTTACGAAGGGCATCATGAGTTACTGCTAAAGAAGAGCAAGGTAATGCCGTGTTAGCCATTCAGTTCACAGTAAAAGCCGTTTAACCAGCTGTACATTACTAACAAAACAGAGCGCTTCAGGTATAAAAGTGGGCATGCTGTGCCAGTTGCAGAGATTATAATAGAAGACTGACCTATAGTGTTACAATAAGAATTTTAGCTTAAAACTACTTTTGAAAGTTTTATCACTAAAGTACTGGAGTTTAAAGCCAGTTTAAGCAAAAGAATTAAATTTGTATGCATTGCTATGTGCTCCTTAGTGATGAGTCTATACTCACACGACTTACCCATGACGTCATTAATTATTATTACAATACGTTGAATAGTAGTTGATTAACATTGGTTTAACTTACACAATGTCTGGTTTTTAGATTGTAATACATTAACTTGTTAAACCAGGCATGTGCCAGCCTTTGGCCGGCACGCACTTGGTTGCTTTTCTCCGGGTAGTCGGTATGTGTGTGTTTGTGCATGTATGTGTGTGTCTGTCCCCAGGCTATTAAAAATTATTCACATGAAATGAAGGCTGAATAGCCAGTTAAACAAATTCTATTGCTTTTCAGTTTTTTATATGGCACTTGTAACAAAGTACGTCGTGAGTTGCTGCCAAAGAAGACTAAGATAACACTGTATTAGCCGTTTATTTATCATTAAAAGCTGTTTTACTGGCTGTATAGTACAAAGAAGACAGGGTGCTTCAGTTTTAAAAGTGGGTGTGCCATGCGGGTTGCGGAGCTTATAAAAGAAAACTGGCCTGTAGTGTTACAGTGAGAATTTCGGCTTAAAACAACTTTTAAAAGTTTTATCATTAAAGTATTGGAGTTTAAGCCGGTTTAAACAAAAGAATTAAATTTCTATGCATTGCTATGTGTCCCTTAGTGATGAGTCTTTACTCACATGACTTACTTGTGACATCATTAATTACTATTACAATACATTGAATAGCAGTTGATTAACAGTGGTTTAACTTGCATACATATGTATACAGTGCCTGGTTTTTAGATGGTAATACATCAACTTGTTATGTGTTTATTAACTTAAGTTTCCTCTATTATTAAGTACTGTAGTACTTATCATTAAGTATGGTATATAGTAGAGTAGAGATTGCCATCAAAATATATGGCTTCAGAAAATATGCGCCTTGAAAAATAACCTTTTTAAAAACCAGAATGCGAAAAACAGCTTGATACGATACTAATGCAAAATCCTGCTAAGATGGCTCGCTTTCGAATTTTAAAAATTTCGAAAAATAGGTTTTCATCTGCCAGCCAGCCTAGCCTGTCAACAGGGATCAACCTAGCACCTAAACCACTGGGTGTATAGCCTTCAATCTTTCTGAAAATATTATTTACATTGGCACGAACCTTTACTATTCCAATTATCATACTCTGTGCCATAGCTTGTCCTTTGTTCTGTCTTCTTCATCGATTGATCTTCCTTGACAAAGGGTGTTGACATTTTACGGAGGTGTCAACATTCTATGCAAGGTGTTAACATGTAACAATAAACACCTTGGATAATGGTAATCAGTCCTTTTGTAGTCTACCATGGCCAGACCAATTTACGCACCAGCTGCTTATCGATGTTCTGATTATAAGTACCGCATGTTAATTATACGCATCTGGTGGAACATAGATAAGCCATAAACGATCTAAGTCCTTCCTTTTACAGTACAAGTCATTTTGCTTAGTACCGTGATGAAATGAGTCCGTTGTAAAGGTGGATGTGGCACATATGTAGTGAACCATTTTAGACTACATACGTAGATACCAACTACTAAGAGACAATTCTAGCCTAAAACTATTCTTGAGTGCTTGTAAAAGTGTTAAGCCTATAGAGTGTTATGGAATAAAGGGTAAATAGCTAACTAGCAGCCATACTACAGTATGTAAACGAACTAGATTTTTTTTAAATTGAGAGTAGGGAGTGCAATAAAAAGTAAGGAAACAAGGAACTAGTAAATACAGCTATCACTCACCACCCAGCATTGTATACTGCATGTGTTTGCTCAAGTACAGAATTGCAGCTGGGTAGCTACATACATCAAGACTCATGGTAGTGAATCGCGTGGCCAAGAAAAACCGCCCACGTGATTACTACCGAGAGTCTTTTACATGTAGCAAAAGTGTCAAAAAAACGGGAAACAGAACTAACCTTTCTGCAACTCAGATTGCTCCCTTATTGCTGTCACTTGACAAACAGCCTTCCATTATCCACTAAAACAAATTTCACTTCTTTCGGTACAGGGAATCTAGAGATATGGTTTCTGCAAAGTCTGCATGACAAAAAATTTTCGTTCGTTTCCTTCGTCTGGTTTATTTTTTCTCGCAGGTTGTGGGTGAACTTTATGAGTGCTTATAACAATTACTGGTTACCTGAATGCTTTATAAATTGCTTGTAACTTCCATTGGCATTGCTCTCAATGCTTACTAAACAAATAAAAGTATTTTATTGCTTAATCTGAAGTTGAATGCCGTCTATCAAAATTCGATTCCAGAATTTCAATTTTAGAAATCCTTTAAACTTTGTGATAGCGAAGGAGGTTGTTATTAGTCTTTTACAATACTAATCATTAGTTTGAAAGCGTTCTGTGAAGGTTGATGGTAATTTTTCACCTTTGCACCTATTTTCAGTATAACACACATTAGACTATTATTTCCATTCTATCACATGGTGTACTTGCTGAAAGTGAAAGTAAGGAAACAAGTAGCTAGCAATATAGCTCACTCACTACCCAGCATTGTATACTGCATGTGTTTACTCACCAGGAATACATTTAGGGAGGCAGAGGGGGAATTCCCCCCTGGAAACAGAATTGCCCCCTGAGATATGTTATTTATATTTTAAATTTGACACAAGTTGAAAATCAAACAAACATAATTATTATGTCCTTGATACCGCCTAAATTTTGGTTTTGCAATATTTTCTATATGCAATCCTGGATTATGTGTAAATATCAAGATCAAGACTCACAATAGTGAGTCACAAGACCAAGAAGAATCATCAGTATATGATGACTGAGTGAGTTATTTACATTAAGCAACGTTCGTGTAAACAAATACTCTCTCTACCACCTAGAAACTAGGATCTTTAGTTTGTAAATCATGCTGTTGTTTTGTTTCTTATGAGCCTTCTTGATTTTCTCTCTGCAGGCTAAAGTTTTGTGCTGTTGACTTATCTCCATTTTGCAAAGACAGTAACATGGATAACCTCATCTGTATAGGTAATCTAGTGTGATTCCTTAGTAGACAATTGAATAAGCATAAAAAACATAAGGCAAATGTTCATTCCAATCTCGTCTTGGTTTCTGTACAGTCTTGGCTAGCATACTAGTCAAAGTCCTATTGAATCTTTGAATCTCTCCACTAAACCATCATTTTGAGGGTAATATGATGTGGTATCACCCTTTTATAATTACCAAAAGCTTGTAAACCTCATAAATTAATTAGCCTTTCCCCTGTGTGATATTAATTCACCAAACTCTCTATGTCAAGCAAAAATACTTTCCACCAGTAATTTACATTTGATCCTTTGTAGTGAACACGTCTGGACACTTTGTCAAATAATCAACAAATACTACGTATAGCATATTGGTTACCTTTTTTACTCTTTGGAAATCTACACCTACACAGTCAAATGAACCAGCCATGTGCAGGAATATGTGTGAGAGGTAGTTTAATTTCCTGCCTAACATTGTGCTGCACAAGTCTTACATTCATGACACCAAACTACTAATGCTTCAGTATTGCAGGACTGTAGTGTACGTATATGAACATCTAATTTTTGTCCCATCTTGCATCTACATACCTGAAGGTTGAGGTGCATGTATTCAGAGTGCTTCATGGTCAGTGAGAACATCGCATCTGTGTCCATATGAATATTTACTGGAAATGTTTTACTGTCCAAACTACTCCAAGTGCTTCCAATTTGGTAATTTTGGTTACTCCATATTGCTTTCATGATTCTAAAGTGTATGACTTGCGTAGACAATTGGCTATATAGAATCATCCTTCTGTACTTGCAATAACACTGCAAGCAAGGATCCCTTGCTAAAATCTGGAAAAGCCATGTGATCAGCAACTTCTTTAAGCCTTCAAAGACACCTTGACACTTTGGTGTCCATTTATACACAGCATTCTGCTTCAATGCAAAACAGAAATGAAACAAACAAAATTACATTATTATATATCGATTTTTGCAATACTTACTACTGCAATACAATATAATATGCCTGAGGAAAGATATCAATATATTGCACACTGCAATATATTGTGATATATTGCAACATTGTATTGCCTTCAAAGCTGTAAGTATCCAATTATTACAACTGCAAAAACAACTGGACCTCTTGTAAACTTGGAATGTACAGTCTAGTTTCTTAGTATTTTAATACGTAGCAAGAAATGATCTCAGTTTGTTGTTTAAACAGCCTTGGATTCGCAGCAACTCCACAGTCAGAATCCCAGATACTCAAGCTCTCTTCTAGCCAACTAACACTTGTTAGGTTCAAACAAACACCTACATTACGTAAGCAATCAAATACACATCGGAGATTACACAAATGTTCTTCAAAAGCCTCATCACAAGAATGTCATCTAAATATACAATATAGATGTCTCGATCTAGCATCCTTTCCATCAACCATTGTAAAGCATTACATAAGCCAAATGGCATTACCACAAATTCGTACAATCCTGAATGGGTAGCAAATGCAGTGTTCTCTGGGGCTATTTTTACTTGCCAGTATCCTGATCTTAAATCCAGCATTGAAAAATACCATAAATATCCAAGTATACATACTATATCTATGGAATCATCAATCCTTGGGAGAGGAAATATGGTACAGCTCCATTTAAACTTTAAGCACACAAGTGGGTAATACATGTGTATTTTGTAACTCTACTCGAGTATTTTTTAAAAATTTGCATGTTTGTACACAACTGCATGAGAACTTCGCGTGCGCACTGCACACTATCTTCGTGACCACACATGCATACTAGGACAAAGGAAAAATGTACATTCAATATGCACACGCAAGTGATTTAAAGGTGGGAAGGCTAAAGCAAATGCAAAAACATTGTTACCTTTATTCCAATCGATCCTGTCGGCCTTCATGTCTGTCAAATAAACATGTTTGCTGACAAACATGTTAGTCACATAAAATCTTGCATAAAATTATTAGAATAATGTGTGCATGTGACATACGTTTCTGTTCTTAACCAGAGATAATGGAAGGGCACGTAGTACCTTATCTTAAAGGTTTGACTTGTTAACCTTCCCGGCCAGTTACAAGGTACATACGTACATTGATGCGTATTTACATGCATCCGTGCTATACTCAAGAGGTCAATGCCACGTGTCAAGTGCACTCGGGTTACGAGCTTATTTAGACTCACGACAAGTTTTTCCACTCTCCACGAGTAGTCAAGGCATCATCAATTTCTCGTGCACTCACAAACAAGCCACAAATTTTTTGCTGTTCATGTAATGCGTGTGCAATAGCGCACGCGAGTATTCTTAAAGTTTAAATCAAGCTGTAATGTACATCCACCTTGGTGACTGATGATAATCTACATTTGTATGTACCTTGTTGTGCCATCATGTTTTGCAACCAGAACTATTAGACTATATAGCCCAAGGACTTTGAGAATGTTGAATAACTCCTTGATTCAACATATTTTGCATCATCTCATCCACTTTTCTCATGTAGTGCAAAGGGAATTCTTCTAGAATGTTGATGGATGGACTTGACATCACCTGTCTCAATGTTGTACTGAACCAGTTTAGTAGAATTCAGTTCAGAGTTGTACACATTTTGGTATATGGTCTCTTTCAACTTCATGGTCTCAGCTTCTGTCAAAGAATCTGTCTTACAATGTAAGGTGTCCTTATAACAATCATTCTTGGTTTTAGTTTGACCAGAAGCAGCATGCAATGCTCCAGCAACTGTCTCATCTATCTCTTCAAGACTCAGTAAAGTAGCTTTTTGAGATCTCTTCCTTCTTCCAAGCATACAGGGTGAAGCCACTATTCGCAAAAGCATTCAATTCTGTGCCACACAAGCGTTTATTATACAAACTAGAATGGTATGGCATCCGTGGTACTGTAAATAATTGGATCTCCTCATTTCTGAATGGCAGAACACAGTGCATTGTTTTGGATGGTGTTTCCTCTCCCAGATGTTCAGTCTTGTCGGGTGTTCCTCAGGGAACAGTCCTCAGCCCGACTCTGTTTTCTATTTATATAAATGATCTACCAGAAACTATATTACATAGTTCTGTCAAACTCTTTGCTGATGACTGTATATTGTATAGGGCTGTTTACACACCTGCTGACACTGAGAAGCTGCAAGAAGACTTGTGTACACTTCAAGATTGGCAGCATAAATGGCTGATGAGACTAAACACATCTAAATGTTTTGCTATGAGCATTTCTCAACCCAGAAGAAATAAGATTACCTCATCATACAAATACATGATCACTTTTTGTCTTCTGTCGAACATTACAAATATTTAGGCATCACAATTCAGAGCGACTTGAAATGGCATAAGCATATCCAATTGATTACCTCCAAAGCCAACCAAACACTTGCTTTATTGAAACGCAACCTGAGAACTCCATCTATCCAGCTAAGAGAAAGAGTATATCTTGGCTTAGTCCGACCAAAGCTAGAATATGCTGCTACGGTATGGAGCCCATACCTGATAAATGATAAAAATACATTAGAGAAAGTTCAGAGGAGTGCTGCTCGATATGTAAAGGGAATATATAAATATGATGCCAGTGTTATGCAAATGCTTAATGAACTACAGTGGGAGTCACTTGAGTCACGTAGAGATCAATCTCGTTTAATTATGCTCTATAACATCTTAAAACAGAACATCTACCTGCCATCTGAATACATACCTGAATTTCATTCACAGATATCGCAATACCAATTACAAACTAGATCTTGCCATATGCTCCGATTAGCTGAAACATTTTGTAATACCGACATTTACAGGTATTCTTTTGTGCCATCATCGTCCAGACTATGGAACTCTTTGCCATGCCACCTGATTGAATCTACCTCAACCAAATCATTTAAATCAGTATTACGAGACTATTATAGACTTAATAATTAAATAATTAGCTAGCTATCTGTGTATAATCTTCTTTTAGAAGTTTTCACAGTACTGGTAAATAATAATAATAAATTCTATAAAACTAAAGTTACTACTTGGCTTTAAATCATGGGAAGGATTATTTTGTAGCAAAAGTACTGCAGTGCATGAATAATTTCACTTAAAAATTGTTTTCATTAGAATATCTAGCTCATTACCTCCATAATTCTGCAAGGTAAGGCTTAAGGATTGTAGTCGATTTCTTACTTCCACCTTCTGCTCTTCCACAGTTACTTCGCACTTTGTTCTCGAGCAACAAGCATCTCTCGATCGAGTTTCGAGTGCTGATTCAGTTGCGAGTATTGCGCACTATACTCAATACTCTCAACTCCTCAAGTACTTGAATTGAGAGTCTGGAGCGAACCAGTAGTACCACTTCATCAAGTTTTGAGTACTCAAATCGACTATTGTGATCCCTACCCCAGCCAGCAGTACAATTCTAAATACTATATACATTACTTACTCCTTGAAAGAGATGCGTAACCTACGTATGTAGCTCGGTTAACCTTGGGCTAAACATTGCAGACACCATGTCTTTGAAGTGCAAAACGTGATGTGCATTTCTATTTAAAGCCTACTAATACCAATATAAAATGTGACTGTCCAAGCAAAAACCAGCCTAGTTCACACCTCTGATTTTCCCAAGTTAATGGTCCATAAAATCTTATTAGAATGCTACAGAGAGCTCAAATTTTCAGTAATGATAAAGTTATATTTGTATTACCAATCCTATAAATTTGAAGTCTGTATGCCTTACGCAACAAAAGTTATGAAGCTCTAAAGTGGCAAATTTGGAAGTGTGAACTAGGCTGGTTTTCACTCAGACAGTCACAAATTTTATGTACTGGATAAGTGAGGCGCATGCCGTCACGAACATTGTTGTTATTAAATTAATTTTATTGCTGAATGCGTAGTTGTGCTTGTAGACATAGAGAATGTTTCTGATGCGAGATAAGCTACATTATCTATTTGATAATCTGTTAATTCATGTAACACTTGGTGCCCACACGAGTAATTGTTATGGAACATTGAGTTTAGCATAATGAGCAGTTGCGAGTCGAGTGGAATACAGGTCTGCGAGCAATTTAAGACTCAATACATGCAGAGTTTTGCTCGAGTATCATTTGAGTTAGTGTAACAAGCAGTCTCAAGTCGAGCAAAAAATTAGCAAGCGAGTGTGAAGTTGGCTTTGAGCGGTACTGTACATGTATCATGGTAGCTAGAAGTTTCTTTTTAAAGATCTAAGTGCTTGACCAGTTCAGCAATCTTCTCCTGCCTTTCTGTCTGTGTCTTTGTACTCTCAGTTTAATCGTAGCCACCTTCTTGGTTTCACTGTTTCTGGAACCTTTGTATTATTATTTCTTCCCTGCGATTCTGCAGGTACAGCATGTCCCTGCACTGGACAATTCCTGTTAATGTTGCTCATTTAAATAGACCCTGGCCAGCAGTAGATTTCCTACTGCTGTGAGCCAGTTACCACTGTCCACTGATGGTGGGTGTTTTGGTATGGTGTGCAGGGTTCCATCATTTCTCTTATTAGTCTTCAAATAGGCCCATGATCAAATTTCTTAAATATATAATTACCATTCCCTACCTCTATAGCATGTTTTTTCTAAGAATGCTTGGAGGTAGAAATACTTAGGGGGTTCTAGATTCTTCTGGAAGCCGCAAGAATTTCTGCATGCAATGGGGTCCCTATGTTGAAACCCTGCACTTTCACATCCTGAGCTATTCTCAAGATGGAGAATGGGGAAGTGGTTATATACGTACCTAAGTCTCTCACTCCTGAGACTGACTGTTGTGCATTTATATACTCTCAGGGACTACTCAGCAACCTCAAATAACACATTATGCATATAGGACAGTCTCAACATAGGGGACGGGTTGGGATGGAGAAAATACAAAGGAGAACAGTTCTGCCAGCTTTTATCGCGACTCGATGGCAAAATCAACACCATCAACTTTACTGTTTCTTTCACTTTGAAAGTTTATATTGGAAGTATGGATGGATAAATGCATAAGAAAGACAGTTCCAGCATTGAGAAACATCAATTCAAGCCTATAGGGCGATTCCACAAGGACAAGCTGAGAGGGCGAATCACTTTGACTGAGAGGCACAATGACACGGCATTGGCTTATGAATGCTTCTTCCTCTGATTACTCAGCAAAGGACTTGTCTTATTAGTGATATTTGCTTGTATAAACTCTAGCAGAATAGCTCTTGGGCCACTCCAACTGATTCATAACAGCCAAGCACACTTGATTCAGCGCTTTGCGTCAGAGTGATCCGTTTAAGCTGAAATAAGATTTACTACTAGGTAGTAGTACTAGACTAACCTGTAGACACGCATTGTTAAACTATTCTGATGGTCAGTGTCCTGTTTCCAAACCTTGTTTCCAGTGTAAATCCTATTGTGTTCCCTTGCATATTCAACTTGTGATGCAATACCGCAAAATGGAAGAAACCATGAAAATGCAAATTTTTGGCATATTTTGACAGCTTATTTTACTACTTCAATGTATTTTAATAATTTTTAAAATGCTGCTTTTGGTTTTAGCATTACCTAAGCTATACAAAAATCAATATTAATTTTTCCATGTCCCCCTCCCTTTAAATTCACTAACAAGAGTTTTATTGTTGAGTGGTGCATGACTAATAAAAATACATGTTTGTAGTCAGATCAAAAGGTTTAGTACGATCATCTCAATGGCAAACTGATGCTACTAATACAAACTGCTCAATACAGACTTATTTTCCCGACTGAACTTTCCTATTGGTTATACCACCATTGACTCCATCTAAGGAATGTTACACAGGAAAGGGTAGACATGTGGGATTGCTAGTAGTTTGTCCCCTAGCATAAGTCATAGTCATGTCTCTAGAATGAACACCACTCACAGCATCTGTGGTGCTCATATTCGTAGATACTTGATTAACTGTACCCACACAATCTGTGTTATTAATATCTCTCACAGCTCTATGTCCATTTTGCCTTTTCAGTTAATTTACTAAGAGGCTTAGCTATAGTGTTTACAAATTTTTAAACAGTATAACTCACTAATTTACTGCTTCTTCTTGGCCTCGCAACCCGCTATTGTAAGTCTTGATGCATATACGTATACGTATATCTGTGTAAATAAAATTGTGAAATGATTTTTAGGTTGTATGGATGATAGAGGGACACAGTATTCATTTGGACAACAGTTTGTGACTACAGATTGTTGTCAATGCTTCTGTGGTAATGGTGGAAGTATCTCCTGTGATCAGACACAGAATACTAGTAGTAAGTTAACTATTAAAAGTGTAATCATGAGAAACAAGTTGATGTATTACCATCTAAAAACCAGGTGCTGTGTAAGTTAAACCATGTTAATCAACTGCTATTCAATGTATTGTAATAGTAATTAATGACATCATGAGTAAGTCACGTGAGCAAAGACTCGTCACTAAGGAATGCATACAAATTTAATTCCTTTGTTTAAACCGGCTTTATACTACAGTACTTTAGTTTAAAAGTAGTATAAAGTTGTTTTAAGCTGAAATTCTTACTGTAACACTATAGGCCAGTCTTCTTTAAAAAGCCTCACAACTCGCACGGCATGCCCACTTTTAAAACTAAAGCATTCTGTATTGTTAGTAATGTACAGCTGGCTAAACGGCTTTTACTGTGAAATGAACAGCTAACATGGCATTACCTTGCTCTTCTTTAGCAGTAACTCACAATGCACTTCGTTACTAAAGCCCCACCCATCAGTAATATCAATAACAAGTGTCATAATATAAAGAAAATGAGAAAGACAATAGGACTTGTTTGATTGGTTATTCAGGCTTCGTTTCACATGAATGGTTTTTAATAGCCTGGGAGCGGACACATAGACACACACACACACGCATACCGACTTTGCGGATGAAGAAACCAAGCATGCTTCAGCCGGCGCACGCCTAGTTTAAAAACATTTTTTTATTATGAAAAATAAGTATGTAGCTAGGATTAGTCCCACTCCGTAATTACCTTTATTACATATATAAAACCTTTTAAACCAGCTTTATATGTGATCATGACAGGATTTAACAAAAGCCAGGTTGGACACATCCAATAACCAGCTACGTATGTCATTTAACTAACAGTCCATAAGTGTAGCAGTACCAAAAATTCTTCAGTCTGCTTTTTGGGGCCAGCAGGTTTGCCCCTAAATCTGCAGCAAAAAAATAGTCCTATGAACATTTCAAAGGCCTAGCCTGGTATGGCCTGGTGCTAAAGTGCATGTGCTATTTATTACACATGAAACTAATGTACGTATACCTTACAAGCTTCCTACCTATATAAAAACTTACAGGATATGGCAAAGAATTCACTGGTTATGAAGAATAGAAACAGCACGTGTCCTTTTTGCCTCAAAACGACCCATCCTGGTAACCATCTTTTTTGTGTGATTGTGAATACCGTGTAATGGGCTATATTCACGAGGTGCAAATTTCCATGAATTTCACGAATAGCCGCACGACGTGAAAATTTATGCTGGGCAGTTTATAAGGTTTGATTGTGGGTTTAGTGTTGCTATAGAAAGCTATCTATGGTGTTGCACGTTGGCGTGAGTGTTGACGGGTGGAATGCAAGCCATGTCTTAGGTTATTTCTCTAAGGAGCATGCTAACCAGATTCATCTAAAACTGAAATATGAATAGAACAGCGCTTATAATCTCAAATTTATAAGTGCCTGCTCAAAAATGTCTGGCAATGTTGGACTCATCTACAGGGGTATTGCTGGAGTCAATTGTAACGATCCTGTATACATAGGTACTGCCACGAATTGAAGACTCTACATGCAGTGAACCAACTATTCAATGTACTCATCATGCGTGCTAGACAACACTCATAATACGTAGTTACGTGACACAGACTGCTAAATACCTGTAAATCTTTGCTAAGTGTTGACAATGTGAGTTTATTCGGGTGTTAGGCTCATGAATTTCTAAATCGTGCAAGGGCAAAAGTTCAGCATTCATGAAAATTTGCACCTTGTGAAAATAACCCATTATATGTTACTCATCAGATGCAAAATCACATGAGGAACTATATGTCAGGAACCATTTTTTGATAGGAGCAACGGCCACTTACATAGTTATTAGGGCTGCAACAAATATTCAATTCATTCGGATATTCGTTAGATTTTGGTATTCAAATAGTAAAATCAACATCCGGTATTCGTTTATCTTGTGTTTTATATAGAAATAACCTTGTTACTAAGGTCCCGCCCATCAGTAATATCGATAGCAATAAACTCCTTAATATATCATCTAAATAATATATACAATTTGTACAATTTGTAAGCTTGTGATACTTAGATCTGGACACAAAATATGGTAATCTGTAACAAGCTGTGGCAAAATTCAGTGTGTAAACAAATAGTTCGGTATTCGTTCGTTAAGACATCCAAATATCCAGATACCAAAAACTGGTATTCGTTGCAGCCCTAGTAGTTATATATATGGCCGTTTTTAGAAGATGTAGCCGAAAAGGAAGAATTGGTCCTTATTTACCTTTGAGCCTTCCTGAGGATGGATGCTTTTACCATAGTTGCTTGCCAATTCAATCATTCTAATCAGAATTTAATGGTGATTTAAAAATATTTATTCTAGGATTGAAACTATAGGAGTTTGTTTGGTTGCGTGTACACCTACATATAGGTCTATGCAGATTTAAGGGCTTCTATATAGTAGACTAGCAAGTGTATCTGCCCTATCGTGCAGGTGTAGCTATGTAAATGGTTAAATGCATGCTGTGCATGGTAGCTATAGATCATGCAACAGAACTCCCTAGTCCCTAGTCTCTTAAACTGTATGCTTAACTAACCCTGTGCTTACATAGTCTCCTATATGCCTACATAATATAGGGCTGAAACGATTACACTTTCTATGATATCGAGTATTAATGATCGAGTACTCCTGAATACTTATTTATAGGTTTAAAATGTCAGAACAGCAGTTATTGCTTTGAATTTATTTTATTTATGAAAATCTTTGATGAAATTTTCCTTGAAGTCAAACAGTTTTACTAATTTTAAGGTTTGTTCTGTTAATGGAAATGCACTTAACAATCTTAATTGACTTATTTTTACAGAAATTCCCCACAGAATTATGTAACGAATATTTGATACAACATTTTCTTAACGAATACCATCAAAACAATTGAGTAGCTACTCGCAATTATTAGTATTTATTTCAACCCTATTACCTACAGTATGTAGTCCTCTCTATATGCTATCTAGTCTTATATGCCTACCCATAGCCTATGCCTATACCTATAGTCTACCTAGTCTCCAATACCTACTTATATAGTCTCCTATGCCTACATATATATCTAATCTTCTAAGCCTACCTATTCTCCTATGCCTATGTAGTTGCATACTTAATGTCCTGTGTCTCTGGTCTACTTAGTCTGCCTGGCCTATAGCTACTTAGTAACTTGAACTCATTTAGTTTCCTAGGCCAACTGCACAGTCAGCTATGCATGCAGTCTGGGCTCTGCGTGCTATGCATGCAGTTTGAGTTATTATGCTATATGACGCTAGGGCTGGAGATGAACTTATCTATCTGCTGCATTCCTGCTCGTGGTGACTGAAGATGAGATGTTTAAGCATCAAATGCGATTTTGAATGACACGCCCACTTGTCGAGTAACTACTTTTAGCTACTCTGTACAGGCCTGCTGCTACTGAAGCTTTAGATATTTCTAAGTAGGCTATCTGGCTATTCCAGCTGCAGCAGATATGCAGGCGCTGGGTAATGGCACTTTTGCCAGCAGTTAAATGTGAGCGCAATTTAGTTGTTGCTCATGCGTGTAGAAAAATAACCATAACTCTGCGACTATATCGTCCACTGGCTCGCAGTCAAGATAATTTTATTGTTCATTGAATGCTGATTCATTTGGGCCAAGGAATGTTACCATGCATTTTTACGTGACTGAAAATGATGGCAAAATGGCCTGTGAAGCATTCGTGTGGATCGAATACAGCTCTTAGGAATGCATAAAGCAAACTCTGAGTAGCTTGAGAGCAATACTATCACTTAACCAAGTCCAGAGTTGATCCATGCAGATATGACAGAGTTATGTATGTGACTAGGAAAAAATGCAGACAGGCAGACAGACAGATGGCTTTTCGCCGGGTGCCATCACAATTCAAATCCATCGCTAAACACTTTCTATATAAGGAAAGTAAAATCTTGTTATTTGAAGCTGTATCATAGATTGTGTATATCAAATTTCTAAAATCGTGACGTAATTTGGATTTTCATGGAATGGAGTTGCATACTCTTTTACCGCCTTCGGCAGCTCATAAGCTCCTGATGGTACATATAGCTATATGCCATGATGTTGACTTCTACAGGTAAGTTAACACTAAAATTGCGTGATGTATGACAGGCATGTAGCCAGACTTTCATAAAAGGGTGTTCCACTCCAGTGATCAGTACAAGTTTTTGCGCTGTACACAGTTGCAGAGCCCACTCATTATATCAGGTGGGATCTGCAACATAGCCCATCTTAATATGGGCCATCATACAATTTTTAAATTGTTACAAATTGAAAGGGCTATAACATAAGCTACTTAACTAAGTCCTTTCTTTAGATGATTGATCTAAATAGCTACTGCAACTCCATACCATGTCGACAATGCTTCACAGCCATGGACATGTAGAATGTTTTACATGATGTCATCTGTCAATGGATAATACACTAAATCCAGCACTGTACTACCGGACCCATGTAATGCTAGCAGTCACAATTAATTTAGTCTTTGCTTATAGCTACTAACTATAACAATGGTTATAGTTATTACAGTTTCATTGCATACAAGCGGACATACAAGTATAGATATTATTGACTCCATACCGGAGTCTACATTATCTATGATGTAAGTGTTAGTCATGAGGGTCATTATTTATTCAAAAGTAGGCACAAAAAATAATTGGTACTTACTATCATCGTTAGGCCCATCTAAGCCATAGCACCAATTTAGTGAAGTATGTCATTAATCTCGAGATCGAGGTTAATCTCAGTCACAAATATCTGACTTTGTGAGGCAAAGTAGCCAAACACAGGCCTGACCATCAATCAAATTCTTTTCATAACATCACTATCCGGTTAGAGGTACTTATACAGAGCAGCATCCTTCCCATTTTATAATGGCAGCACGCCAACTATAAATTTTAAAATATATTGACCACGTGCATGAGACCTCGCGTGAGACTGGCCATACTATACTTTTCAGTGAGTACAATGGTACAATAACTTTATTATTACATTATGCATACTCGAGGATGAACACTAGAAACAAGAGGTAAACGTTAGGCATCACGTGACAACAAGAGCAATATTATAATCTTTCACAAATGAAAGGGGGGTTTGACCAAACCCTCCAAACCCCCCTGGCTACATGCCTGTATGATTGTTTATGGCATTCCTTGAATAAGCATAACCCACCCACATATACCATATAGCTTTCAAGGCGTAGGCCCTATGGCTGGTTGACTGTGGCAGGCTTATTATTGTGACTAGTCTCATACTTAGTCAAGCAGCTTCACTGCACCCAGTTTCCCCCAAATCTGCATTCAGTGTAATTATGACAGTTGTTGCAACAAGGCTGTGGTATGCAGGTTGCAAGATTGTAGTGACACTGTGCAGGAATGTCACACCTGGCAAAGCCACTGCAGGAGCAAATTCTTGTAGAGTTCCACATCAATTGGCAGGATTACCTTTAACTTCATCAGAAATAAAAGCTCCATCTTAGGATGTATGTACGTAGCAGGCAACTTGATCACTTACACAGTTCGAATTTGAGATGCACCAGTGAACAATTGTATGGTTGAATGAGCAGAATCCTCGGAGACTCATATGCAGATGGGCTTCAAGTGAACACAACCAGTGCTAATATTAAAACTTTCACATGTATGTAACATAAAACTGTGGCCAGATCACTAAATTCTTTACAGGATATTGTTGCTTGTGGTACAAGTGCCCGTAAAACATTATAGGGTCTGGCACACTTCCAATACCAAAGTTGTTTTTTGCACCATTCCAAATTCTGGATGAATTCCTGGGCATTTGCAAGCAACACCTTGACTAATGGACTGTACATGACTCAGTGTCTTCCTGATATAACTATGTCCAGCAGCAACATTGGCTTGAAGAAAATTGTCAGAGCAGCTACTTGAAATTCTTTGTCGAGATATGGGAGTGGAGCAACTTAAAGATGAACAGTATAATGCTGTGCAGAGTTTTGTAACAGGTAATGACACATTGGTTGTGTTACTGACTGGTTTTGGCCGAGGTCTTTGCCGATAGCTAGCTAATTTGATTGACTTAAATAATTATTCGGCCAGGTGGAACTGATTACTGTGATTAGATACGCTACCTCTGCACAGCAACTATTACCAAAGAAAAGCTTCTAGAACACTTGCCCACCAAGGATCCTTATCGCCAGGCTACTTCAATAACTTTCTTCAAGATGATGTCACCGCTGGACATGACTGTATCAGTAAGACACATACTGAATCACATACATCCATCAGTCAAGGTATTGATCACAAATCCAGAGGAATTCATTAATACCACCAGAGTGGATAGATTTAGAAATGCGCCAGACACTATTTTTTTAAATTAACTTACAAAATCTTTCTTGGTCTTTGTAAAAATCTCACACCTGTTGTCTTCTCTAAGATTATTACCCACACCGAATCCAGTAAATACAACTCTTGATTACATATTAGTTAACTGTGAGTGTGGTTATCTCATTGTGTTGATTGTCATGATCAGCAAAACAAAGTTTATCAATTGTCTTTCTTTTTGCTGACTGTATAAGGTGACATATATGTCAACCTTTCTTGAGAAGGTGCAGCTTGAGGGCTTTCACTCAAGGTTCTCTTTTTCTACCATTCTAAGTTGGTCAACAAACACTAACATGCTAAACATAATAGTTCACTTGTATTGTTGTTGTCCCTTGCTGAAGCTAGCTACACACCAAAGTTTGCAATTGACAGAACTGATATATACAAGCAAATGGTGCTGTACTATGTTCATGGTGTTTTCATACACATCTTGATTAATTCCTGTGCAAAACTTGTACCTGGACTGCCCAGAGAAGTTATCACACAGATCATATACGGTACAACTCAAAGGCAACTGACTTGACATCCGCACGCGGGTTGCCCGGTTGAAAAAATGCGGGTAACAATGCAGATTTCACAACTAACGGGTGCGGGTGCCTGTAAACAGGGGCGGATCCAGGGGGGTTCATAGGGGTCAGATGACCCCCCCCTTCAGAATAAATGCTAAATTAGCGTTGGTGGCACTTAATAATTATTATAGAGGCGCTTATAATTATTAAGAGGCGCTAATTATACAATACACCGTGATGTCCGCGAAACGTCACAGTAGCAGCAGTAGCGCTTATGGAGAGATATCTGAGCAAGGGTCAGTATCAAAGAAGTATCTTTCCAAGGATATACGGGGTTTTTTCAAGCACGCTATCGTCCGCGTGTACCAGGTTACTTAATTAATGACACGGGGCAGGCAGCTGCACGATAGCGATAGCTATAAGATTTCTTATATAGCTAATAGCAACACTTATACACAGCTATGGCTTCATTTTTAGCTATAACTGTAGCTATATAGCTACCTACATATGTAGCTATATAAACACGCGCATATACGTAGCTACTTAGCTAGTAGCTATGTTATGAGCTACGTACATAGCTAGCTAGCTATACATATATAATTTCATAACGAGGCTAAATGGGCTAGCCATGATGCAGTATATTCATCACATTCCACTTGAAGCTGAAGAGGAATTTGATATTCGTCACCCTCAGCCGTGGAAACTTTTGCTGTAATCGACCTGCACAGTAGCTATATATATAGATAAATGCACAAAATATCACATCACATAGTTTTAGCCAATGTATAACATAGCTACGTAGCTAGTTAGTCTATTAGTTATATGTGCATGTGTGTATATATGCAGTACATGTACTAGCTTCGTAGCTATATAGCTACTGAGTTTAGGCTTTATGGTGTAAGCAGACAAACAGAAATCACCTACAAAAGGCTTGCCTCATTACTTGCTACTAAAAAGGACCAGCATTATAACATTGTAATCTCTTTGATCCGATGCCGGCTGAGCTTTTCACTACTTCGGTCTGCTATAATGTGCCTTCGGGGGAGTCGATCTGCAGCTGGACGTCCATTGAGGGATATTGATTTTACTTTGGCTGTCAGCGGGGGCAGGCTGTCATTAACTGAATGATTAATATATTATGTATATTACATCATTGTCTATATTTAACAAAAAAAGGCTAGGTATTATGTAAAAAAATAAAAAAAAAGTTTAGGCTTTATAGCATATTTACAGTTTACTCAGTATGACAGTTTTTGCCTCAGAATGCACCAGAATCAATCTCAGAGAGTGTAATTTAAAATTTCCTGGGGGGGGCATGCCCCAGACCCCCTAGAATGGAATGCTTTGCATGCCAGTTTTGCTTCGCAAAACTACTTTTGACTCTGTGGTGCATAATGAATTACTGTGTAAGCTGTGGCAGTATGGGATTATAGTGGTGATCTGTGGGACTGGATTAGAGCTTATCTAACCAACAGGATACAGTGTGTTCGTGTTGATGGTCAGGTTTCCAATCTTCTACCAGTTGTCTCTGGGGTTCCCCAGGGCAGCTTACTGGGTCCATTGTTTTACATAATTTTTATTAATAATATGTTTGATTCAATCAAAACAGCCAGACCATTCACTTATGCAGATGACACTAAACTAATGATGGTTATAAATAATTCCTTCAACAGTGACTTGCTTCAAGAGGACCTTAACGAGGTTTCCTTGTGGAGTGCTTCATGGGACCTATCTCTTAATCCTGATAAATGCTATCATGTTCATTATCACTTCAGTAGAATATCATGTGACAGTGAATATTTCATCAATATGGATCCAGTCTCCTCTACACATCAAATCAAAGATTTAGGCATTATGTTTTCTTCTGATATCCAATGGAATTTCCACTATAAGAATATAATATCCAAAGCTTACAAAATGTTCTACATCTTGCGATGTACCTTTACCTGTCCATCAACAATTGCAAGAAAACGCTTATATCTTACTTTAGTTAGATCTCAATTGGTGTATTGCTCACCATTGTGGAGGCCATACCTGATTAAGGATATTGAACACTTTGAAAGATTACAGCGTCGTGTCACAAAGTTTATTTTGAACAACTATGACTTGGATTACAAATCAAGACTATTACAGTGTCAAATCTTACCATTAATGTATTTTCTGGAACTTAATGACATTCTATTCTTCATAAAATCTTTAAAATCTCCTACACCTGCTTTTAACATTCATGATTACGTGACATTTAATATATCAACAACTAGATCAGGATCCTTTAATAAGTTAATTCACAATTTTGCCTCCACTAATCATACTCGTCATTTTTATTTTAATCGAATAACCCGTCTATGGAACTCGCTACCAGTTATTGACTTAAATCTCAGTACCAGCACTATCAAATCAAAACTTTATCACTATTTCTGGACTCATTTTGTACAACAGTTTGACTCTGATAATATACATACATATCACTATCTTTGTCCGTGTAGCCAATGCTCGCTCCGACCTAAAACACTTTTCAGTCAACTTTGTAACTGATTAACTGGTATCCTGCAGGACTTGTAGGCTGCCTTTAGCTGCACTGTAAATAAATACCTAAATACTTATAAATGTAATTCTCACTGTAGCTATGTGCTGCTATAAAATCATTATTATTATTATTATTATTACAAGCCTGCGGACTACATAACCTAGTATAAGACCAATGTGGTGATTCAGTGGCACAAAAAACCATTGCATGCATTTGTTGAGGATTTAAGTTCAACTGATAAAATGTTACAAAAGAAAACTATAGCTACATACAGTACACGCATGCAAGAACAATATAACCAATATATTGTTAACCTAGTATATAAGACCAAGGATGTATACCGGCACTAAAAGATGTCTGCTGTATACAAAGCATTATAAAGAATACTGTCTGACAGGATACTCTATATATGCTAAATGTAAGGAAAACACATCCCTGGATCATGGACATCTTCAAGTACACAATGAACATCTAATAGAGTAATCAATATCTACTTATATAGCTTTTAAAATGGAATTAAAAACTTTTAATATCCTAACAAGCCACTCACTGATACATGAAGTGAACTCAGAAGGTTTAGAACGAATTTCCAGGTCTGAAAACGGGTCCTCTAGTCTGCTAACGTATGCATGTTAGCAACACACGTAACACGGAATTCCGTTTATTCATACACTTGGAGACGAATCGAAGCGTCTGTTTAGGCTGTATTTACAAGTAAAACCCTTTCGTTTTATACTGAAAGGCTTTAGTTTATAAACCATTAAATTTTGCTTAAGTAGAGAAGCATAAGTACTTGCGTTTGAGTCGGTTTTTTTGAGTTGTTTTGATGGCACGCATAGTTGCTGAAATGGCTCCATACTGTTTAAACAAATTTGCTGGTGCATTTGTAACACACATCAATCCATTCAGTAGAGCAAGGCGAATCTTTTAAACCATATATTGCAAAGCCATAGGACACGCGAGTCGTTTGCTATGTGTGATTTTCTAGATATTTTCTCATCTCAGTGTAGCACAAGCAAGCCCTCTCACAAGCCATAGAGATGGGCTCACAATTCCAGTCCTATATATGTTTGTTTAGCTTAAAACATATATAAATGGATTCGCTGCAGCATAATGAATCCTTTAAACTCTATTTCAGCTTCATACAAGTAACATGGAACCTTTTATGGGGCTATTTATAACTGTATGTCATCTGGTCCATTAACAGCAACTTCATATATTTTGCATGTCATTACAAAAGAGGCTATAACTTGTGTATGCTAGCTCGTACAGATTTAATTCAAAAACCATTTTATTCTATATAGAACAGTGAATCATTTAAACTATACTCCAAGGTGGTAGGTGCTTCGGATAGTTCACTACGAGCCATTCACGTGCATTTTCGCAATCGTGAAGGAGGCAAAATGGCGGCATTTTGAAGAAGTCGGGATATCTCAGCAAGGGAAGGGTCTTTTGCCATCATCTTTTATCATTTTTCTTCTTTCATCAAGACCTTAAAGTTGGCGGTGTTACCTAAAGGATAGCGTTTCTGGTTTAGGCTGTGAGTTATTTAATTAATTAATTAATTATTTAATTATTTATCAGATTATTTTTCTTATTACTAGGTTATGTAATAATTATATATGCATAGCTACTTCTTAGTGACCCCCCTTTGAGAAATCCTGTATCCGCCCCTGCCTGTAAAGGTAACTTGAAACACCTGTCGGGTCACTGCAACCAAGAGTCTGTTTCGATACAACGAAATTACTACTCACCAATTACTACTCACTATTATACAGCTTAGTACTACTAGTTTATACCTCGATTTATCACACCAGCCGGCTGACTATAGTGAATTCGACTCAACTAGTAGTAACTGAAGACTTCGACTATTATCATTGCGAGGAAAGCCTTTGACTTATCCAACGCTCAGTCTTACGTTGGTGAGGTGACTGCATGTACGTACGTAATTGGCACTTGGCTAAGGCCACTCCAAATTGGTTTCCTGTTTCCCATCCTCCGCCCGCATGATTTTTTTGTCAAGCCAGAAAATTCCATTATTCCGTAAACTGACGTTTTCTAAGTATCACGTGGTTGTTAAAGTCCGGATTCTTTAAAATACTAGTGAACGCATGGCGCAGTCGAGCACGATGATTAACCTGAGCTATATTAAAATGCTGCATGTGCAACTGAGGTAGTAGTTAAATGAATTGTCCACCTTGTAGAGATGTACAAAACATGTGTAGTTATGTACATGTGTAGTAGTTACTCGAGTAGTTAACAATGGAATAATGGAATTTGCCGCCCGCCCGCATGCCAAAGTTTGTTTGACCAGGACGGGAAACAGGAAATCAATTTGGAGTGGCCTAACATAAACGTCGCGGGTGCTACTAATTATCTCTCCTTGTCAGTTTGTAAAGTGGAGTGGCCTGTGCAGTTTCTGTAAGAAAACCAGTTATCCTTCTTGTGTCGATTTTCAAGCAAGGCATGGTTATACAATCGACCCATGCAGGTATAAATTTGCCGATGTGTCACTGAAGTGCAGCCGGCATTGAAGGTACGGCAGTCTATATAATATATATTAGTAAGCGGAAAGTAAATAAACTAGCATGAAGAACTGAGGATGGTGAAAGGAAGCTGTGCGATTACCTGTCACAGTTATCCTTTGCCGTACGTGTATGCCTGTACATGCATAAAAAACGCGTGCGAGTTACCCGCGTGAGTCAAGTTGCCTTTGAGTAGTCTCGCGGGCCAGACCTATTTTTTGGCGCAGGTCGCTATCGCTTGCAGTATAAGCGCCCGTGCCAAAAAAACGGTCTGGCACACTTTCAATACCAAAGTTGTTCTTGACACCCCACGAAAACCGTGGGTGTTAGTATTTCACGTGTGCTTTTAGGCTACCTGCGCATAAACAAGTTTTATTAAATTTAATGTTTAAGAAGTTGTTACAAATGAAGAGACTATGGAAATACTGCTGATTAGTAAAACTACTTTCATGAAGAAGGTTCCGGTACTTTCTTGAACTATGACGTAACAAACGGGTTTAAGTACAACACACAAAACTCCATCCTTCTAATTGATGGCATTAAATGATTATATTTACGCTTCGCTTGGAACAAAACAACATCAGAAAAGACACCAACACGTGGTATAGTGACAGGCTCTACTGTGTTAGACGCGCAGCACTATTAAGTTTTGAATGCGCGCGTTAACACCTCTGGTTAACACCTTAGGCTACTTGCATGGCTGCTCAGAACAAGTTTGGTATTGAAAGTGTGCCAGACCGTATATTTTTGGCGCGGGTGCTTATACTGCAAGCGATAACGACCTGCGCCAAAAAGTAGGTCTGGCCCGCGAGACTAGCCTTTGAGCTGTACCGTACGTACTTCATGTTCACTAACCAAACAACATGATTCCCACTTCATCTAGTCTGGTAATCTGGCGTAGCCGACCCTTGGAATAGATCGCGCGCGCGTAGGGTCTGGTGAATCTAACAGCATGTACTTGTGTTGAGTTACCAAAAACTGGTGCATCCAATCAAATCGCTTCTCAAGTAATTATTGAAATTTGAGTGACGCAATTTTTCGTTTTTATGTATCGATTACGGGATAGTAATGGCTTCTTCATACGAAGTTGATTCGACTAGTGATTGCGTGGCAAGCTCGTTGGGTTACCATTCCTTGAAATCAGAGCAAAAGGCCGTAATCAAAGAGTTTGTCATGGGAAAGGATGTTTTCGCCATATTCCCTACTGACTACAGTAAAAGCCTCTGCTATGCTTGTTTGCCTGGCGTATTTGATAAGCTATTTGGTTCTACACTGACTCTCAATTGTTGCTGCTCAACTGTTACAGACGCCATATTAAAATATCGATATTATACGTCATTAAATACGTATCGAGTTTGCGTATTATTTTCGGTCTATAATTACATTTCTCTTGCACAAGTGCACAATGCTAGGATCACCAGACCCTTTTATTTTTTAAAGGGTCGGCTACGCCAGACTACTAGTCTGACATAGCCGACCACAAATTTCCCTAGATATCTGGAAGTAAAGCTAAAAGTGACGAGTTACAATTTTAATAGCGATCGATCCCCACTATTAAGTACTAGCTACTAAGGCTAAAACGAATATACCGAATATTGGAATTCTAATTCGATTCGGAATTCGTTCATAAATAAATAGAAATTCGAAATCCTAGGTTGAAAAAAGTAAAGTTGCATTTTTGCAGAAAGATAATGGATGGATTGCTTATGTGATTTTTAGACCTGTTAGGCTTATTATATCATATTGCAGTGGATAGAAAAGGCATATTAGCAGGTGCAATATTATCGGAGCCCACGCACTTGATTAATTGTTATGCTCAAAAACATTTTTTGTGTTTCTTTTAAGATTTATCTGACCAATTATGAAGACTTTCCTATACCCTTGTGATTACAAGAGTTATTGAGCTAATTGAAATTGTCTATAGAATATTCGAATATTTGTTCATTAAAAAAATATTTGTTCGTTTACAATTAGAATATTCGTTTTAGCCCTACTAGCTACCTTGCTTAATTTATCTATATATATTTTAGGTATTTCAACTGGCATCATTGCAGTGATCATTGTTATCACAATATTAGTGATTGCTGTTATCGTTGTTTTTGTGGTATTTGTATGGTGGTTAAAAAAGAAGAGATATAGAAAGAAAAACACTAGGTATGTGTTATCTATGTGTACACTACTTATATACATATGTAGCTATGTACATACAATGAATACATTAAACATCAGGGTGAAGTTTAAGAATCAAACTTAGCTATAACATACATATATGTCCGTACATATGTATATGCATACCTGTGCTAATGTTTACACCATTCCCTGATCAGATCTTATAGAGTGAATATATCACCATCATATAAACTGGTTGTGAATCCATAAAGTTCCACAGGTATGAATTTTGCTTTTTCAAAGCTTAACATTAAATTGCTGAGATATGGTGAGATAAACAATTTATTAAACTTCTGAATTTTTAAAACTGTAGGCTATGACATTATCTTTAGACCACACCTTATCATACTTTAAAAATGCCAATATGAAACACCTAAACTTTGAGGAAAGAGCAGTATAAACATAACTTATATTATCAGTTATCAGTGTATTGTATAAGGAAGATGACATGGTTGGAAGTTTACACAACTTCTTTGATTATTAGAGGGTTTTCAAAGCCTGGAAATCAAATAGCTGATCATGAGATCAAGACAGATAATCAAACTGCTGATCGTGAGGTCGAGACTGCCAATGAAAAAGGTATGCAATTACATTTGACAATACCATCTTAAACACATGCAGTGCCAGATACATTTTCACCAAATGAACAAATGTTATGGTTTGTTCTTTATAAGAAACAAACCATTCAAAAATCGTTGGTTTTAAATAAGGATGTGGAAAATGACCATTCGTCCAAGCAATCAAGTTTCAGCTTGCTCAAAATCTACCTGGGTAGCTAAATCGCACCAGCTAGGTGAGTTGTTAGCAACCTGTATACCAGCTTTATTTGTTTAAAAACTTTATTTTAATGAATATTCCCACAGAATCTGTTTTACCGGTCGCTAACAACTCACCTGCTGCAATTTAGCTACCCAGGTAGATTTTGAGTGCACTGAAACTTGATTTGACAAGTACCCACGACAAACTAACAATAGCAATGAAACAAAAATTACCATAAAAGACGTCTGCCTTATAGCTAATTACTGACTAGTTTTATGCCAACGTTTTGAAATAATAGCAGACACAGCACCATCAGCACCATTTTTAAAGATAAAAAATGTTTTGGACATTATGCAGACCGAATCCTGCAGCATACGGGCGTAACATGTAAGAAGCACAAAAACGCAAGTAACAAATATCGTCCATTGTGTAAGATTTGTCAAATCCATTCACAAGTATGACATTTTATACATGCTTCTCATTTTTGTGTCAAATAGTATTGTTAGTGTTATTTCAACTATTATTATTGACCATTAACATAGAAGTACGTATGTTGATTTAGGTTCTTACCTGATCCTATTGACTAGTTTGAGAGATGATAACTTCAAACTAACACAAGAAATAATCAATGGTGCTTTCAGTAAACATCAACTACAAAGTTTTGTCATATCAAATGACTGCTTAAAAATTTGTGAACTGCTTGGAACAGGTGAGATGTGATTTTTACTGTATAACATAGCAGCTTAAGTACAGAAATTGTTAGCTATTTAGTTATGTATATAAAGGACAGCCTAAACAGTATTACGGATGGTTGATTGCTTATACTTACGTTTATACATGCCTGTGTATGTATGTAGCTATGTAGTAGGCCTGAGCAATCAGTTGATTTAATTTGTGATTATTGAGAAATAATCATGATGACAAAATAATGCTGGCAATAATTGTGATGTCCATTATAAAAATACACTATAAAATAGTCAATTTGAGGGAGACTACGTACATGTCTAAATAGTCATAAGGTAAAACTAAAGATGCATAATATGTACATATGATGTACTAAGGAGGCATAATAAAATTAATTTGATTTCTGATTTTTTATAAATTGGATATGATGCAAAAATTGATGACAATTATCGTGATGAAAATTCACACAATCGCTCAGGTCCACTACGTAGGTGAAATATATGTAGTACAGAGACATGTGTAGAATTATTGAGTTAATAATTTAATAAGACAGTTAATAAACAGATCAACAGATCATCATTAAAATGGCTATTTGCTTGTACCATGTATATTACAATTTGACAAGCAAATATTTGATAGCCAAATTTGTATAGGTGGGAACCCAGCCCGAGGGTATTCATGGATTTGGAAACCGAGGTGAAGCCAAGGTTCTAAACCATGAAGATCCCTACATATATAGCTGGCTATGGCTGTGATTGGTCCTACCAACCCACCAACAGCACCCTATTATATTTATATGGAAACTTGCGAGGATAGATTGTGGATTTTGATTTATATATAACTAGCTATAGGTGAAACAGTAAATAATTGAAACCCATGATTGATAATGATTGAAACCCACAATCAATATCATTACGTTCTATTATATAGAATATTTAAAAATTAAAAATTTAAAAGTGGGGATTAAACATTTGGCTTACTCTTAATACTGAAAATGAGCCAAAAGTGGGGATTAAACTTTTATAAATTATCTCATGCTAGAATCTTTAGTGTTCTCTCATGCCACTTGAAAATCTTTTCCCTTGTTTCCTTACTTTTTTTAGCTAGCATTGCAAGAGTGATCCCTACTCATCTTTTTAAATTTTAAATATTCTAGTTTGTTTGCTTTTTATAGCATACACTGTACTTGCAAAAGTAATCGCCTTCCAGGTGCCAAAACATTACTTAATTTTTTTGCAGGCGCATGTTAACAACAGCATTAACATGGCGGAGCAGCTGCATTGTAATGAAATACATTCGAAAAACATCAAAAATATGTTGTCTAAGTTATATATCGGTACATACTCTATAGTTCACGATGTAATAAAGTACACGCAAAACATCGCATCTGTTCATAGTATTTAACGGCGGGTACATTACTAATTATGTCACGTGTGTAAGTGGCTGTTTTGGTGACGTAAAAGCAGTGGAAGGTGCAAGTTTATCAACACCTTCTTTCATAATTTTCTTGCCTTTCTACAAACTAAACAAAGAGAAAGGAAGATAGTGAGGGATGAAAAGAAACACTAAGGCACAGTGGATGAATCTTCAGCGGAACAGCAGTTTTGTAAATCGGACACGATTTCCTTTGTTGTGTGAGAAATCTGGAGCCATACTCCTAGTGCAAGTGGGTCTTATGGCAAGCCAGCAGTCAGACGAAATTCTGGTAGATTTCGAAATTTTCAAATCTCTCTACTGATTGTATTGTTAGGTTTTTAACGGAGTTTAACGAAGGTACAGTTTTGTTATAGTGTTACAAATGGATTTTAGTCAGTTTTTTCGTGAAAAGTATATTGTGAGGTGAGTTATGGAGGCGCGTGAAAGTTGGACACCATGTTTTTCATGTTGATCCCTACTATTAAGTACTACTGTACTTAATGATAAGTAGCTGTACTATTAACCTTTGTTAGCTTGTTATTTTAGAAGGAAGCAGGGCGATTAGCTAGAAGTAAGCAGATCTCTAAGTAAACGTTTTAGAAACCTGTGAGTTTCTAACTAAACATTTTAGAAACCTGTAGGTTTCTAATATCAAAATCCCAGGCATATCTGTGGTGTTATGCCTGGGATTATGGATGTACCTACTAGTGAATATGTTTCATTGGTATACGTATGTATGTAGGTAGTTATATCCAGCTGCTTGCAATCTTTACTATTTGGTATAAGTAATTTTTTCAAGATTCATTTTCTAGGTAGTCTTAAAATCTTAAAATGGCTGTGTATCTACAAAGCTATTATGAAAAGAGGTATTTTTGTGTATTTGAAAGTTAAGGGTGTAATGCACATATATTCATAAAATACTGAACACGTGTGGATGAATGCTTTCATAAATCTTTGTTCAAATGGATAAAAATCTTTTGAATTCATACGTATGTTACAAATTCATACGTATTCATATTAATTCATATTAATTCATACGTATGTTCATTTTGAATTCAATCTTTTGAATTCATACGTATGTTGTTGTCGTATGTATATTCATACATACGTAATTTTATAGGTTCATTTGGACAAGTATTTTATGGATTGTTTACAACTGAAAATGATCAAAGTGTTATGGAGATTGCAATAAAAACAATAAAAAGTATGTACGTATGTATGTATGTATGTATGTACAAATGTACAAATTTGTGTTAGTCATCGTAACTGTATAATATTGTCTCTTTGTATGTTGTACATTAGCATAATACGTACATGGGACTTAGCCAGCCTTAAGCCAATAGGAGGCCCTTTGTTTCTGTGTCTAACTATAACATATAATTACGGGTAGAAACCTTATTTCTAAACTCTGACTGTCTTAGAAAATTTCCACGATGGCTTTGTAAGTTGGTAGACTATATACTTTCATTTTAGGCTGAACAGCAAAATCTTGGATGAAATTGAAATGAACTGAAATTGCGAGTAGCGTGCTCTGGCAGGTAAACATGCAGGTAAGTGTAAGTTGAGTGGATTGTGGCAGCAGGAAGCTAAAAGACAAATGAATGTATGGCTTACGTACCTAGTCCGAATCACGGAAAGGTACCGAACACTAAAACCATGGCAAGTTGGCAACTTGAGAGTTGGCTACAACCACGGCTACAACAAACTGCATAAGCAACTACTAATACTCCCAGTAAGACTGAGCAATAACTCTTTCTCTAATACGTATTATTAGGCTTGTATTGTCAAAAAGTGTGGTGTAAGGGAACTGCCTCAGGTCTTTCATTTCTTTGATCAATTACGTATCTTTACAAGTGTTCCAGGTTTCTAAACAGTTAGTAACCTCTCCTGAGGTTTCTAATGTAGTTATTAAGGGCTAAGAATTATTCTAAAAAGCTAATGACCCAATGACAGGCTAACTAAATTTGTACAACTACTCTTTAATTATCCTATCACCTAGCTATGTATTATATAAACAATCTATAGACTTGCTGGATGAGGTTGTTCCACCAGACCATTAGCATAGATCATGTACTAGTGGCAGCTAGTGTTTCAATCATTATGTAGTAACAGTCTGTAGATCACACGACCACTCCGGTACTGAAGTGCTTCAATCTTCAAAGATTATAACCATCTGCATGATGCAGTTTATTACTGATAGTGAAAGGAATTAATAGCCTAATACATAGCTGTATTGTGTGCATGTAGCTAATGCGTATATTAATTTTTTAAATGCATGCTGTTACTGCATGTGTATAACTGACTTGTAAATTGAACTACGTAAGAATCAAGTTGATGTTTTACCATCTAATTATATAAACACCAGGCGCTGTGTAAGTTAAATCACTGTTAATCAACTGCTTTTCAATGTATTGTAATAGATTAATGACATCAGGAGTAAGTCACATGAGCAAAGACTCATCACTAAGGAACACATAACAATGCATACAAATTTAATTCTTTTATTTAAGCTGGCTTTATCTTTAGTGAACTAATTACTTTATGCTAAGAATCCAAAATAGCCAGCCCCAATACATATAACATCTTGGCTGATGTTAAAATGTGTTCAGGGTCATGGCAACTTGTTGCATATATTAAATGCCTTAGGATGCATTACATCCCTTGACACACATGAAAGGTTTGTAATTCAGCATGCAGAGGTTAGATGACATGATAGCATATGGAATGAACTATCCCAACAAGTATTTACTGTTGCATCAGTAGAATATCCTACAAAATTATGCAGCAGTTTATTGCGGAAATCAAAGCCACAGTTACAATGGCATCACAATACACAATATAATTGGTACAGCCTGATGCCACTATTACATATCCAGGTGTGAACAATTCACCAGCAGCGCAACAAATGGCAGATAAATCCAGTGCCATCTTACATGACATCTTGCCAAACAACAGTCAAGCTTGCAGCTACACAGGTGCTCTACATCATATGAGAACCATTACCACAAGATATCTTACCAAGCCAATGTCTGTGACTGCAGTTAGCATGTCTGAAGCTTCAGTTAATACTGAAGATAATGAAACAATCATATGTACCTTTACCAACAGTATTAACATTTGAAGGGTTTTTGGAAAATCCACAAGAGAAATCAGTAAGAGAGACACTTAAATCAAAGATGGCAGTATATACGTACTTTTCAAAAGTTTTTTGATAAGCCGACAGAACATTGAGAAACAAAACAAACCTTCAAAGGACATGAGATACTTCTTAGACAATAAACCACCCCAACACCCAAATGCTTCACACATACATTATATGGAACTAGTAAATGAAAACCCAGATGGTGATGAAACAATGAGTTTAGTAACTGAAGTCTTATAGATAGAATAGGGCCAAATATACAAGATGGCTAGGTAGTAATTGTGGGGGATGGCAAGACCTATTAAATATCAAGGGAATGTATCCCCAAACACATTTCAGAAGGCATTAATTTTCCAGGAGATTGGCACATCTTGCAACCAGTATAAATAAATAAATGAAGCTATACTTCCTACGTATGTGGCACAAGAATCTGGTTTTCAAGGATCAATAGAGCTACACTGAAGTCACTAGAAACTCGCAGCTATTTTACACTGCTTTAATTTCTTCTCCAGGTTTGGGAAACCTTGTATTGACTACTGTAGAATGCTTATTTGATGTTAGGAGGGTTCACAGTTAATGTAACAAGACAGAGGTGGCATTCAGTAGCACTTGATGAGCCACATGAAATGTGCATCAACAAAGATTGATAAGTGCTGTTGTGCACATTCTATTTACAAAAGACTACGTAGCTTGTTTTTGAATGACAGAACTAGGACATACAAAATTTATTACAATTATTAACATCAAGCAGAAAACATAGAACAGATGTGTTCAGTTATTTCTTCCAACAAAAATTTTTGTCTTGAACAATCAAATCAAGAAATATAGTGGAACCTGCAGTGTAATATGGACACCTTGGGACCACCCAAAATGTCCTGATTATCATGACTTTCCAGGCCAGCTTATGTACTAAAGGGCTACTTTGGGACCTTAACTAAGTGTGTGGATTATGCAGGTGTCCTCATTTTCAAGTGTCCACATTAACTTTAATGTTCTCAGTGGCAAAAGAGCTACTGAAGAACACACAAGTTATTTGCTAAACTGCCATGAAGTTGGCGCAAATAGCTTTCACAACTACATTAATTACTACATAAGTACTAAAACAACCCAGATAAACAAATGCTCCTCTTAGAAGACATCAACTACTCACTATGAAGTCACTGAAACCTAAAAGAAAGAGATCTAGCCCACAAGAAAAGGAAACAAAACAAGTATCGCAGTGTTTAAGGAGAAAACTAGTGCAGTGTAGACACAATACACAGCCTGATGCTTGTAGCAATGACCAGTAACTAGCTAGTAGTACAAAGCTTTCGACGGCACATTTGAGGTACGTAATTATCGATGTTTACGCAGTTTTCTGTAGTAGACTACGGAAATAACGCAAGTTTTGTAAGTGAGCTTGCAGGTTTTCTTCGTGTTGTATGTCGAAAAGAGAGTTATCAGG
Organism: Spongia lamella; assembly: GCA_963930835.1. Classification (NCBI taxonomy): domain Eukaryota; kingdom Metazoa; phylum Porifera; class Demospongiae; order Dictyoceratida; family Spongiidae; genus Spongia; species Spongia lamella. Next base: position 2,828,895 of record OZ005750.1, on the reverse strand, counting down.
TACCAAATGACACGTAATAGATAGAAGTTACTAAGCAGATGCTATAGCATCGTGGGGAGATTCCACTAGCAATTTTCAGTTGACGGATACCAGACAGATAGGTACGAATAGAAGATGCTGCTAAACCCTGTTTTCCCAAACATGCAGCAAAATAGCATAAAACATTTTCTGACGTGGCAATTGGAGTGATCGAAAACTTGGTACAGAAGGATAAATACTTGTGTTCCGCTGATGTATAGGTTTTATGTGTTGAGGATGTCAGAGCTGCGTTGGACAGCTTGATAGGCCTGCGTCGATTATGCCAGCATAATTTTTAGCATAATAGGTGTGCTACATCATCAAGCATAATGCCAGCATAATAGGCAAAATTTATGGTGCAGGGTGCAAACTACATAATTAAAATCTACTCATGCCATTTATACAGTCTAAAAACTATAAAATACACTCACTACCACTGCCATTCAACACTTCACAACAGCAGAAATTTACAAGGCATAGCTTCTATACAACTCCTTCATAGTTGCTATGTGTTAGGCACCTCTAAAATTAATTATAATAATTTTATTCAGAATTTATGCTGTGTGTAGAGATAACTGGAGGTTCATAAACAAGTGAGCTTTATATATTAAACTGTGTATTATTAGTAGTATAATTGATTGTGGAGTAGCATAAAATCTAGCATAATAGGCACAAAATTGGAGCAATTCCAAAAAGCATAATAGGCAATTTTCAGAGCATAATAGACACGATCTGTGGATATCCATGCTAGGCTGCTGTCTGATATTAGTGATAAGAGTTGAGGAGGAATGAGTGGTGGACTGAACTGTTTGAAGTATGGAACCTGTAAAAAACACAACATGTATTATTACAAGAGAGAGCATCTGCTAATATGTTGGCCTTTCCCTTTATATGTATTACTGAAAACCAAAAATTGAAAAAATACACCAAAAATACTAGTATGCAAATCAAGTCCATCAAAAGGTGATCTTTACTGTAGGTATTGTTGAGGACGTGGATTACTACTGTATTGTCCACCCTGAACTCCACCAAGGGACCCCGCCATTGATCTCCAAACACTGCTGCTGCCACTACTACAGGGACCAACTCTTTGATGGCGATGGGTAAGTGTAGAAGGTTAGAGGGCCATGGGAGTGAAACCAGCAAGATTCCCAAAGAGCACCACAACCCCAAGAACCTGAACTGTCAGATGTGACTGTGATATCTGCTCTTTGTGGATATTTCATACCAGTTCTCAGCAAACATTTGCCACCACAAGGCATCGGCCCTGGTCAGCATGTTCAGTCATATAAAATGATCAGGGTGGGACCCAATGTCTTGCATAGCATATAAACGGCGGAGGAAAGGTCGACCTGGACGAATCACTTTAGTGGTAAACTGAATGAGGCCTGTCAAACTCTGTAGTTCACATTTGGAAATTGAACGCTGATGACAACATCAAGATAACTCAGATTTCACTTATCTCTCGGCAGTCGTAATTGAAGAGCTTCTGTCAATTCCCAAAAATGTGAGACAAGTGCTTGGACCCTCCAACTCGGAATACTCAAGTGGAACACCTAGAGATTCAAAGGTTGATGTAAAGGCATCCTTTAGGAAGTGGGCTTTTCCTACTGAATATGTAACCGTGATGTAGTCATCTAAGTAGTGTAAGCTGTGGGTGATTCCTTTGGTTGAGAGTATCCATTGTAGTGCATAGGCTACTGCCAACAATATTTTTGTGGCTGATCGGAGGCCAAAAGGTAATATTCTGTCAATGTACATAGATGGCACCTTCCCACTGGATACCTAGCAGCCATTGGTCTTGGAGGTGTGCAGGTATCATTCGATAAGCTTCTTTGATACCTACTTTCACGAGCATAGCTCCTCTTCTTAAGGACAGAATTAAGGCTGAAAGGTGGTTGATGGAAGCATATGATAAAGATTAAAGTGTTGGATCATTCCCATCAGTGACACTGAAATTCTAAGGAGATAAAGATCCATAACCAATCAATACTTCCCTGGTTTATTTCTCTTGGGAATGGCACCTACTGGACTCGTATGAATCCCATTGGGAATAAGATTGCGAGGATGCTTCCACATCCTGTTGAGATGTACTTCATTGGATAAATAATCTGCTGCTGTAGGTAAATTGGATGAAGCTGGTTGTAAAGGTTGAGAGTTATCGAATCCAACCCTGAAGCCCTCTTGAATACCCTGCAAAATGAACTCTGTGTACGTATCTCCTATCAGGATGATAACGCAAATCCTGCTGCCATTGAGTAAGAGTTAGTGGTGATTGAGCAGTCAAGGATAAGTATGATACTAGGAAGTAACTTAATTGACCCAGAGGAAATGGAATTTAAGGAAATCAAATGATCTGTGTAATTGTAAGTTCCCTTAACAACCATCCCTTGAGTCAAACATTGTAACCACATGTCTGGGTCTGAAAGGAGATAGAGAGTAGGTCCAACATAAATTCACACCTGTAAGGTGGAGGGATAGACCCCTCTCAAATGTACATAAAATAATTAATTGAATTAGAAAACTGAACCCCACCATGGACTGAAGTGTGTAAATATGTATGTTAATAAGCAGTGACAATACATGACTGCTAAATTAATTAAATGAATGAAGCTAGTCCAGTAGGAAGGGTAAATGAAATATCCCTGAGGCTGACTTGGACAGTCTCTAGCTTGATGGACCTCCCCACAATGGTACACTGGTGCATGTAGCGACAGGAAGAACTGTTACACATGATGCCATCGTTACACACATTTGATGAGGCTTTGTGTTTCTGCTTGGAGGTGTTTGTCTGAGGGATATCGGGAAATAAGCAGCCAAACAGCAACCATAAATGGTAAGGTTCAATTTACCACACCTACAAACACCCTTGGCTGCTGCTCACTATTGAAAGTGCTGGTCATATTTCAACCACTGAGAGCCAGACATATCCCTTGATAGTTGAAATATCAAATATGAGCAAGCTACAAAGCCTGCAGCTTCCTCCTTAGTTGTGCTCTCAGAAGATACTAAGATGGCAGTCAGTATGCTGAATGCCTGCACGCAATCACCTGTGGTACAGATAGATGATGTAGTTGTAGTAGTACTGAGAGAGGGATCCACCGGTAGCGGGTAAGGCTGACTAGGGCCTCCTGAAGATGTTCCTGTGGTGACAAGTCAAATATAAAGAAGCCCAAGGGCTTTTGTGTGACCCTCCCCCTTTAGTAGAACTCTGGAAAGTACATAAGGGAGCCGCACAACAAAGGGGCCGAGCTGCCAATGGCCGCTAGTCTACTTGTCGAAGCATTGACCGAACTAGACTAGGCTAATTATAATCAAACAAAATTAAGGCTTCTCTGTTTACTACTGAGGGTGGCTGGTTCAAACTGAATGGGAAATGACGAGGTATGTATTAACTGATATAAGCCAGCTGGTGCGTGCATCAACCCTGGCAGTGGGAAACCATAAGTTGCTATGCGTAGCACCGTTCTCATAAAGAAGTAATTGCTTGAATGATAAAGATGTAGGAGCAGGCGACATACCAGGAACAAAGAAGAAATAACACACAAGGTAACTGGAACACAAACCTCGGAAAACCCTTACTTAGTTAAGTAGCAAATAGGCCTTAGCTGTCATTTACCTGGTGATGCACTTCCTGTAACCACGAAAGTTGTGAGGGGGTGGGAGGAAGAGGATGTGCCTCGTAGAATGCTTGCCACTTCAGTTGCAATTCTAGAAATGTCCTTGGAACTGAGTTGAGGTACTGCTGGAGGTGTGGCTTCACTTGTGTCTTTCGAAGAAGGGCCTGGTCCATCCATTGTAAAAGAACAAAAACGAATGCTACTGCTTCCATGAGGACAGCTCGTAACTAAGGATGAAAGAGCGCATGTGTAATATCATGTGTGAGTATCTATCTGGATACTTTATTGTGACATTAATATTACGTAGTGATTATATGAGCACCTCCCCTGAAGGTAGCCTGCTAGTTAACACCGTTGAACCTTCCGTTAAACTTGTAACATAATTATCAAAAAGTGCAGTAGTTATTACAGCAAATAATGAGGTATGTATATGATTTACATACATATTAATATGTTTAAGCACATTGTGATTATTGTGGTGTGTGTAAGTTATAATGTGTGTGTTGTGGCATAACTAATTTAATACATAGTTATATTATCAAGTTTACCAATACAACTTAATCACTAACTGTTAACTTATGTAAAATTTTCCAGTTGTTGTATTTATGTAAAAATGACTTTCATATATATAGTATCTTATATACCCATTAACTATTCTCCTGATCATTACATTTCTAGAATGTCACAGTATGAATGATTTGGACTTGTTCATTACTGAAAGTGTCATCATGAAAAATTTCAAGCATAGAAATGTTCTTGGTCTAGTTGGAGTATCTGTTGGAGTAGAAAATGAGATAGCAAAACCTTACATTGTATTACCTTTTATGGTAAATAAAGATTTAAAGAAATTTCTACGATTCAAACGAAGTGACGTGGGGAATGACTTAGAAGCATCACTAACAGTATGCATTTTATAATCGTTGTTGTGTAGTGGTTACACATGTACTAGTGATGTGTTACATATGTGATATATGTACGTATGTACACAGACATAACACGTAAATAACACAAAAATGCAAGTAAGGAATATCGCTCATTAGGCTTAAATACTTGAACAAGATCATTAAACTCTTTAATTACTCAGCTGTGACACATGCACACAGTTTTTCCTTATAAAGCTAAAACTTGTTTCTGTGGTATTTAATTTAGTTTGGTCATCCTATGGTTGAGGTATAATGAAAATGGATGCTAGCAAGCCATAATTTACGTAAATATCTCTCAATTCTACATTAAATTTCAGAATGTTATGTACATAATCACCTTGGGCTTGGATTTGATTTCTGCCATCTCGAAGGTAATCACCTAACAACTTATTAAACTTTAGGCCTAAAAGAAACCCACAAGCAAATGCGTATGGTCAAATAACGGGTTATTTATACACTTCTTAATCCCCTCAAAGGCAGATAGACCATATATGGCAACTATGGTATGTAACCTTGCAACTGTGGTATATAAGTGATATACCACGGTAAACACGTGAAAACTGTGGTATATCAGTTATATACCACAGCTCGAGGCTTTGATGTCACCCACGCAAAGTGTTACATATATGACTAGCTACGTATATCTTCATTATACTTTTACAATAAATTTGCAGGTTATAAATTATTCAACATTGGTCAAGATGTGTTGTGATATTTGCTGTGGAATGGAATATCTTGCTTCTGTCAAGTATGTTCATAGGGATTTGGCAGCAAGAAATTGTATGTAAGTACTTTTCCACTAGTTAGCTACCACAAGTCCAAAATTTTTGTATCTAATTCCAAAAGCCTTCAATTTAGAATTTTCATGTAAATTTTTTTAATTTATAGATAAAATATTTTTCATGATAATATTTCAAAATGTATGAAATTTGTCTCACAAAAATTTTGGAGCATACAGTAGCTATACGTACATATATAGCTACATATTAATCTTTGTTGAGTATTAGCACATTTTTTACTACAAGTATGTACATATGTATACTTATATTAACTCTACATTTATATTGTATAGTTACTTTACCTAAAACTATTAGGGTAGATAAAGATTTGACAGTCAAAATAGCAGATTTTGGTCTTACCAGAGACATCTATTGTGATGACTATTACAGAATGGGACATAATGCTAAAGTACCAATCAAATGGATGCCACCTGAGAGTATTCATGATGGATATTATGATCAAAAGACTGATGTGGTATGTATACGTAGCTATAAAGCAACTGTACTACACATGGATTTTGTTGTATGTAATTGGGGCGAGCCTGAGCGAGCCCCACACTATCGAGTTGCTGGTGTAATGGTCATGTTTACGATAAACTACGATATAAAATGGATACCTACTTTCTTTGAGCGTTGAATTAAACATTCACCTTATACGGTTGGCGTCAATTGCTGTGCTTCCATAGAAGTGCATGTAATGGTTCATGCTACGATCAATCAACGGTGTAGGTTACTGTACTTCCATATAAGGTGTGTGTAATGGTTCATGCCACGATTAATCAACGGCGTAGATTACTGCATTTCCATATTAGGCATGTGTAATGGTTCATGCCACGATTAATCAACGGCGTAGATTACTGCACTTCCATATTAGGTGTGTATAATGGTCCTTATTTGTTTCATGTTGTCAACCATGCCACAGTGAAATAAATGTCTTATTACCTTATTTGTTTCGTGTTGTCGACCATGCCACGGGTGTAGATTACAGGACCTCGTGTAGCGACCATGCCATAGAAGATGAATAGAGAAGAAAGACTACGCCATGCACTGTAATGGGCGAAGACGACGCCTCATCTCTGACACTGCCACATCTTCATCCGCCATAACTCACCACGTCTCGACACATTGTTGCATACGTTTCTTGTATGCTTCCCATGTGACCATACAAATTGCATGCATGCATGCATGCATTCTCAGGCTCGCCCCTCGATGGTGTGTGCATCTGTCTAGTTCTAGTTTCTATAATACATTACTACATAGCATGGACTCTTGATAGTATGTAACTGTGAACTAAGTGATGCCACGATAATCGTGATATCATGATATAATCTCATGATTATTTACAAAAATTTATATTGTGACGTATAGGTAATTACACGCATTTGAGTGCAATTCGAGAATAATTGTACCAGTAACAGTCAAGTAATTGCATGAGGCAAGGCAGAGTGCAATTTAGACTGTTACGTGTACAATTATTCTCGAATTGCATGAAAATGTGTGTGATTGCCTACTAATCGCATTGCATGACCTACAACACCCACTCTAACCTGATGCATGCCACTTGTTTCATTTGGAGGCACGCTTGAAAATCTTGTTTGTTCCACATCACTTGTTTTAGTAGCAGTGCATTCAGAATTGAGTTGAAATTCCTTAGGATTGTAGAGACTATCGAGTACTACTCCACAGCCTGAACTTTTACTTGGTTGCCATATAAGTCGGTTACTATGAATCTCCAGTGCTACGCGATTTCATTCGCTGCTTATTATGTCATTGTTTGTTATACTTAAATGGCTTCCTGAATTGTGAATTTTCATTCACTATTTTAATGTGCAATTACTGAATGTTGGCTATGCCTTAGGCTATTAAAACTGTGCAATTAGAGAATAATTGCACGGCTATTAACTGCACAATTTATACAGGCTATGCGATTAGTCCACATAATGGACGATATCCATTACTCACGTATTCGTGTTATTTACGTGTCACGTCCGTGTACTGTAGGATTCGCTTTGCGTAACGTCCACGATATTTTTCGTTAGAAAACGGCGCTGGTGGTGTTCAATATTTCTGATGTCTGCCATTAGTGTTGCACCAATATGGGAATTTTGGGATTTTCCGATAACCGATATCTTTGCATCAAATCTGCCGATATACCGATATCCAAGCCGATATAGAGTTTATTGATTTAAAGCCACTATTGTTCATAACTGTACTGAAAACTTCAACTACAGAACCCACAAGTTAAAGCATACATCACATAACTAGCTTATAAATACAAATTAGCACTTCTATAAAGGTAGGCTGAGACTTGTCTGAAAAGTTACAGTGTTAACCTCAGTGTTTGTATAAGATATGGCTTCATGTATCACTTTGCGTGGGCGGATCAAAGGGAAAAGCAGGGATACAAATCTGATGTATCCCTGAAAGCAGGGGATACAACTAGTTGTATCCTGGGAAACTAGTTGTATCCTGGGAAAATCTACCCTTGATCTGAATCTGCAACTTATGCCAATCTTTATATAGACACAACATACGTCTATCGATTGTGGGTTTGGATTTGTTAATATTAACATAGTTTAGGAAGTGGAATTTAATCGCTAAACGTTTTCTTTGTACCCTACTGGTTGTTGTATGGAAGTTTATGTACAAAGAGGAAGCTGTTTAAAGTGAGTTACTCGCATGGCAATAATTAGAATATAGTAACAAGCTTATACAATGCAAAACTCGCTTCTTATACAGTGCAAAACGTGCTATAGTACTATATTTATTACGCTCACCATTTGTCTCTATTTCTGAGCGCTAGTTTTTGATAATATTTGTAGCACATGTTCCTGGAAACTAATTCGAAAACCCACAATCGAACCTTCGCAAGTGCGTATATAAAAGGATTTCAGCAAACGTTTGTGTCAGGCTTGAGCTGCTTAGTGCTCGCCCACGCATGGAAGTGATACATATTACTTGTAACATGTGTGCTCGTGATTTGCCTGATATGTATGCCCTCATCCCTCGGGCCTGCGGCCCTCGGGCTTCGGGCATACATATCAGGCAAATCTCTCGCGCCCATGTTACAACTATTACTTAACCACCAGCAAACCACCAAAAAATTTAATTAGTAAATAATCTGCTACTAGCATGCCTAAGTGTGCCGATACCGATAAACAAAAAATAAGCCAATATCGGTGGTTACCGATTAGTGAACCCGATAATAGGTGCACTGATGCTCTTTGTCTGCGTTATGGCTGGATTCCATCCCACCCACCTTCCCACTGTGTCTGTGTCAAAGCCTTTTCTGTTTCCCATGCTTTTAGCTGCCCTCATGGTGCTTTTCCCATTATCCGCCATAATGACATTCGCGACTTGACTGCTAGACTGTTATCCGAGGTTTGTCATGATGTTCAGGTTGAATCACACCTCCAGCCCCTGACTGGTGAGGTCCTACATTATAGAACTGCAGTGCTTGAGGATGATGCCAGGGTTGACATTTGAGCAGCTGGTTTCTGGGGTTGTCGTCATCACCGCTCCTTTTTTGATGTCCGTGTTTTTAATGACTTAGCTGACAGTAACCAATCTTCTAGTTTGGCTGCAACTTTTTGCAAACATGAAGGTGTGAAACGTCGTGCCTATGAGGAGCGAGTGCGTGAGGTGGAAAGGAGCAGTTTCACATCTCTTGTGTTCTCATCCTCGGGAGGTATGGGGAAAGCTGCTACCGTGATGTATTGCCGCCTTGCCAACCTTCTTAGTGACAGATGGAATTCCCCATATTCCTTGATCATGGGTTGGCTCCGTTGTTCACTTGGCTTCTCCTTGCTCCGCTCCTCACTGATGTGTCTCCGTGGCTCCCGCTCCAGTTCTGGTAGTCCTGGTGTCCCTGCAGCTGTTAATCTTGTTGTAGCAGAGGGCCACTTGGCTACAAGCAGTGACTAATTTCCCTAACTTTCTTCTGTAGGTCTTCGTAGGAATCTTTTCTGTAGGAATGAACTTCATAATGAACCACCCCATTCCGAACATCAATTTAGTTTACTTCTTTAGAAATGTGTGGGTGGAAGGGAGTGCCTTTAAGGCCGGATCAAAAAAATAATAATAATAATCTGTGCAACACTACCTGCCATAATTTCAAAATGACAGTATGAAACTGTTCAATACTAAGGGGGATGCATTCTGTAGCGATTTTTGTTTCATTGATATTGTTAGTTTCATCAAGGGTGTTTGTGAAGTCGAGTTTCAGAGCGCCTAGTTTGCACCTGGGTTACTAAATTGCACCAGGTAAGTCGTTAGCGACCCGTAAACCAGCTTTATTCTGTAGAGGGGTTCATTACACAATCGTTTCTACAGAATAAAGCTGGTCTACGGGTCACTGACGACTTATCTAGTGTAATCTAGCAACCCAGGTGCAAACTAGGCATGCTGAAACTCGACTTCACAAGCACCCTTGACAAATCTACCAATATCAATGAAACAAAAATCGCTACAGAATGCATCCCCCTTAGTATTGAACAGTTTCATACCGTCGTTTTGAAATTATGGCAGACATCAGAAATATTGAACACCACCAGCGCCATTTTCTAATGAAAAATATCGCGGACGTTAAGCAAAGCGAATCCTACAGCACACGGACGTGATACGTAAATAACACGAATACGCGAGTAATGGATATCGTCCATTATAATTATGATGCATGAGCAATAATTATAACATCTCACATTCACATTAACACTAGCTATGTACATATAGTATATGTTTAGGCATGCGTCTATTATGCCGGAATAATTTTGAGAATAATCGGATAAAAAAATAATTGAGAATAATTCCGGAATAATAGGATATTTTAATTTACATTGTATTATAAACTAACATTTCTAGCTTAAAAGTACAAGAAACTTACTTTAAAATTGCTAATATAGTCTTTCTTATTTAAAATCAAAGCTGTTGTTTGTCTCCCAAGCCATTATACACTCACTTGTAAAAACTTGAACCCACAATCAAATATCTCTCGTATCTATGGCAACGTCTTAGGAAATCTTTTGTTGCTGACAGCTTTTTATACTTACTTATTAAGGTAATTATTTGTGTATTACAGTAAAAAGTGCAATTTCCCTGAGAATAATTTCAGGAATAATAGGTGGAATTAAAAAGAATTTCCGGAAACAATAATAGGTAAATTTTAAAGCATAATAGACTTAAGCCTGTATATGTTATATATGTAACATAGGCAGGAGTGATTTGCCTGATATGTACGCACGAGCCCAAGGGCGAGTGCGGACATCAGGCAAATCACGACCGCGTATGTTACATATGTTATGTAACACCTCCGGGCCACTAAAAATCACCACTGTATCACTGGTCTTTTATATAGGAACAAGTAACCCTTGTGATTATGGGTTTTAGATTTTGACGTTGTCGTGACGTCTATTTATACAAAGCGGAATAGTTTTTTTGATTGTGGGATTGTATTTTTTAATAACATGTGGCAATTATTTAGCCAAGAATTAGCATTTGTTAATGGAGATAAACCGTGAGTAGACAATTGTTGTAATAGTGATATTAGAACGATTTTTTGTTGTATATATAGGATGTAAATACAATATTATAATACAAGGATTATCATGCAAGTAACTCACCTAATATAGTTTATTCTATTAGTAAACCTTCGTAGCAACATGTTTAGAGTATGTAAACAATGTGATACACTAGAATCAACTTTTCAAACATACTAGTATAACACCTAAACTCAAACCCACAATCGATATCGATACAGCGGGCTTTATAAAGAGCGGTGGTTTCACCTGTTGCACAAAGGGATCCTGGTGTTATCACAACATACCATTGGAAGTTGTAGCATAACTATATGCATTCCAATGGGAAGTTGTAACACACCTGGAGGGTGCTACATCACTTTTGTAGCATAAAATTTCCCTTTGATCCTCCCACACAATGTGTTACATTATGCAATGTAATTTTGTAGTGGTCATTTGGAATAGTTTGCTGGGAAGTATTCAGCTTAGGAAAACAACCTTATCCTGGTGTGGAACATCAACATATACTTGAACATATTGAGTCTGGAAACAGATTACCTAAAACAGCTCTGTGTAGAGATGAAATGTGAGTTATAATACGTATGAGCATAATGTAACTAGTATATAGCTACGACTGTCTCAGTTAAAACTATTCTCGCATCTTATGGAATTTTAAGGTGCACCTTTTCGAATATTCTGTAAAACCAATTTCTGTGGCTCACATTTGCTTAACCAAAAAGGCTGTCACTATTCACTGGACTGACTGATAACGGATTACTAAAATAACTGTCATGAAGTCATGTAGATTATAAAATTATAGAAATTCTATGGTTGTTTAAAAAGATTGTAAGTAAACTAAAAATCACAGTAACTTGTCCAAACAAGTTGATGTTTTGCCATCTAAGAACCAGTCACTATTATTTAGAATATACAATGACATCAAGAAGAAATCAAGTGAACAAAGACTCATCACGAGGACCACATAGCAATGCATATACATTTATCAGCATTATATCCAGTGCATTAGTAATAAAACTACTATATAAAGCTGAAAACTGAAAAGCCGTCTGTCTGTCTACACACACACACACACACACACACACACACACACACACACACACACACACACACACACACACACACACACACACACACACACACACACACACACACACACACACACACACACACACACACACACACACACACACACACACACACACCGACTTCCCAGGCACTCGGTGATCCAGCTGATTTACAAATCAGTCCAGTAGTGTTTGCTGTTATGATAGTGTTCACTATGAAGGAAAACCTAAAACAAGTGGAGTTAGCTACGTATGTTTCACTAGTCACTTAGCTTTAGCGACTGCTTGTGTTTGCTTAAGTACAATTGTATGTACATAAATATGTATGTACATGCACAAATAAAATACCTTCTCTAGTACTTTAATTCCTACTTTGGCAGGCATAATTATAAGCAATACATCAAAGTAGGAATTAAATCTTGTAGAGGTGCTAGAGAGTGTGTTTCATTTGTACATTATGTAGCTACCCAGCTGTAATTGTGTGAGTGATAGCTAACTAGTTGCTAGCTACGTACTTGTTCCCTCACATTTTGTTGTGACCCCTACTTCATTTTAAATTTATCCATGGTAGCTACATTGTAGTATGCTAGCTAGCTATTTAAATTTTGATTTTATAAACTGATTTAATCTTCTAGACAGTTTTCACGTATAGTAGTTTTAAGCTAAAATCAAGACATGATAGCTGCCAAAAAAGATGTATAGCACACAATTTATATGACCAGTCAAGTTACTGATCCAGCTCAAAATCTACTTGGACAATTTCCACTAATTTTACATATTTTATTCCCTTTATAGCGTAAGCTTAAACCTTTTTAGTTCTTAGCTGCTTCTTTTTACAGTTAGGGTGTTTTTGGTTGGGATTGTTTCCTTGCCATTGAAGCCTATATACATAGTTTATGTAGTTTTCCTTTAAATACTTCACTACACATGTACCATACCAACTTTTATATGTAAACCATTCCATCAATGGAAGGACTAATAACGATACTTTGGTATCCCATTTTCTCTTATTACGTAGGTATCAGATCATGTTAAAGTGTTGGCAGTTGAAGAACAGTGATAGACCGACATTTTCTACATTATTAGAGCAACTTGAACAACATTATTCTGATATTCCAGAGTCTGATATGACAGATCCTTACTTACAACTCATTATCTGAATAAGATTAAAGACTGAACGTGTTTATAGAAATAATTATTATAAGTGATCTGGTCTGAGAAAGCCAGGCTGTACCAATTTAAATATATAACTTTTGTGTTCATGTTAGATACTGAGAATAGCAGTAGACAACCCAATTTTGATGGCCTTTCACTGGCAAAATCCTACATAAGTATTAGGGAGTGGGTAGGTGGATAGAGAAGGTGACAGGATATGGAGTGGGATGGAAGGAACGGGAAGTGGGTTAAACCACATAAAAGAGACAAGCTTGGCTTATCTGTATTGCAAAGAAGTAGGGCTCAAGACCACAATAATTAAGTTTAAAAAGAGATGTCTACATGGTCATGCTAGTGCTGAGCAGTATTGGTATAGAGAGTACAGTATCATAGCAGTTTGGTTAGGTTACTACATAATTAGAAGGTTGTAGCTACTGGTAGCTGCTGGTACAACTTTTGCCCTTAGTTACATACAATACTTTAAATGTTTATCCGGATATTTGGATGCCTAATGAATGAATACCGAACCACATAGCTATCATACATAAGTAAACAAATACCAAATATTAATTCGCTATATATCTGATCATGAATACCAAAATTCTAACAACTATCCAAACGAATCAAAAATAATATTTGTTGCAGCCTAACTAGTCGTGACAAACAGAGCACTCAACTTCACCTGGAGCTCGTGTTATTTTAGTATTTGCATTCCAGCTGATTGCATGACATGATTTGGATTTGGATACCGGGTATATAGCTACATAGGAGTAGGAGGGGAAAGGTTGTCTCCCAACTTTTGATTCTTTCAAAGGCCATCCTATGGCTGAAGATAAGTCAAGAGGTACAATTTTATATGAAACGAATGCTAGCAAGCCATAGCCTAAATTGGTTATTGATCAAATCACACGATTCTGCATCATTTTATAAACCTTCAGAATCACCTTGGGCTACAACTTCATTCGAAAATGGATGCTAAGCAAACCATAGTCTAAATTGCACATTGTTCGAATACGTCCTCGGTGATTATGTAGGTTTCTAAAACAACATAGAACCTCAGATTCAAACAATAACCTGTACATGTACCGTACCTTAAACCAAATGTTAACATGGTAAGAAATAAGAATGTTAACACGGTAACAGCATCACCATGACTGTTACTATGACAACAAATTTAACACATAGATTGTACAATAGCCACCATCAATCACTCTGGAGTTACAGTGCCCAACCACTCAAGTTGAGTCACTGTCAGTTTTTTAATATACACCTCATGGGATCTGAATTTTATCCTTATCATCCACAAAATTGTTCACACATACTCGATAAATTCACAAGCTACATACGTAAGTACGTACGTAGTTGTAAGTCAGTGGATTGCTTGTGACTATATACGTGTGTGTATGTGTGTGCATGTGTGTATTTGTGTATGTGTTAGGGATGCAACAATATTACAATATATCGATATATTGCAATATCTATTGCTGCAATACAATACAATACACCTGATAAAAATATCGATATATTGCTTATTGCAATATATTATGATATATTGCAACATTTATTGCCTTCAAAGTTGTAAGTATCCGATTATCAAAAATGACTGGACCTCTTGTAGTCATAAATATACAGTACAATTTCTTGCTATTTTACATGTTTCTACTTAGCCTTTACTGCTAAAAACAAGTTTTAAAGACACGATGTGCTCTTTTTTCAAATTTAATCATATATTGCAATACGGCAATATATTACAATACACTCAAAGGCAATACTCAATATGGCAATGACCCATATTGTTGCATCCCTAGTATGTGTGTGTGTTTGTGTATGTGTGTGTATGCACGTGTGTGTTTGTGTATGTGTGTGCACGTATATTATGTGTGTGCGTTGTGCAGTGCTCACATTGTCCGAACAAAAGTGAAATTTGTTAAGACAGTAACATCGATCCTATTGGATCCTTTAAATATGAAACCAGTTACTGATAACATGTCCAAGTATTGAACAGTGTTGAGGACTGATATTCCTTGACTTTGACAGTACATAGTTTATTAAGGTTAAGGTTTTTAAAGTAGTTCTATTATGTTTGGACATTTTGTCCAACCAAAACCAATCAGAAAATGTCCGATATCTGACCGCTATTTCAAGCACAGCCTTATAAATGCCTTCCTGTGACCACAAAAAATTTTACGCAGCAGTCGTTTTTTTTCTTTCTTTCATTTTCATTGCACACTTTTTTCAGGGGCTTGCAGGAGCTTTCATGAACCCTGGAAGTTTTTTTCAAACTCTCTTTTTATACATTCACTTGTTTGTCTAATAACTCACTCATTTCTTCATGGACTTTAGCCAAATTTGTATCAGCACTTCTCCTATGTATGCTCTACCTATCATACTATTATCAGTCTGAAGTAAACACTTGAATGTATTTGAGAAGGACTATTACACTGCAGGTTGATAGTTGTCATAACTTGGACCCCTTTCATATGATTTGCATAAACTTTCAGATACACAATCTATATTGATGTATCACTCTGTAGTGAAAGTTTAAAAAAATCTCGGGCTTGAGTTTTTCGAAATTAAGCTTCAAAGTTTAATTTGCAATATTGTGTGCTAGGCAAGTACAAGTTATGCCCATGCAGTACTTCTCTGCTGCTTGCTAGTAATAACATCTGTTTATACTTCCAAAAAAGTAGTGATATGCTAAACAAAAACACCCTGGGTGTAAAAAAAGTGCGAGGCCAATCAGAAGCTGCATTGCAAATAGGTATGTATGACCAAAAACTTTGATATCAGTTGAGGCCAAGAAATTACTTATCAAAAATCTGTTTAACTACTTGAATGACATACAATAGTTTATAGCATATTGTCACAACTATGATTGGCTTTGTCACTTGGCCACCTTTTTCACACCATCATTATTAATAAAGGTGGCCAAGTGACAAAGCCAATCATAGTTGTGAAAATATGCTATAAACTATTGTACGTCATTCAAGTAGTTAAAAAAGATTTTTGATAAGTAATTTCTTGGCCTCAACTGATATCAAAGTTTTTGGTCGTACATACCTATTTGCAATGCAGCTTCTGATTGGCCTCGCACTTTTTTTACACCCAGGGTGTTTTTGTTTAGCATTTAAATTACCATCACACACACACACACACACACACACACACACACACACACACACACACACACACACACACACACACACACACACACACACACACACACACACACACACACACACACACACACACACACACACACACACACACACACACACACACACACACACACACACACACACACACACACACACACACACACACACACACACACACACACACACACACACACACACACACACACACACACACACACACACACACACACACACACACACACACACACACACACACACACACACACACACACACACACACACACACACACACACACACACACACACACACACACACACACACACACACACACACACACACACACACACACACACACACACACACACACACACACACACACACACACACACACACACACACACACACACACACACACACACACACACACACACACAAATTATGAGCGCTAGGTGGCTATACTTACGTATGTATGTACGTATCCTGGGACCTGCGTATTTGTACATACATATGTAAGTGAGTATATATGTGTTGTTTGGGGGGGGGGGTGTTTGTTGGGTGTGTGTGTGTGTGGTGTGTATGATATTAAACTGCATGCATGGTCATGCATGTTTTATTGAGTATAGTGTACTTGTATGTATGTGTGCATCATGTACACCGTGCTAGAGAAATGTGTATGTGTGTGTGTGTGTGTGCATGCGTGTGCATGTGTGTGTGTGCACATAATGACAAAATGTTCTGAGTCAGATTATGATGTGAAAGTTTCCTGATAAATGCAGGTACTGGTTATTGAAAATTCAAAAATAATTGCAATTAATTGAACAGTTAAGCATCATAGCTCTAATACATGGACACGTACAAATACACGCATACTGTAACATACACATCACACACATAACATATATTGCACACATACATAAATGTCCATCCACACGCATGCATACATACGTACTAGGGCTGAGTGATTATCTGAATAGTATTCACTTTCTACCACCTACGTAGCATATAGACCCTAATAATTTTGAGAGTGAAAATTTTTGTGAAATCATGAAGTTAACAGCTTCGTGGATTCAGAAGTACTGCATTGGAAGTACAATGTAGACAAACATTTTGATGCTAAAACATTTGTGGTTATTAAAAATTTCACTCTCAAAGCTATACTAATACCGTGGGTGTGTACATGTGGATGAGTGTGTGTTCACGTGCATGTGTTTGTGTGTGTGCGTACATGTGTGTGCATGCATGTAGGGGAACTAAGAGAGGGGGCATATACATACATACATACATACATACATACATACATACATACATACATACATACATACATACATACATACATACATACATACATACATACATACATACATACATACATACATACATACATACATACATACATACATACATACATACATACATACATACATACATACATACATACATACATACACACATACATACGCACACATACGTACATGCCACTCTGGGCTTAAACAACTAGTTGTATTGAATATTCTGCAATGACAACTAACTTTTTGGCTGTACGTAATAATCAAGTGTAAAATAAATTTATGTTCTTTACAATAATGCATTAGAATAAATGCTTAATTCACTTCTGTATGATAAATACTGTAAAGCTATTTCTTACATGTTGAACACACTGGTGAGACACAATGGTGTTGTAATATTTACTTTGAAACGAATATACAAATACCTTAAAATTGTATGGTTTGCATACATACACACACAGTGATACACACATACAGAGTGATACACACACAGAGTGATACACACACACCCACCCACCCATACGCACATACATACACACACACACAAAGCAAAAAAGTAAAGCAAAGCCTGTAGCTGCCGTTATTACACGGTCACACCTATGACAGTGCACTAAACAGGCACCGTGGATTGGTGCAGGACAAATCCTCCTGGGGACGGGACTAGCACCCCGGAGGTGGGTTACACATGCCTCATGGATGATGGTGTGGGCACCTGAGGTCCCACCAGAGCCTCAGCCATGTGAGACATGTACAACTTGGCATTTGCTTCCCCAGCTATTGCCAGTTCCCCATTAATACAGCTGGTGGACTGGAGTAATGTAAGTAAAGTTCCTTGCTCAAAGAAACACAGCAGCTGGGCATCGAACTTGCAACCTCTCGTCCGACGTTGTAACAATAGGGTACTGCTACCTTACACACGCACGCACGCACACACACACACACACACGGATACCATCGTTAAGTTACAGGAGGTGGAGGGGATTATAACCTTTCTGGACAATGTACAAGCTCATTCCCTCCAAGTAACAGGCCTGGTTGCCGTCACCCGTATATTTAATAATAATATAATAATTGATATTCGGTGAATGGTGAAACATACGCATTACCCTGGAGAGCCACATATTACTGTGACTTGTGATGTGTGTTTGTAGAAACATGCATCCCTTACCCTGGGAAACATACTGACATATTATGCTGACAATTAATAGGTCGTTTATCCTCTAGGCTCGATCCTCTGGCTTGGGTGTTTGGATTACCTTTCTAACTGGTAAAATTGAATCCACCAGCATTGTGCTAGCATAGATATTCCAGATTTGGCGCATTGAACATCTATGGTGCTAGTTAATAGGCTGGCAGGGATTTTCATAAACCTAAACTTCTGGGGTAAAATCATCAGATCCACTAGTTAGATCCTGTTGAAAACCGGGACCAATTCCTCCACGAATTGAACCCACTCTCAGACTTTCGCGCAGCTTCTTTCAAGGTATTTATAACCAAAGAGAAATGTGTATCTGTGCTGTGTTTGTATTTCTAAATCATAAATACACAACTATGCGAAGCGGGTGCACGAGACTGAAAAACCGCGTGAACTTGCGGAATGCGTAGGTGCATCAATTTTGTCAAAAGTCATGGGTAGATTGAGTACGAGTGACTTTCCGACTCGCTTGTCGCAGTGCTTGACAAAGCTCATGATATCTCGCATGATATTAATGTACCTGCAGCTGATGTTAATGATGAGTAAGTAACTTCCTTGATCTGTGTGATTGTTTAGCTACTCTTTGTTTTATTAAACGCACACTCGACTGAACGCACATGTATGTACAGCCCGAGGGGCAGAGCCGGATGCATAGTAATATAGAGCCCTCGAAGCAGCCAGAAATTTCCGCCACAGAGTGTTAAACGATATGACGCCCATGCACTGAATTGCTTGTACGCCCTGCTGCTGAAAGGCTCTGGCTTGTACGGCGGATATAATTATTTTATACTTTCAGCATGTAAACTTCTTGATCATGCATATGATAATAAGGCATAGACGTATAGCCAATATATACTAGTTAAACTTAAAGTACGGCGGCGAGTGCAATACAGAAAATATAGCACGAGGGAGTGGTCGAGAGACTAACCGTTAGCAACAGGACGTTATCCACTGGCACACTTGGATGGCCTTCTATGAATGTCCGCCTCATCACGCTGTCTCTATTATTTTTACATGATATTATTAAGAACCGCTCCTCAATTCATTTTCATGATTATTTTCAATTTAATTCCAGCACACACACTTTTGACTAAATCCTCTATATACTTAATTCATATCGTTTTTCGTTCTTTGTAAATATAGTATTTTTATGGAATATCTTACCTTATTCTATTTGTTGTATTGATTCCCGTAAGGGTTTTCGTTCTGCTGTTCTTAATTTTTTATAGCTAATTGTTTTGTTGTGTTGTATATATAGGGGCACCCCCATAAACATACATACATACATACATACATACAAGGAATAAACTAACTACAGTACAAAACAAACATACACAAAACAACACAACAAAGCAGGCTTTTTTAGCCTTTTGCTTCCTCCTGTCTATTTTGACGAATTAATAATAATACTAATATTAATACATAACACGGACATAATATATGGAAGATTCCTAGCATGTGACTAAACTTAGAAATTTGCAGTGTTCTTATAATTATTTTTTTAAAAAGAAAGAGTGACATACTCAAACCCCGACCCACGACAGCCGTTGATTCTTAATCCATCATTCTTACCCACTGAGCTCTACTAGATCACACCTCCTTTGTGGTAATTATATATCGTATTTAATGTTGATTTTGTTGTACAGTAGCTATAGCTGAGAGTGGTAAGTTGTGACTCTTATGCTCGCACTTTGTAAACGGTTTTAGATATCTGGGCTTCATTTATTAGAATGCTACTTCATTTAATACGCTATCATATCAATATCTAAGCTGGAAAATTACTTACCTGATGGCCTCACCGAGGGCCTCACCGGCACATAGTTAACCAGCACTGTGATGAATCACCATGCGCTTATTGCCGCCCTTCAGTGAACAATCGCATTGCTATTAAGCTAGGACTTGCAATATTAACAGCTTAGTTTACAGCTCCATGTACATATTTGTGTAGGTGTTAACAAACAATTACCTCCTGACAGGAATGCTGTCTGGGTGGGTTGTGGCACAAGTGTGCTTTATTGAAATCAAAGGGATAATATAGAACAGTGCTTTATTATGATCACAGAGATGATATAGCACACTGTACACATTATGGAAAATATAGCACACTTGTTACCTTTGAACTTAGATGGCTTCATACAATAAATATATAGTTACACTGGCTATATACATATCTATGCGGGCTAAAAAAATGACTTTAAAATTCTTTGATTTTCCATTCGTTGTCAACTCACTGGGTCCAATCAAGCAACAAGCTTTTTCAGCAGTTTTCATACACAGCAGCAACCACTAGAACCATTCTTTCTGAATTTTATATCAGTAGTACGATTTCCACAGAAATAATTACAAATTTTTGCATAATTAGAGAAATAATTAATGACAATCAGACATGATGTGGGCAGAGGACGGGAAACTTAAACTACACTCTCATTTGGAATGACCTAATCTCATGATGGTAAAAATGATAGTAGTAGTAGTACATAGCAGCTATACTCCTGCAACGTTCTTTGCTGTACCTGCATGGCGTTCCCAGCCCTTTAACTCATACCTTTAACTGATACATCAGGACTGGCTATGGGGGAAGCACTAATTCTTCCATGCACAAGGGGCTGAGAGAACCACTCGGGTCACAGTTAGTTAGGCCCTGACCTAACTTATGATTTAGACTGTGCCAGTATGTAGATACATAGCTATGTACAGTCTTATCAACACCATATTTAGGCCAGGCAAACTTGTTTACTTTTCTCATCACAATTAGGTTTTGCAATTTTGATGCAGGCTGGAGGTCACTTTTCATATCCTTGGTTATTCCACTGGATACTGTGCTTGGCAAAAAATAGCTACGTATATAATAAGTTATTTGTAGCATCATGTCCTCAAGTTCACATACAAGCCACCCATGCACCCTTTTTGTGTGTGGGGATGGGAAAGCCTCTTGGTAACTAGCTAGCTAGCTAGCTATAGTTAATTTTAGAATTTTCATTTCAATTTGGAAACAATATGGCTGCTGTGTTCACCAGCCATCTGTATAGCCTGACTATAGTGACAAACTGAATTGGGAATAAGTGTGACATGTTTATGTGACTATTCTATAATAATAACTGTATTCTACAATAATAACTAGCTATATAGTTTTTCAATCCAAGCTACATAGGTGTTGATTGTGTATTCTGAAAGTAGTTACTATTATTATACTTTGAATAATGAATGTTAGTAAAGAGACAAGCACATAATTACATAGCTAAATCCATACAAACATGTATTACCACATACAGTTTATTCAACATAAAGGTACGTAGTTGTTGTGGTGTGCGTGAACATAATGTATCGCTATTTCATGCACAATAGTTTGGTACACAAACATTATACTGTTACAGTACTGACAGAAATGTTTATAGAGTATCACTTGCGTCCTGCTGATGTATGATCAAGGGATGTGCAAAATTATATACTATACCATTGGCTGCATCAACAATGTAATAGATTCTAATGGTACGGCTTTTCAAAGACTGGGCATGTAAGAATGATAATTTTAATTTTAGCCCATTCAGCTAAAGAAGATGTTTTCTAAGTTGCTATCCACTCTTGTCTTGTCCCCCCTTTATATACTTGAAAATTTCAGACACACAAACGACGTTGTCATAATCTTCACTATAAGAAACTGTGACACTTAAGTATACCATAATCAAGTTTTTTCATAGTATTATTTAGCATTTTGCTGTAGTCCTGCACTGCACTTAGTAAACTTGTAATACCAAGATGTGGGCTTGAATTCATATGCACAAAAGCCAAATAATTAGCATGGTACTCTGCTTGTGGCAATATTTTAATGTAATATTTTGGTATTAATTTTGTTCATTAAGGCATCTAAATATCAGATACTAAAAGCTGATATTCTTTGCTGCCCTACTTATAATTAATAAATCGTACATACACACACCCACACACACTTCCTGGACAAAAGAAACCAAGCACGCACCAGCCAAATGGCCGTGTACAGCTTTGCTACGTATAAAAAGTAGGAAGTCAATCAGAAGCAGTTGATATCATAAGGATTTTTGATAAGCAATTAAATTTTTTGATATTAAACTTTTTCAAGAGTAGCTATACAATTTTGTATTGCTAGTAGGGTTGGGTGGTATCAACAATACCTTCTGATGGTATACCTTTATAATCAATACCTCAGTATGACTAAAATATTGATTTTTAAATATACGGTACAGCTCAATTTAAACTTGAAGCACGCGTGCGGGTGACACGCGTGTGTTTCGTAGCTCCTCTCGAGTATTTTTCAAAATCATGCATGTCTGTAGACAACTGCATGAGAATTTCGCGTGCCATACACGCACGTGTGACGTCGCCATACATGCTCGCGTGCGGGTGACACGCGTGTGTTTCGTAGCTCCTCTCGAGTATTTTTCAAAATCGTGCGTGTCTGTAGACAACTGCACGGGAATTTCGCGTGCCATACATGCACCTGTGACATCGCCCTACATGCTCGCGTACGTACGTACGTGCATGCAAGCACATCTACGTTAGGAAATTTCGATCGCTACGAGTAACTCCGTTCAGTGTGTAAAAACACTCTCACCTTTATTCCAGTCCACCTCTGTCTTTTTGTCCGTCATTATTCAAAGAGAAAGACGCCCCGATTCAAAAGATAGCGACTTCAACTGCCACGTGTTACTGCGCAGTTAATTAGAACCACCTTCGCACGTGATACGTACTGATGTAGAAAGGCGCGCGAAGTGTCTCTGTTGGTGCAGCTTCAGTTCAGCCAGTTACAAAGTACGTAGCTACGTCCATACGGTATTTAATAGTAATATATTTGTTATCCCTAGTCGACTGACAGATTCACTCATGTTACGAGCTAAGTGCACGCCAGGAGATGCGGCACGCGTCTCGGCAAGCGATGCGTGTCGAGTGCACTATAGTTTGACTCGTAACGAGTGCACTATAGACGGACTCGTAACGAGTGCACTATGGACTGACTCGTAACGAGTGTTATTACTCTCTACGTGCAGTTAATGCGTCATCAATCTCCAGTGCGCTCGCGAGCACGTAGCGAATATTTCTATGCGCGTGCAATTGCACACGCGTGTGTTCTTAAAGTTTAAATCGAGCTGTACCGTATGATTTTACTGCATACAACACTTGATGCATTGATATAATTGAATGACACGATGACATGTTTCATACAAATGCATGTATTATCCTACTATCAAATAAAGTGTAAATTCTCAACACCAATAATTCAAAATATATCTAAATACATAATAAATTACTTAAATATATTGAAATAATACCTAAATACGGTATTTCGGTACATAAAATCCTAGCCAGTATCAAAGCGACATTACGGTATGACTAAAAAGTCGGTATATTGCCCAACCCTAATTGCTAGCTATAATTATATTCTTTGTTGTATATAGCCATTTACGTTGCTGCTTCTACTATAATATGTATATGTCTAATATACGTATAAGGCAAAAGTAATTAATATTCACTGGAATGATCACTGTTCCATTACACAATATTTTGTGCAAAAACTGAAAGCACAATATTATACATATAGCTACATCCATGCACATTATCTCTACTTCTTGAGGCCATTTTGCCAACCCTGTGATGTCACAATTAAAAGAATGGTGCCTATAGAGGGCACCGATTGGGTGGCCATGACCTGGAACCATTCCCATTGCTAGCTAGACGTCTCCTTGGCTTTGTATAGTGTAGTTGATCATGAGGCACCTTGTGGTTACTTTTGGTGGCCATACCTACTTTTAACAGTTCCTTTCAGTGTTTTTCCAATCTCCCAGTTCCTACCCATCCACCCACTCCTATGCTGGCCTGAAATTAGTGTCCATCAGTGTATTATTTTGAAATGGTATTTATCAAAATATTACCAAGTGCGTACATGGCTGGTTATCCTACACTGTACATAGTGAGTACCATATATATGGAAATTGTTGAAGGATGTAAAATTCAGGGATTTTGCTGTAAGCTGGCTGAACATGAAATTTTAATCTTCAAAAAGATGCAATGGCTAAAGCAATTTATTAAAAGCACAAAAATCCCAAGTCCCTTGAAAAGTTCTGCGTATTTAGAAGTCAATCAGAAGCAGCATTGTAAATAGGTATGTGTAACCAAAAACTTTGATATCAGCTGAGGCCAAGAAGTTACTTATTAAAAATGTTTTTAACTACTTGAATGACATACAACAGTTTATAGCATATTTTCATAAGTATGATTGGCTTTGTCACTTGGGCCACCTTTATAATAATGATGGTGCGAAAAAGGTGGCCAAGTGACAAAGCCAATCATAGTTATGAAAATATGCTATAAACTATTGTATGTCATTCAAGTAGTTAAAAATATTTTTGATAAGTAACTTCTTAGCCTCAGCTGATATCAAAGTTTTTTGTTACACATACCTATTTACAATGCTGCTTCTGATTGACCTCGCACTTTTTTTATACCCAGAGTGTTTTTGTTTAGCATATCACTACTTTTTTGAGAGTATAAACAAAATTAATGTTATTACTAGTGAGCAGCAGAGAAGTACTGTATGGGCATAACTTGCACTTGCTTATAGTAGTTTAAAAACTCAGGCCCACAATTTTTAAACTTATAGCTACTACAGAGTGATACATCAATATAAATTGTATATCTGAAATTTTATGCAAATCATTGGAAGGGGGTCCAAGTTATGGCAACTATCAACCTGTAGTGTAATAGCCTTTCTCAAATACATTCAAGTGTTTACATCAGGCTGAAAATAGTGTGACAGGTAGAGCATACATGGGAGAAGTGCTGATACAAATTTGGAGAAATGAGTGAGTTATTATACAAATAAGTAAATATACAAAAGAGAGTTTGAAAAAACTTCTGGGGTTCACACAAGCTCCCACAAGCCCACAAAAAAGTGTGCGATGAAAATGAAAGAAAGAAAAAAACGACTACCATATAAAAATTTTTGTGGTGAAGGAAGGACTTTATAAGGCTATATCAGAAGACTGGCTGAACCAATTCCATGAACTTCTGGTTATTGATTCTTCAAACAATGAAGATGTTAATTCTCTAGTAACAGGCAAATCAGGTGGGAAAGGATGGTTCATCATGCATAGTCGCACAACAAGCGCCATAGAACTCGCAATGGCTGATACTCGTCCTTCGGACCTGATGGGCTCCTGCTGGTACTTAGGAATAGTTGCGTTGATTTCCTCCATTCTCAGTATGTTGATTCTATATAGTAAGAACCTTCTGAGTCTAAGCGATAGCTTTCATGGTGGCTTAGCTAGAGCATTTGTGAATTTGAGGACGGTGCTACATGTAAATAACTCACTCTGTGATTGCTTCTTCTTGGCCTCGCGACTCACTATCATGAGTCTTAGTCTTATGCTGCAAAACACCCAAGATATATAAGAAATGTTGCGACCAAGACAAAGGCTTGGGCAAAAAGTTGTGAAATTAAAAGGGTGACCAAGTCCACTGTAGCTATAGTACCTACTGTTACACCGGACTTGGCTGTCCATTTTTGATTTCACACTTTTTCACCCAAGTCTTTAAGCTGTAAGAGCACTTTAAGCAACTGTTTGACTTAAGTACTTAGCTATAACTAGACAGATGCTATAGCATCGTGGGGCGAGCCAAGACATGCAAGGCCATAGGCATATAGCTAGCTACCAAAAATAGTTTTCAATGGATTATTAGTTAATGTATTATTTCTTGTCATTTCAGCACTTTATGTAATAAAACAACCTATATCTTCCAAAGGGTTGAATACCACGCCCCCTACTCCATATTCGGTTAATCTAGCTAGCTATATTAGCTATAAGTTATGCATGGTATAAACTAAACAAATTAAGGTAGTGAGACTAGCACTAGCCCAGTTCTTGTTCATTCTCCTCTTCTTGTTTCCTGACCTTTCTCATCAGTGTTCTCTCTAGCTGCTTTGTGCTACCTCTCTTCGCCTTTAGGCATGCTGTTCCGATGCTTCTGCAGGTCTCTTCTTTTTGTTTCCTTAATTTCTTCACCTTTTGCAACATTGCTGTTTGTGCTTGTTTAGTTTAATTCATGAAGCCATAGAGAGGGTCGCCAGCACGATCGCTTTCTATCCACGTTTGTTTGAATCATGAACCATGGAACCACCATTCTCCAGCAAAACAGTAGGGGGGTCGGCACGTGAGATGATCATTGCCGTTTCTGTTCGTATTTGTTTGAATCATGAACCGTGGAACCATTGTCCAGCAAAGCACTAGGGGAGTTGGCACGTGATGATCGTTACTGTTTCTATTTGTTTAATTTATAAACCATGGAATCACTGTTCACACATAATAGCTGGCAGCACATGTGATGATCAATTCCATGTCTTCAGTCTCATGTTGGTTCCATGGAACCATCTCTAATCGCCAAATCATATGATGGGGCTCGCTCCAAAAATATTTCTTGATCTTAGCTATGCTTACTTTGCTTATTTTACTGATAATTTACTTTTGATCCAATTAACAAATCATTCACTTACAATAGAGGACTGAAGCTAAGACAAATTGCATCAACCATTTTTAGGTGTGCACAAGAATTTGGTAAAAAAACTGTGATAATTGCTTATAACTCGCTCAATTTTTATCAGTGTAAACCAATATTACAAAATTTTTGTGAATAAATAAGCCATGTGTAGCACTACATACTTGTGTACCAAATTTCAAGTACATCATAATATGCAAACGCTGTTTATATACATTTAATTATTTGTTGCAAATAAGAAAAATGGAAGAAGGAAAAGAAGAATTTGGGCAAACTTTGCACCCAAATGTCACTGAATACTTGTTTCATTACTTTTTGTTGTGATCCCTACTTATTCTACAAATTTAGTTAATAACAAAATTTATATCCTTTATATTTGTATGTTTATACACATAAGATGTTTAAGTATTATATATACTTTATTAGCTATAGATTATTGCTGTGTAACTATATGTGTTGTAATTTACAGTAGTTGCTTATGCTCAGGATGATAGCAATTCTACAATGTAAGAATACTCATTGTGATTTTCATGTTGTTAATGTTTGTATGTATGTTACGTATGTACGTACATACGTATGTATAGTATGTGTATTACTTTTAAGAACAGCTTGGTACTCTTCTATTTTTTGAATGTTTGGTAACATCATTGCTATTACTTGGTTTACATAATGGATTATTACGTATAAGCATCTAATATAATGTTATGCATTCCCAAGTAGCTAGTGGCATATAGGATAGTGCATGCTATGGGTATAATTTGGAAGCCTTGGTAAGTAATCTGTATGTATTTGAAAAATTTAAAAAGTGAGTAGGGATCAATCTCTCAGTGCTACAAAACTTAAGAAAAATAGTTATATAGGAGTGAGATTTTGGCATGAGGGAACACTGAGGATTCTGGCATGAGATATTTATAAAAGTTTAATCCCTACTTTTGGCTTAATCATCCTAACCTAGTTTTTTATATTAGAGCACGCAGATTTGTCAGGGCATCTAACTAGATAGTGTATTTTGTTTATCATGTCATATCAATTTGGTACGACTAGTAGAATTAAAGCTTTCCATCAGTTATGTATGTAAACTTATTATATTGATTCTGTAATGTATACTCAACATAGATTTTTACATTTTAAAAGTTTACTATGCATGCATGGTGTGCAGAAATTGGCCAAATTGTGTAATCCTTTTGCAACAGTTGTTGAATGATTTTAAAACCACATGTAAAATTTTGTTGTAAATGTAGCTAAATTAGTTTACAAATAATTATTAGTACTATAGTTCGCTAGCTACTTACGTACGTACTATAGTGACTTCGTAAACTAAATAAGGCTAATACAATTAAGGCTAAGGCTGATACAATTAAAGCTAACTGATTGTACTAGGGCTGATACAATTCGTCAAAATTTTACTCGTCAATTTTTCCTAACCCCCAATTCATCAAAATTTTCCACCATCAAAATTTTGCGCTATACGGTACTTATGTACTATAATTGTTCTCAGTGACTTATCAACATTTTGAAGTATAATATATTAGTAATCTGTACACCCAACACTACTGCTGGTGGATCTTTAGTACACCCACCTGGAACAGATGCACTTATTAAGTTTGGCTCTCTACAAATACAACAATGATATAATATATAACTGGTCATTGGTAGGACATAGATACTCACGTGAGACATGTCAGAATGTATTGTTCACATCGTCAACTATTTGAATGTGAGCATCATGTGACCTACTCAGCTGTCATAGTAACCAACTCTTTTCCATACCTAACATTGGCACATACAAAAAACATTGATTTAAATTTCATGAGGTCATCTGAGCATTTTATGATAATCCAAAGCACTATAGCACTTTATAAGCATCATGTGATTTATAGGATGTCTGTACTTAACAAGATCCGTTAAGATTAATGGTGGTCGCATCACTAAATATTTCACATGTGCAAGTGACTGTTTTATGTGACATACTAAGCAGAATTTATCAACACCTTCTTTTGTGATTTTCTCGCCTTGTGTAAGGGAATATACAGAAAGAATAAGAAATACAATGAAGGATGAAAAGAAACACCATCGTGCAGTGGACAAATCTTCATCAGAACACCAGTTTTGTAAATTGGATGTAATTACCTTTGTTGTGTGAAAATCTATAGCCATACGTATATACTCCTAGCTAGTGCTAGTGGGTCTTATGACAGTCCGGCAAGCAGTCAGACCAAATTTACTGATAGATTTTAAAATTCTCTATACAGATTGCACCGTTAGGATTTTCACGGAGTTTAACAATGTTATTATAGTGTTACCAACAAATTTCAGTCAGTTTTTTCAGGTATACAAAGTATAATTATTGTAAGGAGGCACATAGAATTTGGATGCCATGTTTTTCATGGCCACATTAGCCATACTTTTCATTTCAATCCCTACTATTAAGTAAACAATTCAAAACTTTTATTATATATAGCTACGTACATCACATGTGCGATTATTAGTTGTTTACACTTTTCACATCATGGCCTAGGATGTGACTATCTTTACTGGTATATTTCTTAAACAATTAAACAGTGTAATTGATTTGTATTGTTCTAAAATAAGTGGTTTGATGTCACACTTCTTACTCACAGGTAGCTATTATATGGCTATTCCTGATTGGTAGTGTACTTTTTACATTTAAAACCAGGCTGTTTTTAAATTGCGCAATACGGTGTATAATGTGATGAGTGTATACATATGGTATTATAATTTGCAGGTGTGTTCCTTTTCCACATTCTCACTTGTTTTGTGGTCAATACATTGATGATAACACAATGGTCTATATTGATCCCAATGTGTTCAATTACACTGAAGCAAACAATGGGATTGTGGAATTACACAATTTTGAAACAATACTTACCAATGATGTAGTTATGGATACTTCATGCCCGTGGATAGTAACATATACAGTCTGTCTATTAATATATCCACATTGCAGTATTATCACACAATCATTAGTACCTCCATGTATGGATGACTGCTTAGAGTATACCAACAGATGTAGGCGAGGTGTTGTAGGTTTTACTACTGCAACTAGACGTAATGATCAACTGGGAAAAATTAATATTAACTGTTCTGCTCCATATAGCACATTTAGGTCAGTCAGTGTTGACACAGAGAACTGCTTTAACTTTAATTGTAAGTTGATATGTAAATAAACTTTGTATAGTACTATTGTTTATATGGTGTGTTCAAAACCCAGTTGTAAATCACTACTTTGTTAAACCAGGTGTGCACCGGCTCGGCGCATGTCTGGTTTCTTGAAATTGCTTTTGTCTGGAAAGTTGGTATGTGTGTGTGTGTGTGTGTGTGTGTGCGTGTCTGCCCCCCCCCCCCCCCCAGGCTATTAAAAATACCAGTCATGTGAAATAAAGCCTGTGTAGTGGACTGAACATGTATAGATATACGTAATAGTAATAGTTGTAGTAGTAGATAACGTACGTATGTATGTAGTTGTACACATGTGCACTATAGAGTTATACGGTATGTAATGTTAGTTATTAGATAAGAGTGATAGTGACTGTGTGTACTGTAAAGTATACAGATGATACATGGTGTCAGAAATCCAATAGACTATGACAGAGTACCAGATACTGGCAATGCAAACATTCTCCTTTAAGTCGGAGGAATGGCCAACTTGGTTCAGACATTTTGAATGCTTTCGCCAGGTAACAGGATTGAAGGAAAAGCCAAATCAATACTCTCATTTACTCCATGAGAGATAAAGCCAAAGACCTCTAACAGACTTTCTCCTTATCCGAGGAGGACGCTAAGAAGTATTTGAAAGTGATAAAGAAGTTTAATGGTCATTTTATCAAATGCTTTAACGTGATACCGTATAGCGGGTTATTTTCGAAGTGAATTTATTTTCGGATATTTCGTTTAGCTGTTTCCCTTCGAAAATAAATTCCACCAAAATTTATATGCAATAATAAAACCCTACAATTTAAATCTGGTGTACGAAAATAAATTCTTTGAAACATAAATTTGGTATACTTGTTCGAAAATTTCTTCTTCGAAATTAACCTGCTATACGGTATATGAACGGGCGAGGTTCAATCACTGCGTGCAGCAAGAAGGTGAAGCAGTGGAGGACTTCATCTTTGATGTACACACTTTAACTCAAGATTGTGCGCATGGGCTGTTGCAAGAAGAAATGATTCATGACTGCATAGTGGTAGGTATTTGCGACGCATATTTATACAAAAAGCTCCAAATGGACGATCAGTTAACATTAGAAACTGCAATTAAGAAGGCTCAAGAAAGTGAAGCTGCAAAACAGCAGTAAAAAATTATAGAGAAAATGTTCCAGTAAACAACCTTGCCATCCCAAAAATACATAAAACATCTGCTCAGTCACAAGTTTGCACTAGGTGTGATCAACCAGATCAAGGAAAGAAAATGACATGCTCATGTAGAACTAAACTTTCTGTGAGAGACATACAGACAACAGAGAAACAGAATGAATTTCTTGGGGCTATACATGTAGACACTGCAAATGCAAACACCTCAAGTCCCTATGAATTGTCAATTTCAAGATTGATACAGGGGTCAATGTCACTGTCATATCAAACAAAGAGTATGATTCAGCCAAAGATGTCCCACTTTCCCCTGCAAACAAAACACTGAATGGCCCAAGTCAGGAAACTTTAGATGTCTGCAGCCAATTCACAGCACAGATATAAAGGCTACAACAACACATGTGGTGAAAGGACTTACTAAACCTCTGCTAGGGAGACCAGCCATCACAGCTCTAAACCTCATTGCATTTGTGGGAGGCATACAGCTGCAGGACATCATGGAAAAGTTTCCCACACTACTAACTGGGTTAGGCAGACGTAAGGACAACTACCGTATAAAGCTAAAGCCAGAAGCTCAACCCTTTGCTTTATCAGCACCTCGACGAATACGCATACCCCAAGTCAAACAGGAACTGGAGCGTATAACTAAATTGGGAGTAATCACAGAGGTTACAGAACCAACTGATAGGTGTGTTGGTATAGTCATAGTCCCAAAGCCTAACAGTCAGATTAGAAGATCTAACAAAATTAAATGCCAATGTATGTTGAGAGCGACATTTTTTAGCTACCTTCTGTAAAAAAACTATTGGGACAACTGGGAGGTTCAGTAAATTAGATGCCAACTCAGGATTCTGGTAAATAGAGATGGATCCTGAATCGTCCAAGTTGACAACATGCATAACCCCATTTGGACAATTCAAACTCAACAGATTGCCATTTAGGATCATGTCCACTCCCAAACGCTTTCAAAGAAGGATTAGCCAAATTTTAGCTGGTATGGAGGGAGTCACATGCTTAATAGATGATGTCCTGGTGTACGGAAGAACACAAACTGAACATAATCAGCAATTATTGGCTGTTCTCAGGAAAATTTGTGACGCAGGTTTAACATTAAACAAAGACAAATACCACACTGTAAAAAATGAAGTGTGCATACCACACTAAATGGTGTGGTAAATGACAGTGAGGGGGTTCTAATCACTATATTAATAATGTGGTTATCATCCTACACTGTTATTTATCACACCATTTAGTGTGGTATGCACACTTCATCTTTTATAGTGCAGTTCGATACTACCAGCATTACATTTTTAGGACAAGTGGCTGATCAAGAGGGTGTGAAACCTGACCCTGCCAAAGTCCAAGCAGTACTTGAATTGAAACCTCCAACGAACATTAAGGAACTCCACCGCCTACTAGGCATGGCAATCAATTGAGTAAATTTTCACCAAATTTAGCTGAGGAAACTGAGTCATTAAAGGATCTATTAAGTACTAAAAATCAGTGGACATACGTAAGCTCTAATCACATCCTAGCACTCAACAACCCATCACTGAAAACAATTGTTTCGGCAGATGCTTCAGCTTATGGACTGGACACAGTAATTAGACAACATTAAAATTATGGGAACTTGCAACCTGTTGCATACGTATATTTCAAGAACACTCACAGCAAATACACACAAATTGAAAAGGAAGCACTAGCTGCAATGTGGGCATGTGAAAGATTTCAAAACTACCTTATTGGCCTACACTTTCACCGATCACAAGCCCTAATTCCTTTATTTTCATCTAAAAACATTGACAAAATGCCACTGAGAATCTAATTATTCCGATGAGATACAACTACTCAATATCTCATGTTGCTGGCAAAGACCTTTGTACAGCAGACACACTGTCAAGAGCACCATTGTGTGATCCTGATCCTCAAGCAGAACAATTCCAGCAGGACATACATCATCAACCTGATAGAAAATAATTTTACAGCTACTGACGACAAAATAAAAGCAATTTTACAAGCACAAGATGAAGATCCAGTTTGCCAAAAGATCAAATCTTTTGTCAGTCAGGATGGCCAAATAAGTCAAGTGTGTTGAAACCCTATGCCTGTTGTTAAACACAAGCTAACCACTGTGAGAGGAATGCTCTTCAGAGGAAAATGTACGTATTGTGATTCCTTCCAAGTTGTATACAGACACTGTCAACAGATTACACTCAGGTCATCAAGGTACGTATCTCAAAGTGCAGACAGCTAACACAATATGTTTGGTGGCCTGTGGGATTGACAAAGATCTCCCCTATCTGCTGTCAATATCATTCACCAGAAACAGAACCTCTCATGCCTACAAAACTGCCAAGTCCCCCCTGGCAAAAAGTTGCAACCGACCTGTTTGAATGGGAAAAATCCCAATATTTACTTATTATCGATACCATTCCTGTTTTATTGAGATTTCTAAACTTTCCACAGGAAGTTCTCTACAGGTGATAACACACATTAAAAGCATATTTGCTCGCCATGATATCTCCCAGACCATATTATCTGATAATGGCCCACAGTATTCATCTGATCTTTTTGCCAATTTTTCACAACAATATGGCTTTATTCACATCAAGAGCAGTCCTAAATATCTGCAAGCAAATGGGGAGGCCAAGAGAGCGGTAAGAACAATCAAAAGTTTGCTTAAGAAGAATAAATACCAAGATGGTGATGTGTATTTGGCTTTGTTAGCATACAGGTCAACCCCAATTGCAAATTGCCTCAACCCCAATTGCCTCAATAGCTGCAGTCAAAACATCAGGATATTCCTTAAAACAAGATTGGTATACCATTTAAATAATTTTGATTGAAGATTAGGTGGCATAATGGCTGAAATGGAATTTTGTGTAATTTAAAATTGGTTCCAAAAGGTCAAATCCATGATGGCTCTATATCTCATAAAGCATTTCATGAACTATATAAAATATATGCAAAATTTCATACTTTTATCAAAAAATGCATGTCTTTTGACTTAGGTATCCTACTATACTATTCAGCATATCAGGAAGTTGGGAGGATTTTAATGGCACATATTTTGCATAGGCAACAGAAGCTGGGGGTGCCCCAACTTTTCAATTAGGGGTGCTAAACACCCCCATTATTATCTTTGTATGATGTAATAATTATCACGTGACCTTTTGTTTGTAGGACATATAGAAGAAAGCAATTCATCGTCGTCGTATCGGCAAGTATAAAATGGCACGCTATGCACAGCTAGCTATATAGGGATAATAGTTTTGCGGATATGAACACGCACGCGAGATGCATGTAGCTAGCAGCCATAGCAATAGCTACACGAGTACATAATAAATTGTAATATTCATAGCTATAACAGCTGTAATCTATGTGACGGTGTTATAATGGCGGCTAAACGATTGCGAAATGAACTCACAAAGTGTACATATACAAATCTATGTTACTAGAAGTGCACAAACTTCTACGACTGTATCCAACTATTCCCATCACTACAGCCACATCTGAACATACATTTTTGCTGTAAGGCATGTTCTCACATTCAAAAGAGCTACAATGACTCAAAAAAGACTGAATAATTGTTTGCTTATGTATGTTCATAAAGACTTCACTGACAAGTTAGATATGATAGAGATTGCTAAGGACTTTATCATTGTAAATGAAGAACATCACAAGTACTTTGGTTCCTTCAGCTAGCTGATATTATATAGCTAATTATAATTTAACTGAAGTTATGTAGCTACACATGGCAATATTATAAGAGTTAGCATATTAGCTATTTAACAGCTTAAAATTTACATGTAACAATATTAAGGTCATGCTAGCTTGTTTAGAGGCTAAATTGCCACCAAGTTCAATCTCCTGGTGTCTATTTTTCAAATTTTCCTGGGGGGGCATGCCCCAGACCCCCTATAAAGAGCATGCTATGCATGCTGGGTGTGCTTCTCACACCGGCAGCGCCAGCGACTGAGCACCCCCAACTTGAAGTACCTTCCTCCTCCCATGTTTTGATGGCACATTAGCAGTTGGAACTGATTTGTCAACATATTGAATTATAATACAGCATTTTATTTAACTTCATTTTTATACTCGCATATTTACAATAACAGAGATTCATAAACATCACAAGAAAGCGTTTCTTCTTGAATCAAATGTTACAAGCGACAAGGAAAATACTGGATTTATGCACATCAAAATGTTGTTCTTCACCCACAATCGTAAATCCTATGGGCATTCTGAGGGGTGTTTAATCAATGTATGATACCTGCAGCACGTGACTGATAGTGCAGATTCACAACTAACCCTTGACTCCAAGATTTGAAAGAGGGGAAGTACTCGTGATTCGCTTGGATATTCGCACGTCATTTTGGCTTTACAGTACTGTATTACTAATACTGGTAAAGTAGCCCGTTCTGTGGTTTTGCACTGGTACAACTCTTGTACAGTAGCTCATTACAAATACAGTAGTGTACTTACACACTTGTAATTGTTAGAAAACAACTATACTTCCTGACAGGGGCATGGCTAGCTAGCACAAAATTCCCTGAGCACTGATAATCAAATAGGCATTGTGCAAATACACAGGCCTAATTCATATCACTAGCCTCAACCTTACTGCCTAGGCCCTCAACCCCAGGCTTGGCAACGTCACTGTTTCATGACAACACAAGTGGTTCCGTATATTAACAAGTGAGTCCATTATGCATCAGTATATATGAGCAACATGTATAGCTATATTATACTATATCCTTTGGTGTAGCTACATTCTCTGGTCTAGGGATAGTACAGCAGTAGGCTATTTTTCACAAAACCAAGTTAACTAGCTCAACAAAAACCAATGTATTGACCTTGCATCCCAGTATACTTGTGGGTTATTTTAGTTGTTAACCCTCATCCTCAGCTTTGCCTCTGACTCTGAAAGCTATTATGGCAGCACTACATGATAATGATAATACAGAGTAGCTATATAAATAATCTGTAGGATAGCAGCAAATGTGAAACCGAGGGATGCGCAAAAATGGATATCAGAAAGAATGCCGGTTACTGGACACTGAAAACATTGGGAAATGAAAATTACACCAACAGATGTTAAAGACAGAGTGTAAGGGATATTAGCTAAGTACTGGTAGATCAGGATATACGAAAAATGTTATTCTGGATCTCAGCAGCTGGCAGTTTACAGTTTTGCCTTCACAGAATCAAGTCAACTTAATTACTATTTACAATGCATTGCCTCATAGTTATAGCTACGTGTAACTGTGACAACATTGCTCCCAGCTTAATCAGCAGCCATGGGCACAGCAGAAAGTGTATATAGAGACCTGTAGAATTAAAAAAATAAACAGTTGTATCAACATATTAGATAATTAATGTAATAAGTCTTTGATCTTCAGGCCAACAAATTAGGTGATTTGTTTATGGCATATATGGATTGGTTTATAAACTTTGATAGAGACCAGTTCACTGAACAACTGAAACTTTCAAAACTCAATGATGATTGAGTTTACAAAACTAAAAGCCACAACTGATTGATATCACATTGGTGTGTGTATACGTAGATCAGTAGTTTCATGATGTGTATCAAGGTTGATGAAAAATTAAAAAATAGGAGTGAAATTTTGGCATGAGGGAACACTAAGGATTCTGGCATGAGATACTTATAAAAGTTTCACAAGTGGTCCTCTCAGCGAGAAGATATCTTTAACTGAAAGTGGTTTAGAACGGATTTGTTCGAGAGTGCCGCATAAAAGGGTCTGCTACGCTCTACACCTTTATCAGCTCTGTAAGGTTGCAACATAATTATGTAGACCAATCAAGGCTTGTAAGCATTTGTTATTAGCTATATTATTTATCAATGACCAAATAAGGTGATTAACATGTGTTGTAAGTACATAACCTGCATAGTTATTAATCAGGTGATAACTAACTTATCTCCCTGGCAACTTCTTTGATCCACCCACACACTGGGAGATAAAATTAAGTTATCCACCCTTGCGGTTTCTTTGATCCACCCATGCACCAGATTAATTTTGTAACATTCCAGAATCAGTGCAATAGGACATTTATATATGTATTGGCATTTTCCCTTTAATTTGAAGTGTGAAAGTGATAAAAACACGTACGTAGCTCAGAATTATTCCCAAACTACATCATAAATGCCATGCACTAATGTGTGTGCATATCAAGATAAATTATTACTGGGAAGAGATAGAGTCTTTGCCCTGTTTTGTCAACAGTCATTACAGTTTACAAATAGGCACTTACTAGAGTATTCGGAGAAGTAAACAACACTACAAGCAATTCATTTATAATTGCACGTGCATTAGCACATGACTTTCATAAAATGAAAGATTTTTGAAAAATACAATAATATATTGGACATGATCACATCTTGTAGGTAGCTAAATAATGTATGTGCATACACTGCAGTAAGAAGTTTTAAGGAGTAAGGGTGCACATAACCAATCTAAGGTAAAAATGAAACATCTACCGTAGTTTGGCAAATTTGGCGAATCATCCGTGATTTGCCAAACTAAATTTTATAATTACGTATTATCTTATGGGTGAATCTATCCATTTGCCAAACTTTTCCTTGCCAAATGCTCATAATAGAGAATTCGCCAAACTTTCCCAGTATACTGTATGCTAAACAAAAACAGCCTGGCTGTAAAAAAGTGCGAGGCCAATAAGAAGCAGCATTGCAAACTTGATGGTCACAAGCGACCAAAAGCTTTGATATCAGGTAAGGCCAAGAAGTTATAACCTTTAAGAATCTTTTTACTTGAATGATATACAATAGTTTACAGGGCATCTTCACAACTATGATTGGTTTTGTACATACACAGATTTGTTAGCTAGGTCCTGACAAGAAAGTTTATACTGATTTTATACCAGCCAGAGTATGACTGTAGGTTAGTAAAATATACGGATAATGTAGCTACGATATAATAATTTTTTTCCATTTTATAGGTACGTACGTAGATGACATGCAGGCGAATGGAAGCAACTATATGATAAACATATGCATGCATGTAGCTACGTATAACCTTGTTTTTTTTTGTAAAATACTTGTTATATTTATACCGTATATATTATATAAATTATAGGTGCACTGAGGTGCCAAACAATGGCCAGGATCACATGGATGGCATGTATTTACTTAGTAGCTATACTGTGGCTATAAACATATGTAATGTTTAAAACTTAATTTTAACAAACGCCCGTGTCACAATCTCTTTAAACTTTTAGTGAGTATTTGTGTATCAATTTAGTTTGTGTATCTGAAATTTTATGCAAATGATTTGATTTTCCTTTAAGTCATAGCAACTTTTGTCCTGCTATGTAAAAGTTTGTCTCAAGAGCATTAATGTATTTGCTTAACCCTGAAGATTGCTTGACTTGTAGAGTATACATAGGAGAAATGCTGGTGCAAGTTTGATTGAAATCAATGAAAGAATAAGCAAGTTATTAAACAACAAAATGTGATGTACAGAATGAAAAAATGAAAATAAATATTCCGGGGTTCATGCAAGTCCTTGTAAAGTGTGTGATGAAAATAAAGAAAGAAGAAAAAAGAAAAAGACCACTGCCGTGCACATAAAAAAGTGAAAGGAGGACTTTATAAGGCTGTAACAGAAGACTGGCCGAACAGACTTTAATGAACCTCGGGTTACTGATTCTTCATTACATGAAGATACATTATCTCGAGAAAACAAGCGAATTGGGTGGGAAATGATAGTTTGGCAGGCATGGTCGCACAAATGAGCGCCATAAAACTCACAGTGGCTGTTACTCAGGAATGGTGGGGCCGATTTCCTCCATCATTGGTATATTGATTCTATATAGTAAGAACGTACTTTAAGTGACTCATTGTAAAATCATTTCTTCTGTATACCCTTGGATGCCAAAGTACACATGTAATTTCAAAATTATTCTTTTATGGATAGACATATGGTGTTTATGTCATGTGTCCGACTGTTATAATTATTTGTCTCAGTAATAATCAAGTCTATGATAATAATTATCATAAGGAATGTCTTGTTACTGACCAATATTCTTAGCTTTGTTTCAGGATTAGTCCATTGGTAATAAGATACGTATATTGTATACACAGAAATTTTTGAGGGACGTAAAATTTGTGGATTTTGCTATAAGCTTGAGTGTGAAATTTTAATCCTGAGAAGGAATTAAGCAGTGGCTTAAAGGAAACAATGCATTCAACTTCATGATCAGTGAAAAAGAATCACAAATATCCTTTCAGACTTGCTTTTAACAAAATATAGTCCCTCAAAATTTCCATGTATACGGTATATTTAAAATATTTGATACTCGAATGTCTTGTGTTGTTTCTTACAGTTTCTCCTATATTTGTGCGGCCTACTATTGAAAGCAATAATGATACTAGGCTCATAGTCCTCTCTGACCAGAATTCATCTACTGAATATTGTTCTGAGCTACAAAGCAGAAATATTTCTGTAGCATGTAGAGCTGTTGGTATTCCTAAGCCACAAGTTGATATTCTTGTGAATGGTAACATTATTGAACCATTTAATCAAACAGAAGAAGTAGTGATAACACTTGCACCAATTTCATATGGAGAGGTAGTGATGTTTGAATGTCAAGCCTCCACTATGACAACCACTAGGATCAATATAACTTATACATGTAAGTGTACATATATGGTTACCTTCTACGTGTGTGTATATATGTAGTAATGGTTGAATGAAGTTTTTGTCTGTACCCCAATTATATTGTATGAATGTGCATATATACATACACAAATGAAATATGTGATACAAGGCTGACATCATGTGAACCAGACACGTGTTGTAGTGAGAATGTTTATGGCACATATATAAAATTTTAATCCCTAGCTTCTTTGGCTGCATGGCATAATGTTTTATTAATTGTGCCTCAGAGCAATATAGCATGATGCAATCAATACCCTACAATGGTTATCACAATAGACAAAGCAGAAGTCCCAGAGGTACGTAGCTATTAAAAATTAGGGAGGGCTGAATTAGCTGAACTGAAGTATGCTTGTATGCCATGTATATGAGCAAGCATACAAAGTTACAAACATAATTTACATATGTATTTCGGGTATAAATCCTTGAGCTAATTTTAGGCTCTTGATCCAATGAAATGTATTTCACTGTATGTGTGTATAAAGTCACTTTTTACAAATTCATGCAGTCACATATACCTGATACAAATATTACTATCACAATAACAATATCATACTTTGTGTCATAGGCGGTGTAAGTGGGGGCCAGGAGGCCATGGCCCCTCCTAAATTTTAAGGCTTGAGCTCTTCATAGGAATTAAATTTTTACAATAGAAAGTGGTTTCTTTCAGGATTTTAGCCAAGGGGGAAATGATATATAATGGGAGACTGGGGGGCAAAATGGCATCCTTGTGCATGCAAGCACATGGCAAACTGGGGGTCTGACTTTTTACTTTGATTTGATGCATTTTGGCCTGTTTTAAACATTTATCATCTTCTAATTAATGATTGATATAGCTACATTATAATGCTAGCTACTATATAACAAACAATAACCACAGTGACCACACTGTATATGTTTGTTCATGGTACAATTCCAGCTGGGTGGTTACATACATGCCAGGGCTGAATCTAGAAAATGCAGCTGGGGGGGGGGGGGCAAATTTAAGTTTTTGAGATGTAGGGGGGTTTGTCTTGTAAGCACTAATACTATAATAGTCTCATCACATAAAAGTATCTTTTTCATCCTTTGTCAGCTTTAAATCTCGCTAGGGAATGTGTTTCATTTGTGTATGCAGGGCTGCATTTAAGGGGGAGCATTCGCCCCTCCTAGGTTAATTCTTGCCCCTATAATCCTCTTTAAACAATTAATAATATTGGTGCACTATATCATGATAGTTGAGTCAGTAACAATCTATAGTAAATCCTTGAGGTGATACACATCCCTATAAACCTGTTGACCTATTGTTCTAGTTTAAAGCATTCTTTTTGCCTTTTATATTTCAGTGATAATGTTGGCTGTTTGTTGCTATATTCATAGACTAATGCAACTTAAATTAGCACTGAATTTCTAAAATTCTTACATGTATTAATGTAGTGCTTTGAATCTGTTTTTTATTAGGTTGTATGGACGACAGAGGGACACAGTATTTATTTGGACAACAGTTTGTGACTGCAGATTGTCGTCAGTGCCTCTGTGGTAATGGTGGAAGTATTTCCTGTGATCAGTCACAATGTGAATCCAGTAATAGTGGTAAGTTAAATACATACGTATAAATAAAAATTGAGTAGACATGCTACAAACAGTAAGGGGAAAGGATTATTATTGTAGTTTATTGCAATATAAGATTTATAAATCAACCTGTTGTTCCCTTCCAAGCCCCTAGCAGACCGGGAGCATGAAAATATTACAGGTAGGCACATACTTAATTATCCTTGTTTACAGGCGCTGCTTGCTAACAATAGACTTACATGATAAAACAGATATATTATCAAGGCTCATGGTAGTGAGTTGCAAGGCCAAGGAAAAAGCAGCTAGACCTCAACTAGACTCGAGACTCACTACAAGTGAGTATTTTACATGAAGAAACACTTGGAAATTCAGAAATGCCATAACTCAGGAGCCTTAACCGTTCTTCCAGATGAAATGATTTTTGTAGATAGTAGTCATAAACTGAAGTTGAAACCAACCGAGTATGCCATACTAAAGGAAGTGCATTTTTACATGACACACGAAAGCAGTCTTAACATATGTATATAAATATATACACTAGAATAATTTTTTTTTAAATTAAATAGTGAGTAGGGATTGACTTCAGTGCTCCAAAAAGTAAGGAAACAAGGATTAAGACTGATTTTGGCATGAGAGAACACCAAAGATTCTGGCATGAGATCGATCGGTAATTTATAAAAGTTTAATCCCTACTTTTGACTCATTCATTGACAAGTAGGTTTGCCAAAAGTAGGGATTAAACTTTTATAAATTACTGATCAATCTCATGCCAGAATCTTTGGTGTTCTCTCATGTCAAAATCAGTCTTAATCCTTGTTTCCCACTTTTTAGAGCACTGAGATCGATCCCTACTCACTATTTAAATTTTTTAATTTTTAATTATTCTAGTTTGTTTGCTTTTTATTTCATAGCATGCTTGCAGCATATAAGCACAATAATGTTACATGCACCTACTTAATAATTATGCTTGTTTACAGGCGCTTGTTAACAAAACGCTTACATGGCAAAGCAGCTGTGTAACAGCAAATTACGTTCGAAAAACAGTGAAATCTATTTGTCCAAGGCTATAATCACACATATCTTGAAGTTGACACTGCATTACTAATTATGTATATCACGTGTGCAAGCCAGGGTTTGTGTGACGTATAGAAGAACAAGAAAGGATAATGAAGGATAAAAGGAATCACCATAACACAGTGGATAAACCTTAATCGTAACAACAGTTTCATAAATCCACGGCGATTACCTTTGTTGTGTGGAAATCCTGGAGCCCTATACCTAGTGCTAGTGGGTCTTACGGCAGGCTGGCTGGCAGACGAAATCCAGGTAAATTTGAATATTTTTAAAATTTGCTATAGACCGAAATATTCGACTTTTCACTTCATTTAACAAAGATACCGCGTTATTACAGCAGTACCAATGCTTGGTTTTTTCGGCTAAAGCCTGCTGTAAGGTGGTTTTTAGAAGTGCAAAAAACCCAGAAGCCATACATTTTCATAGCAACCCCTACTATTAAGTACTACCATAATGATACTCGTGTGCTCAGTTTCATTCAATTCCTTGGTCTGAAGCGTGTATATTGACACTTCCAAATCCACCATTGTGGAAAATTCTTTTTTCACATACTCTCGCATAATTATTATGCGAATTTATCAGCTTTTACTCTGATCTAATGCACTTCCCTCATTTTAACCTAACTTAATTAGCATCTGGTTTTTAGATGATAAAATATCGACTTGTTTAATCAACTGCTATTCAATGTATTGTAATGGTAATTAATGACGTCACGAGTAAGTCACATGAGCAAAGATTCATCACTAAGGATGCACTTCTTTCAGCTTTATAATGCAGTACTTTACTGATAAAACTTTTTAAAAGTAGTATAAAGTTGTTGTAAGCCAAAATTCTTACTGTAACACTGTAGGCCAGTCTTCTTTTATAAGCTCTGCAACCCGCATGGCACGCCCACTTTTAAAACGGAAGCACTCCATCTTGTTAGTAATGTACAGCTGGTTAAACGGCTTTTACTGTGAAACAAACAGCTAACACGGCATTACCTTGCTCTTCTTCAGCAGTAACTCATGGTGCGCTTCATTACTAAGGCCCCGCCCATCAGTAATATCAATAGCAAGTATCATACAGATGATTGTGTAATCTCTGCAATAAAAATTCAAATTGCCGGTACCGTATATAAACAGTTTGTTCTATTTTATCGTATGTATGTGCAAACTAATGTGTTCAAATGGCAGTTCTTTAGTGAATATCTGGGCAATACGCAATGGTTCAATATTTCTCACAGCTCATTTATACTTGCCATTCAATGAAAGCTATTGTAACTACGCAGATTAATATAGTTTACGTCACTCGAAGTCACGCGATACAGTTGCAAAGATTACACAAACATCTGTATAAGGAAACTGAAAAGCAGTAGGACTAGTTTGATTGGTTATTCGGGCTTCATTTCATGTGAATGGTTTTTAATAGCCTGGGAGCAGACACACACACGTATACCAACGTCCATACGAAAACGGCAAATTCAAGAAACCAGGTGCGCGGCTGGTTTAAAAACCTGGCTTTTAACTACAGTATAAAATAGTATTCTTAAATTAAATTAATAAAATTTACAGAATTCATATTTATTGTTTCATTAGGTGTTATTTCAATCAACAATGTTATTTCTAGCATATAAAAGTTACATTCTCTGTATTTTTCTAGGTATTTCAACTGGCGTTATTGTAGTGATTATCCTAGCAGTGATTTTAGCGATTTCT
Source organism: Spongia lamella (assembly GCA_963930835.1). Taxonomy (NCBI): domain Eukaryota; kingdom Metazoa; phylum Porifera; class Demospongiae; order Dictyoceratida; family Spongiidae; genus Spongia; species Spongia lamella. The sequence continues at coordinate 2,784,290 of OZ005750.1, read as the reverse complement.
ACCATTGCAGTAATTGTAGGCCTTATATGGTGGTCAGTGAAAAGAAGATATAATATAAAGAAAGAGGATACAATTAGGTAATATCTTAATATGTACAAATGCAGTAGCCATTTTTATGATAATTGTTTTGTGCTATAAAGCTCCCTATGTGCTCACTATTTGAATGTGCCACCAGCGAAATAAGAAAAACAATGTTATGCTTCCACAAAAGATGATATATACGTATGCACAACATGCAGAAGTTACTAATATTGGAAAATATAAATGGGCCTAAGAGAGTTTATGAAAGCAGCATTAACCTAGAAAAGAAAAGGACTATTATAGAAAGACATATACTAATAATCCAGAAAAAGTTTGTCAGTGATCCTACAAAGTTTTCAAAGGCCTCAACTCAAACAAGTTGATGTATTACCATCTAAAAACCAGGTGCTGTATAAGTTTAACCACTGTTAATCAACTGCTATTCAATATATTGTAATAGTAATTAATGACATCACAAGTAAGTCACGTGAGCAAAGACTCATCACTAAGGGTCACATAGCAACGGATACAAATTTAATTACTTTGTTTAAGCCGGCTTTATACTCCATTACTTTAATGATAAACTTTAAAAGTAGTATCAAGAGTTAATAATAGTGGTTAGGGAGAGTATCCAACGCTCGATAGGGCTGTGTAAAATGAACGTGTAGAGTAATCCCGGATATTATCGTACTTACTCGTATTTTCAAAATGTGTCAATAGGTGAAAATATTTGTTTTAGCTGACTGGACGGATTCGATATCTTAGTCCAGTATATCGATATATACAATTTACCTCCGCTGCCGATGTCTACTCCCATGCGTGTTTTGAGAAGTGAAAGGCCCGGAGAAGACTTACTTTTCTCTGTCACTTCTTTTTCAGTTCCGCCTCTTCCTCATCGTTCTGACTCCTTCTCCCCAGCTTTTTCCTTGAATTCATTGCCACGTTGCACAGCCTGAGATCACGAGACACGCACAGACATCAACGTTTGGTATCGATATTGCGTATCGAACGCTCGCCGCAGCCTCGCTAAAGGCTTTCTTACCCTTTGATTTGTTAACACGTCTGGCCAGAAGCCATCCACTCTACGCGTTCATTTTACACAGCCCTATTGAGCGTTGGATACTCTCCCTAACCACTATTATTAACCCTTGGTAGTATATATAAAGTTTTTTTAAGCCGAAATTCTTACTGTAACACTATAGGCCAGTCTTCTTTTATAAACTCCGCACCCGCATGACAAGCCCAAACTGAAGCACTCCGGGGCATACACACAGACATACACACACACACACACACACACACACACACACACACACGCACGTACATACACGCATTCTCAGACAAAAGCAATTTCAAGAATGCCGTGGCTATTCGTACAGGCCCATACTCGTAATGTGGATTTTTTGTCCGTTTGAACATTGCATACTGCATGTCCCATGTTGCATATTTGCGCATTAGATATAATACACTGTGTAATATCAAACTAAACAAAAACACCCTACGTGTAAAAAAAGTGCAAGGCCAATTAGAAGCAGCATTGTAAATAGGTATATATGTGTAACCAAAAACTTTGATATCAGCTGAGGCCAAGAAGTTACTTAACTACAAGAATAACATACAATAGTTTATAACATATTTTCACAACTATGATTGGCTCTGTCACTTGGCCACCTTTATAATAATGATAGTGTGAAAAAGGTGGCTAAGTGACAAAGCCAATCATAGTTGTGAAAATATGTTATAAACTATTATATGTCATTCATGTAGTTAAAAAAGATTTTTGATAAGTAACTTCTTGGCCTCAATGTTTTTGGTCATACATACCTATTTACAATGCTACTTCTGATTGGCCTCGCACTTTTTTATACCCGGAGTGTTTTTGTTTAGCATATCACTACTACTAGCAAGCACCAGAGAAATACTGCATGGGCATCACTTGTACTTGCTTAGCACATAATATTGTAAATTAAACTTTGAAGCTTAATTTTGAAAAACTCAGCCCTACAATTTTTTTAACTTTCCCTACAGAGTGATACATCAATATAGATTGTATATCTGAAAGTTTATGCAAATCATTCGAAGGGGGTCCAAGTTATGACAACTATCAACCTGCAGTGTAATAGTCTTTCTCACATACATTCAAGTGTTTACTTCAGGCTAAAAATAGTATGACAGGTAAGCATACATGGGAGAAGTGCTATACAAATTTGGCTGAAGAAATGAATGAGTTATTAGACAAATAAATGAGTTATTAGACAAATAAATGAATGTACAAAAAGAGAGTTTGAAAACACTTCCTGGTTTCACGCAAGCCCCTGCAAGCCCACAAAAAAGTATACGATGAAAATGAAAGAAAGGAAGAAAAAAGCGACTGCCACGTCAAAAATATTTTTGTGAAAGGAAGGACTTTATAAAACTGTATCAGAAGACTGGCTGAACCAATTTCGATGAACTTTTGAGTTATTGATTCTTTAAACAATGAAGGTACTATTTCTTGAGTAATGAGCAAATCGGGTGGGAAAGGATAGTTTGTCTTGTGTAGTCGCACAACGAGCACCATAAAACTCGCAATGGCTGGTACTTAGGAATGGTGGCACCCATTCCCTCCATTCTCGGTTTATTGATTCTATATAATAAGAACATTCTGGATCTGTAATAACTAAGCGATGGCTTTCATTGCGGCTTAGCTAGAGTGTTTGCGAATTTGAGGGTGGGTGCTACGTGTAACTAACTCACTCAGTGGTCGCATTGCTGCACTTCTTCTTGGCCTCGTGACTCACTATCGTGAGTCTTGATTTCTACCCTTAATTAACTAATAGCCATAGTCAGGCACTTGTTATTTGTTGTATGCATTAAAGTTAAGAGATCTCTAGCTATATAATTTTATGGCACCTAGGGCTGTGCCTAATATGCCGGCATAATTTTGGGAATAATAGGAAGTGAGGAATAATAGGGCAAATTTAAATAATGCTACACTATAAACCTGCTATAAACTATCTAAAGTACGAAACGCTCACTTGTAAACTCTCTATAGTATCTCTGATATCAAAGTTAAAAACGCTGCTGCAAAATCTTTGATTTATGTAAACTTAAACCCACAATCAAATATTTCTTTTACCCATGACAACTTCAAATGCTGTAGACGGCCTATTCTTGCACATTAATTTTAAGGTAATAAATGTCATGTCGTGTACTTAATACGTAAGTAATTGTTTAAGGCAAAAAGTGATTTTTATTGTAGGAATAATAGGGAATAATTTTGGATTAATAGGTGATGTTTAAAAGAAATTCTCAAAAGAATACGTAATAGGTAAAATTAAAAGCACAATAGGTACAGCCCTAATGGCACCATCCTGTTTTAAAGTTATCATTATGTAGCCAGCACAAGTATCAACACAGCAAGTAATATGTACACACTTTACACAATATACATAGCTACGTCATATAGCTATGTGTAATATTGCGTTAGTCGGTTCTTCAGTTTGGATGTAACCAGTTTATTCTGTTTTTTTGTGGCTGTGGAGCAACAGCTGCTGACTTGCATTTATATGGGCAAGTGATCCTCTTCAGTAATCTCATCATTGGCTCTCTGACTTGTTTGAAGTATAGTCCATAAACAAATGGGTGAAAGAGAAGGGTGAGGAAGCCTACATTGTGTACTAACACATACTCCATGATTCCTTTGTAAACTGTAGGGGACTCTAGAAATACTGTTGGAACATACAATAGAGGATACAGCATCCCAATGGACGAACTTCCCAACACTATTACCAATAAAGTGGTTATTGGCTTGAGATGTTTCTTAAGAGTAACTTCTTTCTTCTTTAAGGCATTAAGTTGATCATTATCTCTACTGTTACCTCCTGATAGCTTGTTCTCTTCTTGTATCTGCTTGTGAACTTGATAGGCTTTGATGGTGAGGTAGATATTCAGAATGGCTGTGAGGAAGCAAGCCAAGAATATTGGTAATATGTGAGTTGTGAAACTCTCAGGCAAAGACCCATCATTTAAACGACATACACCAAATTTAGCTACTTTAGTAAAGCCCTTGGGATTGAAGAGATTATGAGTGAAAAGCGCAACAGCCAATACCCATTTGGTAGTGATTATACCAAACACAACTTGGGGTTTCATTATCTGACGATATCTCAATGGGAAGGTGATAGTTATCACTTTGTCAACTGAAATCATCAAGAATGTGATGTTTATAATAATGGATGGAAAAAGCAAAAATATAAACACATTGCAACCAATGAAATCTCCTATGCCAGTAAAATAACCAATTACCATTGTACCAGTAAGCAGTAAAGTCATCAGTGCACATATCACATCAGTTGCCATCAAGCGAGCAACATAGATGTTATGTATCTTGTGTAAACTTCTTGTAGTTTTGATTGTGATAATAACCCAACCAGCCATTAATACAGTGATAACTGTGCAAATAGCCTTGAACCCCAAGGAGAGGTAAGCTAAATATGCTGGAAGGTGAACAGTGTCGTCATCAGCTGTTGTAGTCTCCTGATTACTCCCAGAATGATCACCAGACATCTGATCAAGTATATCTTGCTCCTCCATCATACAACAGTTACATTATAGCACTAATGTCACACCAGAGTGACCTACGTAGCTACTCATACTGTACAGTTATTCCAGTGAATGTGCTAAACATCACAATGTATTTGTGTGCATGTACATAGCTGCAAATGCATTGACGTATGTAACAATTGAAATGTTTGTGAATTACAGAAATCATTTCATGGATTTGAATTAACTTCTTCATGGCTCAAAAGCCTCAAATATATAATAATTCTGTAAACATGTCTAAGTGTAATGGCTTACTGTGATGTGGGATGTTTAAGGATTAGTTTATACCAGCTACCAATGATATACCTTATAGTGGAAAAGTTTGGCAGCGATAAAGTTTGGCGAATTTACTCTTACAAAGTTTTGGCTGAGGAAAAGTTTGGCGAATGGATAGATCAAGTCAAAAAAATCATTCCGAGGCACACGTAACGGTGCTTTGCTTCATTTTATGCAGAGCTGTGCAATAATAATCCAGATAAATAGATTATCAAGGTATTAAGTCCATTATCGTGACAAAGATATTTGTTTTTATTATCAAGATAATAGCAAGAGTTCATAATAGGTTAGGGAGAGTATCAAACTTCGCTATACCCTATGAAAAATAAGCCCGTAAAGTATTTCCAGATATCCCTGTGTTTTTGCGTAATCATGAAAAGAACTTTGTGTGGTCCGCATCAAATTGTGTACGTAGATACGCCATCAAGACGCGTACGTGTAAGCCACCATGACGCATGAAGAAAGAACCGGTAATGATGAAATGCTACGTACTTGGTGACGCCATTGGTGCCACGTTGTTTGATCGAACCCATAGGACTTTACGGGTTCATTTTTCATAGGGTATAGCAAAGTTTGATACTCTCCCTTATGAGATGGACAGATGGCTTTTCAGCTTTATATACGTAATAGATAAAAAAGAAAAGATGATAATTATCTTGATAAATAATGATAGAGTATTATGCACGTTTTCTGTTCTAAAATTGCTCTGTATACTAACACACCTGTATGTTTTGTGTAGTGTACAGTAGTATCTGGGAATTTACTATTATCAAGAGTTCATAATAGGTTTACTTATAGTCTCCTAAGCCTATAGCTACCTAGTCTCGTATGCCTACCTGTAGTCTCCTATGCCTACCTATAGTCTCCTATGCCTATATACCTATAGTCTCCTATGCCTATATACCTATAGTCTCCTGTGTCTACCTAGTCTCCTACGTATATGCCTATACACATAGTCTCCTATATACCTAGTCTCATATGCCTACCTATAGTCTTTAGTTACAATGTTTACTTATGACACCTTGTAAAATTGCGTAGCCCCTAGGGCTTGTCTGTTTACACTGAGGTTTCTTTGTTTAATTAACACCCTGTAGTAGGCTGTACCAGCTTAACTATAGGTTAGCCAACTGAGTTATTATGCTGTATAATAGCGCTGAAGCCGCTGGTGCAGACAAACTTGTCTATCTGCTGCATCCCTTGCTTGTGTTGACTTCACTCAGAAAATCAGATGCTTAAGCGCACCAATGCATTTTTGAAGGACACACCCACTTATCGAGTAACAACGGTTAGCTACCCTGTACAGGCCTACAGATATGACAGAGTTATCGACTTGACGTGAAAAAATGCAGACGTCGTGGCGTTTTTGTGGCATTTGTGCTCTATGGATTCAGGATGGTTTCTTAAAAGGAAAGTGATCCAAATAATGGCTACTTCAAAGAATGATAACATGCCAATACATTGTCACCAAATAGGTTAGCGATAAAAGCACCCGATAGGACCTAGAAAATAGCGACTTGTATGCCTGAATACTGCAAAGTGTAAGCTGGTTCATCTCTAAGTCTGATTTTTGATGAATAGTTTTTAATGGTTATACAGCTTATAGCTGCCATCTTTCACAAGTGCTAAGCTTATTGCACTCTTCCTCTAATATTGTAATACCTATGTAACCGTTTTCCAGTGAATGTAATAAATTCTGTTGCTCGAAACAGCCATGGTAAGATCATGAAGTATGTAGGACTTACGTAAGTACGTAATATTCTTTACTATCAACACTAATTCTTGAAATTGGTGCAAAGTAGCAGACAATTGATGAATTGTTTAGCCTGCACGGGCCGTTTCCACAGTTTTGTAGTGGGAATATATATTATTTTGCAGTCTCCTTGGCTACCCATTGCAGTGATTTGTTCTCGCAATTTGTTTGACTGTACAAACAATTTGTTTAACAATCATTTTTGCTATATAAGGTAAGATTAAATTCCAGTACACTAACTATAAGTGCTAAATTATTCTTCAACAACATGGGCAATGCTAAAAACAAGAAAAATCCTAATGCAAATCGTGGAAAATATCGAAAGAAACGATTTGCAACTGCAACACCTGTCAATAGCATCACTGAAATTAGTATAACTGAGAACAGAGTAATTAACCTGGAAATCTTAAAATGCACTTGCAGGAGCTAACACAGCCGGCATATAGTGACATGTCAATCCTGCCAAGACAAAGCTCTGCAAAGCTAGTAGGGCACTATGAAAATGTATGGCTTCTGTTGTATCGCATAGGTTATCATAATCACTATTTCAAATCAGTACAACAGAATCATACAACACGTGTACAGTAATAATAGGTACTCTAATTAACGCACACATGATGTCACAGTCTCATACACTACAGCTTCCATAATTTATGCACTTTAAAAACACATATTACAATAAACAAAAGCCAACTGAAATGCATTGGTAACACTATAATGCTAAGCAAAAACACCCTGGGTATAAAAAAAGTGCAAGGCCAATCAGAAGCAGCATTGTAAACAGGTAGGTATGTGCAACCAAAAACTTCAGTTGATATCAGCTGAGGCCAAGAAGTTAGCTACTTATCAAAAATCTTTTTAACTACTTGAATGGGATATAATAGTTTTTCACAACTATGGTTAAAAAGATTTTTGATAAGTAGCTAACTTCTGGGCCTCAGCTGAAGTTTTTGGTCTCACATACCTGTGTACAATGCTGCTTCTGATTGGCCTCACACTTTTTTTACATCCAGGGTGTTTTTGTTTAGCATATCACTACTTTTTTGGAAGTATGAACAGATGTTATTACTAGCAAGCAGCAGTCACTTGTACTTGCTTAGCACACAATATTGTAAATTAAACTTTGAAGCTTAACTTTGAATGTATATCTGAAAGTTTATGCAAATCATTTGAAGGGGGTCCAAGTTATGGCAACTATCAACCTGCAGTGTAATAGTCTTTCTCAAATGCATTCAAGTGTTTATTTCAGGCTGAAAATAGTTTGACAGGTAGAGCATACATAGGAGAAGTGCTGATACAAGTTTGGCTGAATAAAGTTGTTCTTTTTGATAGTAGTATAAAGTTGTTTTAAGCTAATATTCTTACTTTTATAAGCTTTGCTATCCACATAGCATGCCCACTTTTATAACTGAAGCACTCCATCTTTTTAGTACGTATATACAGCTGGTTAAACAGCTTTTACTGTGATGAACAAATAACACAGTAACAGCAAATCATATAGCACCTGGTTTTTTAGATTGTAAAACGTCAACTTTTTAATTTTATTTTCTTCACTAATAGCAACTAATTTAAGGTGTTTAACTGTGCTGAAATAATATATATCTGTGCACAACATTTTGAATATTTAGCACCTTATAACTATACACAGTTATACATTGATGTATGTAGAATATATTCAGCTAAGGCTAAAATGTTTGATATCAACTAAGACCCAACTTTTAAAATGAATATAATTATTAGTACATACATATTAACAAAATTATTTACTTTGATGAAGTTTACAGGCTGTTTTCACAACTTCATGTGTATTTGAATGGTTTATTGTAGCCCTTTAGTATCTCCCTGATAGCTATTACATTTAGTAGATACATGTATTAACTACTAGAGTCATGATGTGCTTGATAATTTTTTTAGGGAACCTCAAAAATCTAAAGAAAATTCAGGAGATGCTTGTGACACCAATATTGAGAATAATGATGTGATGTCAAGTGAGTACATTACAGAACATTAAGATTCTTATGTGTCAATAACTGTATGTAAAATTATAACTACAAAATGTATGCTATGTATGTTAATTAATCTTGGCCTTTCATGCTGCACTATTCACCCACTGATTAGGACAAGCCCAAGTCCAGCAAATTCTTTCAACCACCTTTTTTAATTCAAAATTTTTTAAAACTCCGGTTTGTTTACTTTTTATAGCATACTGTAGTATGGCTAAAAACTACAGTACCGCTCACTTTAAACTTGACACACACGTGTGTGTGCACGCATGCATGCACACGTTTAACGCGTGTAAAAGTGAATAATTTGGCGTGTATCGTCAGTGCTGCACGCGAATTTGGCGTGCGCACAAATGCACGCGGAACACTAGACATGCACGACACAAATATTCCCGCTACGTGTACACGTTTTGCCAACTAACACGCGTGGCACTCTAGACGTGCACCAAACTAATATGCCCGCTACGTGCGCACGTTTTGCCATCTAACACGCGTAGCACTCTAGACGTGCACCAAACTAATATGCTCGTTACGTGCGCACGTTTTATCATTACACATGCACGTACAGTATATTGGCATAGGAAATGCAGCTGGTTCACGTCACAATATTACAGATCCTACAGTACAACAGCACCCGACAGCATTATCAGACAACTGACCAATCAGCTGATTGAACCCACTGATCACGTGCCTTTGCCATATATTAAAACCACACTTACCAGAAATTCATTTCTTAAAAATGGCGAGGATGAGTCTAGAGACGAGGAAGAGGGTGCTAACCTTGGATATGCCATAATCTTAACAGTAACGCAGCAGTGCAGGATAGATGTGCAACACGGCTGAATGGCGACTCAAAGTATTAGAATACACGTGTCCACTTGTGTAATTCCGTAACTCGCCGTAAATTTTTGTTATTTACTCAAAATTGAAGATACTATAATTTTCCATAATGTAGTAACTATGGTGTGAACTACTCGTGTACGGCAAGGACAATAATGGAACACGCGAAATCTACTGTGTACAGTGTATGGTAAGTCTCGAGAGTCATACACGTGTCTAAATGCACGAGTGCAGTTCATGTAAACAGTTAATGCATGAGTGTTCTTTTCGTGCACTGAACTTTGCACTCGTGCATAATATGCACGTGTGCAGTTCAAGTTACACACGCCAACAAAATGAACATTTCGTGCATGCACGCATGCAATTTCCAATGGTAATACATCATGGGTCTGTCGTGCGCACGCGGAAAATGTTGCGGGCATTTTTGAAAACGTGTCAAACTGTGCAGTTGCTGCACGCATGTGTCGTCAAGTTTAAAGTGAGCGGTACTGTATAATCCTATGGAGTAAAAGTGAAAACTGAGCCCCTATTCTGCTGCCTATGTCTAAAGAATTGGTTTGCTACATGTGCCACGCCCACCTTTAAACATACTCATTTAATCATGGTACTAAGCAAATCGACTTGTACTGTGAAAGAAAGGACTAGTCTACTCATAGCCAAACCATTTTAGGTCGTTTATCGATGTTCCGATGATAATTAATTAAGTGCCTGATGTATTATGGCCACATAATTTACCTCCGGCACTTATAAATAGAACATCGATAAGTAGCTGGCGCATAAAATTGGTCTGGCTATGAAAGATTATGGAAGGACTAACAACCATGCAGCTCCTATAACGCGTTGGTTCAGGCAGGGTGAATTGTATAAGCATGCACCTATTTATTGTTATATGTTAACACCTCAATTGTGCAAAATGTTGACGCCTTTGTAAAATGTCAACACCCTTTGTCGAGGAGGATCAATCGATGAAGAAGATAGACAGGCTATGGCACTGAATGAGTATGACAATCGGAATAGCAAAGGTTTGTGCCGATGGAAATAACATTTATTTTCAGAAATATTGAAGGCTATACATCCAGCGGTTTAGGCCCTAGGTCATTTCCTGTTGACAGGCTGGCTGGCAGGCAGGCTGGCAGACAAAAATCCTTAGTTTTTGAAATTTTTCAGCTGGCCAAGTTAGCAACATTGCTACTTTGAACAAAGGTTGTACCAATAGAGCTATAATTGGTTTTTCACATTCTGATTGGTTGTTTTTCAAGACGCATATTTTTCAGAAGCCATATATTTTCATGGTGATCCCTACTATCAAGTATGTACTACCGTACTTAATGATAATACGATAGTGCTTTAATCCCCGTACACTTTTAACAGGGCAGAATATAAGTGATTATCAAAATATTGGCCGTGTACATTCATTGACAACTGATTCACCATCAACCAAACAGTGGACAAATTCTTCTGCAGAGGCTCAATTTACTGGTGCTGTGCCTCCAGTAGTTAATTTGACTAAGTTACTAACTGGTTTGGAACCTGAAGAATTTAAACTAACAGAAGATATAGTAATTACTGCACTTAATGATCATTTATTAGAGGATTTTATTGTATCACATGATCATTTAAATATTCTTGAAACGCTTGGAGAAGGTGAGTTTATAACAATTAAATTATAATTTGTAAGTGTTAGCTATACATATTTACTGTAATGAATATTATAAACATCCTGGCTGCATGTGAGGCAGCACTGTAGCTAAGTGGTGGCAAGTCATAGGGAAGTCCATGAAGAAAGAATCCATATGATGTATAGAAACTACCATAATATATATTGCAAAGTTTGGCAATGCAAAAGTTAGAGAAATTTGATGAATGACTAGTGATTTGTCAAAGCTTTTCCTACCAACCTTTCTGTTTTTCCTGTGAAGCCACAATCAATTCATCATAGTTTTGCTTGTCAAAGTTTCAATACACAGTTCTTCCTTCCCATGCAAACTTTTGCAAATAAATCTGTGAAATGTCATAATATATGTGATTTATTGTAACAACAATTTTTAAATAGTGTATAATAGAACATTACGTAGGTCAACTAACTAGGTAGGTCACTAGCTAGGCTTAATTTGGAGGATAGATGGGCAGCCCAGAAGGTCACAGGGTGAGCTACTAGTTACCCAATGTAAATTTTAGTGAGTCAAGGTACAGGTAACTGATGATACATGTAGGCTTTCCTTTTGCATGGTCTCTAACTCAGTTGAGCAGCTTTACTGCATCCATTTTCCTCCGAATTTATACAGAAGAAACATGTAGTATACTAAAGCATTAGCATGAGCAAGTATATAATAAATATTGACTGGCCAGTGAAAATAATGAGTATCCTAATAGTAGCATGAGCAATGTAATGAGCACTGCACAATGAGCGACAAGTAATATAGCAAACGTGAGCAGTGAGCATGCCTAGCAAGTGTAGCATAAGCTACTAAACAATATATCACACAACATAACATGACAAGAGCTATGGTAGTCATAGCATAATGTTGTTAATGATTTTTGTCAGGATTATTTGTGCCATTGGGGTCCCATGCAGACTGATAAGAGGCATCTGTTCTGAAGCATCATAAATGTATGTAAGATTGGAAGGCATCACTTCTCTGAGGGTCTTTGATGAGCCTAGCTGGAAAACCAGCTGGAGCTGCTGTGGTAGCAACACCCATTCTAAAACTACATATGGCTGGCATTTACGTATATTTGGTTTGTTGCTGTAGGCTATGAGGTGCTAATGTCAGGTGTTGACGTGTAAGAGAGGAGAACTAAAAAGAGGTGTAGCAATGGCAGCATGACGAGTCATAGATTGAATTGGGCAGGTAGATGTGCCTGTGGCAGAGATGATTATAGTGTGGCCTTGTCAAAATGGATAAGATTATATCAGATCAGGCTACAGTATTGAGGCGAATATGATTAAATCCTTTCCATGTTCCCTTCATTAGTTCAAACAGCTGGTGGAGGAAAGTGCTTCTCAGCTGGATTATGGGATAATTTTCCAGCCAGTGGCTCAAGTTCCTTCTTTCAACATGAGTGTCTGCCAGCCCATAATGATGTTGTTTGCTGCAGGTTTAACAACTTATTCTGCAGCAGTCGCATCTCCCAAGGCTACTGAGTCGAGTTCCAGGCCCAGAAAAGTAAGACACGTGGATGGACCTTTTCTGCTACCAGCAATCCCAGTTCAGCAAATATTTCCAACATATTATTTCCACAGGATTCTTGGTCTGGTCTAATTAGTAAGAAATTGCCCAAGTAATGTAAGCACATTAAAAAAAGCTAAGAGAGGAATCAGCATATTCCCTGCTGGTGCTCTGGGCAACCTCACATTAGCATTTTATGGTTTCTTGATAGCTAGTTTGCAACCTCAAGCCTCTTATGGCCAAACATTCAGCTCAACAGAGATCATAAAGTCCTAATTTTTATACAGCAATCAATGACAAGTGAATTTTGTTACTGTTCTTACAAAGAAAGTGCAACATTCCCATCTAGTTACAAGGTACGTATGAACGTAAGTATCTATGTGTATAGATGGAGAGTGGACGCTGCGTGTCAAGTACTCTATAGCCTACCGGCACGTGTCCATGCAGTGCACTCATATTACAAGTTCATCTCAATTCGTAACGGGTACATATTTTCACTATTCACAAGCAGTAAGATATCATCAGTTTCTCATGCACACGCAAACCGTTGTAAGTCTTTTGATATTCATGTGGTGCGTGTGCCATTATACACGTGAGTTTTTATTAAAGTTTAAATCAAGCTGTACCGTATACTGCACAAGTCAAGCAATCTTCAGGGTTAAACAAATACATTAGTTTACTGGAGAGAAACTTTTATGCAGCAGGACAAAAGTTGCCATAACTCCGAGAAAAATTAAATCATTTGCATAAAATTTCAGACACACAAACTACATTAAATATGCCAAATTTTTAAAGAAATTGTGATACCCGAGTTTGTCAAACTTAACCTTTAATTAAATATTGGTTCATCTGTGTCATAAAATACTGAACAACCATCAACTACAAGTAAGCAAATAGCTACTTGCCATCCACGATGATCCTGGCCATTGTTTGGTACCTGCACCCAAAGCACAGTGATTTATATACTACGTATTTTACAAAATAACATCAAGGTTATAGCTGTATATACATACATATATACATGCATGCATCCATCTGTTTATGATGTAGCTAGCTATAATTATACGTATATACGTAATTGCATGTACTAATAGCTATATTTGCTGTGATTCTTGTTCCTACGTACCTACTACCTCCTCTGGTATAAAACCAGTATAAAGCTTCTTGTCAGGACCTAAAAACTGTTTATGTACAAAAAGTAGTGATATGCTAAACAAAAACACCCTGGCTGTAAAGAAAGTGTGAGGCCAATTAGAAGCAGTAATGCGAATGGTTATAAGTGATCAAAAACTTTGATATCAAGTAAGGTCAACAAGTTATAACCTTTTATTAAAAATCTTTTTATTTGAATGTACAATAGTTTACAGGGCATCTTCACGTTTTGTCACTTGGCCGCCTTTTTTGTACCATCATTATTTATAAAGGTGGCCAAGTGACAAAGTCAATCATAGTTGTGAAGATGCCCCGTAAACCAATGCATGCCATTCAAGTTATATTACAATTTTTTAGTCACTTATAACCATTTACAATACTCCTCCTGATTGGCCTCGCACTTTTTTTACAGCCAGGGTGTTTTTGTTTAGCTACATAATACATACATATATGCAAATATTCGTACATACAAACAGAATCTTATATTAGTGCCGCACCTGGTGCACAATTATTTGTCAATCGCTAATGCAGTCGATATGGAATTGTGGCCAAGGTCTGTATGCAATGACAGTACACCATGGGATAAAAAAGTAAGACCAATCGAAAGCTTTAACTTTCTTCAAAACAAATTGGAAGATTTATGAATTGAATTTGATGAGCAAGAAGAGTTAACAAATCTTACAAAAATGATTAGCTTGACACTTGGCCTCTTACAATTCCAACTGTCTTAAAAAGGTGGCCAAGTGTCAAGCTAATCATTTTTGTGAGATTTGTTAACTCCTCTTGCTCATCAAATTCAATTCATAAATCTTCCAATTTGTTTTGAAGAAAGTTAAAGCTTTTGATTGGTCTCACTTTTTATCCCATGGTGTACTATAATTGCATACAGACCTTGGCCACAATCCCATATCAGTCCTTTTAGTTACTGTTCTTGGCCACACCATTTTTTACACCTGAGGTGTTTTTATTTACTGGATATCACATCTTATCATGGTAATATGTTACTTTCCTCCATGAGAAGGGCATCGAGTTTTGACAAGACTTTCCATAATTATGGTCAGTGCTTGAAATAAGCAGAAAAATATGCTAAGACAGACTGTCCGAACAAAAGTGATTTTGATCAGACAATTATGCAATTTGCTAAGACAGTAGCATCCTGTCAGATGCTTTAACATGTCCCAAGTATTGAACAGTGCTGAGGACTGATGATTCCTTAACTTTGAAAGCAAGTTTAAGAATGAGTGATTTTAAAGTAGTTCTGAAACACAATTTTCTGCTTGGACATTTTGTCCGATCAAAACCAAAAATGTTCAGACAAACATCAATTTTGGTCGGAAAATGTCCAATGTCCGACCACTTTTCAAGCACTGTATGGTGTACTTCAAACATAGCTAGCAGCACAATGATTCTGCCTATACATATAAAAGTGATATGATGTACAGTAGACCATCATGTGACTACCTAACTGCCAGCATTTCAAAGCAGGTACATTTTTAACAACAAATTAAGCAAACTGGATGGAGTAAAGACATATGTTCTATAAGTTGTTTATATATTTATTATTTAGAGCATCTTCAATCTCCATTAATTGCGTGATGAAGAACCACGTTACCTCATAGTCCATAGTCTGGTGTATATAATTGTCACAAACAAATTATTGCATGTCATTATGATTATTATATAATTTCGTTATGCAACTCCGTTCACTGACTGTGCTATATAGCTATGGTTGTTCATTGACTTTCTTTCCAGTGAAAAGCTGTTGCCTTAACCAGTGGATCTTGAACACATACAGAACATACATAGTAATCACAAACAGCCTCCCAAACTTGATCACATGCGCACGAGGGCAGTCTTGCAGTTGCACGGGTGTTAAGGATACTGGAAACTAACCAATAGTGTAGGAAACATACGTAGCTGGCATACTCTCTATACAATCAGTTACTGTAGACTCTGATCATGCTTTCAACAAGTATATCACGTGACGGAAAAATCAAAATTACCTGGCAGTCTAATGCGCATTATATTGGAAATAGGCGCGAAGGTGAAAAATTACCATCAACCTTCACAGAACACTTTCAAACTAACAATTAGTACTGTAAGAAGCTAATAACAACATTTTTCGCTATCACAAAGTTTAAAGGATTTCTAAAATTGAAATTCTGGGATCGAATTTTGATGGACAACATTCAAGATTGAGCAATAAAATACTTTTATTTGTTTAGTAAACATTGAGAGCAATGCTAATGGAAGTTACAAGTTATAGTTATATCCCAGTATGAGTGGGTTATCTTAGTTATACCCAAGTCCGAGGCGAAACCCAAGTCCGAGGCGAAGCCGAGGACGAGGGTAATAACTAAGATAACCCATGAGTGTACTGGGATATAACTGGCTTCTATCCCGGTGAATACTCTGGTCTTTTAGCTAGTTTTCTTTGTCAATTCTTATACATTCGTTCAGGAACAACATTGCAAAAGTAGCCTATAATATCGCTACAACTATCCCTATCAATTATAAACTAGGTTATACAATACCTGAAATAGTTTTGCTGCTATTTTAAGCTGAAAATCTTGCATCTGCATCACGTAACCATTGACAACGGGTGTATAAGGTAGTTAAACCCCAGCGCACTGGGGTTTAACTACCATATACACCCTGGTGGCTTCTTTGATCTGCCCATGCACCGGGATAGAAGCAATTTATAAAGGATTCAGGTAGCCAGTAATTGTTATAAGCACCCATAAGTTTGCCCACAACCTGTAATGAAATAAACCAGATGAAGGAAACGAACAAAAATTTTTCATAATGCAGACCACAGAAACCATATAACCATATCTCTGGATTCCCTGTATCAATAGAGGTGAAATTTGTTAGTGGTTAATGGAAGGCTGATTGTTAAGTGGCACCAATAAAGAAGTGATTGGAGTTGCGGAAAGGTTAGTTTTGTTTCCATTTTTTTGACACTTTTGCTATGTGTAAAAGACTCTCAGTAGTCATCGCGTGGGCGGTTTTTCTTGGCCACGTGACTCACTACCATGAGTCTTGATTATATACCACCATACAATATACCAGCTGTATGCACGAGGCATCCTTATGTATACCTAGTTTGTGTGAGGAAGCTGGGTATTGTCAAATCCAGTTATGCACATGCATTGATTATTAAAAAATTAAATGAGGATTCTTGAAGAATAAAATCAAGGGCATTTGCATATTTTGGCTGCACCAGAAAGATTAATGTGATAGTGGTGAGATTAGGGATGGCAAATGTCTTAGAATTATTCTTTCACACTTTCATTCTTTAATAATCAATGTATGATTCTCAAGCTCTTTCTTGAAATTGTTGCTCTTTAACTTGTTTCCATAACTTTTTTGATCTCTAACTCGTTACCATTTTGATCACTATTTAAAAGAAAATTTGTTTGTTTATGTAGACTTCATGTCTTAATTTTTAGTAAGGTCTACATTTTAATTAAATTGGTTTGCAGGTGCTTTTGGAAAAGTGTTTCGTGGATCCCTTACCAATGAAAGTGACCAAACTGTTGAGGAAGTTGCAATAAAAACAATTAAAGGTAATTAGTTCAGTGTATCCACATACATATGTAGTATGATACATATGTGAAAAAGTGTAAGAAAACAACCTTATCAGCAAATTCAGTTTACCAAACTTATTATAACTATATTGATTGGTAATATCCAATTTATAATTCAGATGGCCAATATTTTAAGCCAGTACTAATTGTTATTGTAATTGAAAATGAACCATAAGCAAAGCAGTTTCAATAATTTTAATTACACCATAAATTATCACAAAATTCCTAAATAATTCATCCTCAATTCCTGATTCTAAAGCTATCAATACCACTATGTTAACCAGGTCACCTAATGTACGTATAAAAACAAATGATTGATACATGCATACAATATTTATATTCCGCTTTATTTAGAATATAATAGTATGGATGAACTAAACTTGTTTATCTCTGAGAGTGTCATAATGAAGAATTTTAAGCATAAAAATGTTCTTGGTTTAATTGGAGTGTATGTTGGAGTACAAGATGATATAGCAGCTCCTTACATTATCTTACCTTATATGGCTAATGGAGACTTAAAGGAATATTTACAACACAAGCGAAGTGAAATAGAGAATAATCCAGAATCACTATTTGAAGTATGCATGCATATTATATAGCTATGTAGTATGTATGTACATAGTATCTTGGTGTTAAAATACATATCTGCATGAACTTTTGAATAGGCTTCAGTTTAACAAGGTAGAAGTTTCCACTAAAGAAGTGCATAAGCAACAATCCTCCTTTAAAACTTAAAAATTCTACTTAATCCCAATAAATTATATGTAAATGGTAGAACATTTGAACATTCATTCGTTGAAGTAACTTTCAACAGATGTTTTACTTTACCCGCACCTAGTTTCTTGAAATTACTTTTGTTCGGGAAGTTGGTATGCATGTTTGTTTGTGTGTGTGTGTGTGTGCCCCCAGGTTATTAAAAAGTATTCACATGAAATGAAGCCTGAATAGCCAATCAAACAAGTCCTGCTGCTTTTCAGTTTCTTTATATAGTTTCTAGTTTCTAGTTTCTTTCATTTCACAATAAAAAACGTTTAACCAGCTGTACATTACTAACAAGACGGAGAGCTTCAGTTTTAAAAGTGAACGTGCCACGTAGGTAGCGAAGCTTATAAAGGAAGACTGGCCTATAATGTTACAGTAAGAATTTTGGCTTAAAATAATTTTAAACTATTTATAATATAGTTTATAGTCATTTTAACATTTGTTCACTTTATTAATAGAAAATAGAACACTGTAACACAATCTCTGCACAAGAAGTGTACAGAGATACATAGTATCACAACAAAAGTTGAAATTTAATTTTCAACCTCTTTTCTGATTCAGAACCTTTGAAATTAAACTACGTAATTGCTTAAAACTTCTGTAATTACCATGGTTACTAAGTTAATATGTTACCATCTAAAAACCAGGCACTGTGTAAGTGTTAAACCACTGTTAATCAACTGCTATACAATGTATTAGTTAATGACGTCACAAGTATGTCACGTTAGCTAAGACTCATCACTAAGGAACACATAGCAACACATACAAATTTAATTCTTTTGTTTAAACCGGCTTTATACTCCAGTACTTTTGTGATAAGAAACAAACCATTAAATTTTGAACATTCATCCAGCTCCACACATACGTAGTGTACTGTAGCTGGAGAAATGCATAATCAATAAACCGAAACATAAACTTTTTTACAGCCAGGCAGTTTCTGATTAGCACGCTGGTATAATTGTATAGAAACTTCTTTAAAAGATTTTAGGACTAAGGATCTCTTTTACACAAAGTAGCTAGTGTAAAATATCAATTAACCAGCGGAAAATACTTTAGGCAGTTAAAATATCTTATAGAATGCACAATGGTTTTAATACAAGTAGAATATATATGCAGGACATAATATTCTCATTAAATGAATTTATAATTAATAATTACAGCCTCAAATATTTTGCACAAAATCAATTATCATATCTCGCATCGTTTATCATTTCCCACAGGCTATAATATACCAATTCTCAAGTCGACCCAGCCAGCAGTACATTGATTATCATAGTAGTAAAGATTGATTTTATCATTCAAGTAAAGATTTTTAATAAAAGGTAACTTCTTGCCACATAGAGGCGTGACCTTTTTGGAATAAGCGTACTGGCTGTTGAAACGCCCAATATAAGTTGTTGCGCGTCGATAGAGATATATCCAGGTGTGTAATGACTACTTTATTAGTTACGTACATTAGCTTGTTGGCACAGATGTTAGCTTATCAGCATACATACATGCTAGCTGCTTTAACCTCATTATTAACTACCACGAGTTGTTAGTTTATTCAAGTTATGTGTATTACCTTAAGTAATATACCAAACTTAGATTTAGCAGCCAGTTGACACTGTCTAACAGTGCAGTCACTTATCATTAGTGTTTGCACTAATAGAGAGCATCAATCAAAATTTTGTAGTTGCAAAGAAAAGTTTTATAATAATAGCTAGCTACTAGCTGCATAGCTACGTATAATTAAGGTACAAAACAGACAGACATAGTATAGATCTATAGTAACTCTTATATTGCTTGATTTCTTTTCTCAGTTGCATGGATCACTATTATAGCTACTGCAAAAAGTACTGATATGCTATACAAAAACACCCAGTGTGTATACAAGTTGATGTATTATCATCTAAAAACCGAGTGCTGTGTAAGTTATAACCACTGTTAAAACTTAATCAATGCATTCTAATAGCAATTAATGACGTCACATGAGCAAAGACTCATCACTAAGGAACGCATAGCAATGCATACAAATTTAATTGTTTTGTTTTAAACCAGCTTTATACTACAGTACTTCAGTGATAATTTGTTTTAAGCCAAAATTCTTACTGTAACACTATAGGTCAGTCTTCTTTTATAAGCTCCACAACCTGCACAGCACGCCCACTGTTAAAACTGAAGCACTCCGTCTTGTTAGTAATGTACAGCTGGTTAAATGGCTTTTACTATGAAATGAATGGCTAACAGGGCATTACCTTGCTCTTCTTTGGTAATAACTCACGACGTGCTTCGTTACTAAGGCCCTGCCCATCAGTAATATCAATAGCAAGTGTCATAATATAAAGAAACTGAAAGGCAGTAGGACTTGTTTGATTGGTTATTCAGACTTCATTTCACGTGAATGGTTTTTAATAGCCTGAGGGGCGGACACACACACACACACACACACACACACACACACACACACGCATACCAACTTCTGGGATGAAAACAATTTCAAGAAACCAGGCACGAGCCAAAAGCAAGGCCAAGTCGGAAGCAACAGTTTTACTGTTATTATTATTATACAGATACATGTGACTAAAAGGTATGGTCAGGGGCGGATCCAGGGGGTCATAGGGGTCAGATGACCCCCTTCCTGAACCATATCAGGAAGTCAAAACAATGATATATTGGTATAAAATACTAAAATGTACTATTTCTGGAGTTAAGTGTTACTTCACTACTTTATAAATAACCTATATATACCTTCTATGGGGTTGCACCCACCACTCCATATACGTATGGTCAGAAAGTTCTTGTATTTAACATACGTATGTTCAAAATCTTGCATTACCTATGATTTTGGTGTTTTAAGAACACAATACCCTATAGCTTCAGACCCCTGCTTCAAAGATCCACCTTTATATGTGATCCGGCATGAGAAAACCAGGCTTATGTGCACAAAATACATCTATTCATATTATAGTATGTATCTTCATTACTGTACAAGATTTACAAAATCTGCAAACTGCATTAGATTCTCTATGAACAGCTGCATAAATGGATAAAATTGTGCTGGAATCCCATGTGCATTTGTGAAGTTATTTAATTTTGAAATTCACAAATGTGGTCAAATTTTGTGTGCACATAAGCCCTATTTTCTCATACCGGGTCACATATTTTGACCCCCCCTTTAGAAAATCCTGGATGTGCCCCTGATGGTATCAGGTAGAGGTCAAGGCCTTTTGAAATAAACAGCAACCAATGTAGTGACAAATTAACAAAAGACTAATGTAAGATTGTAGTCAACATTTATTCAATACCAATTATGGGCTATCTAAATACTTGTGTTTTTCAATCATCACAAGATCATGAACTGAATTTTGATGTACAACAGTTTAACAGTTTACAATTATCACAAATATGATTAGCTTGACACTTAGCCACTTTTGTGCACCTCTTGCAATCTCATGCCATACTATAATCTCTTTGGTAGTCTTACATGGCCGGACCACTGTTTAGTGTAGATCATCATTACTTATGTATAGTGTGATAATATCCCTCAAGTCCTGATTGGCAAACTAAATACAGGTATGTTTTAAAATTCTTCTGTACAGATAATATTTTAGTTTTCAAACATGCTGAATATGAGTTTCGGCATGTTTGTTTCTTTTATATTAAGAGACCTACGTATACTTCTTTTTTGCTTAATCTATTCATAACAAACTTATGTATACAACAAAAGCATACCATTCTTCATTGTATTTAACAAAGTTACTGCATCATTATGGTACTACCAATGCATTTCAGTCAGTTTTTTTGTTACAGCTTGTTGTAAGGTGGTTTTTAGAATTGCAAAAACTGGAAATAATGGTGTTTATATGGATCCCTACTACTAAGTGCTACCATACTTAATGATTATCTAGGCCAAGCAAAGCTAATTGCTTGATTCCCATTTTCAAAAAGATGCTAGCAGCCGGTTGTTATTCATTTTTCATTACAGATGAAAACCTTGGGGAAAAGCTGAAACAAATCAGTCGACACAAAATTTTGCAAATGCATACCATGACAATAAGGGGGAAGGGGACTTTCAAAAATCCTTGTGTGCAGAAATGGGAATCAACTTTACTTGGCCTTACCCTGCTATCAAATAGTAGCTACATTACTAATAGTTCTATGGGTTACAGATTATTGATTATCCAATGTTGGTCAAGATGTGCTGTGATATTTGTCATGGAATGGAATACCTTGCTTCAATCAGATTTATTCATCGAGATTTAGCAGCAAGGAACTGCATGTGAGTAGTGTTCACATCCCATTACATAAATACTGTAGGGCAACACTTTCAAGATACAAATTTTTTGGGATTGAAGATTTTCTCTTAGATATGCAATGCAAATTTTTGTCTCAGGTGCCTTTGGTAATGTACGTACAACTGCTTTGATATTTGAGGAAAAACTGAAGGTGTGGTAAAAATTTAAAATCTAAAAAATATGTATCCTTTCCCTGCAGTATGTTGGTCAACAAGGTAACTACGTACTTGTAACTTATAAGTTAGCAAGTATAGAATTTTGTGCCTTCTTCAGCCCAGCAGTTTCTAGATACGTACGTAATATATCCATACAACTGAGTTGCCCAATTTCCTGCTTATGTACCAAAGCCAAAACATTTATTTAAATTTTCATTCTTTAACTTGATACATAGTAGTTCTCAGTCTCTCCATGAAGTTTTGTAACAAAATAATATATAGGTTATTGGTGTTGGTACATACGTACATAATAATGGTGATAATTTCACAAATTTATAATGCCTATAACAAGTCATAAACCTGTTACCATAATTAGCTAAATATTATGTCACGAGTCCACTACAAATTATAAGCAACTAAGTTCCTCTACATTCCAAATACCTTGGAGCTACATACCATAAAATTGTGTATAGAGATGTTAATGCAAAATACTCCAATATAACAATCAAGTTCAATAATGATGTAGCAGTAGCCATCCCAATAGATGTGAGATACCTAACTAGATAATGTATAGTCACATCAGGAGTGTATAGGAAGGGAGGTTTCTGGGGGGTTCAGGAAACCCCCTTTGGGAGCACAAATAATTTTTAAAACAAGTTACCTCAACAAACAACATAGCTAGGGCTCAGTTATGCTTTTAAATATCACTTAATGTAGCTACGTAGTACTTACCTTCTTCTTTATACATCAGGTCACTCACTGTCACTGCTTTATCATTAAGTATTGTTGTAATCAATTGTGGTATTTAATTATTTGTTTGAAGGGATCTACACTCAATTTGGAAACCCCCTATTAAAAATCCTGGCTACCCCCTGCACATTACACAGTTTTGCCTATTGCAATTATATTTGTAGAGGATTGTTGGGGTAAGAAACATTTAAAACATATTAGGGTAGATAAAGATCTGGTAGTCAAAGTGGCAGATTTTGGACTTTCCAGAGACATCTATTCAGATGAATATTACAGATTAAGACGTAAAGCTGCAGTACCAATCAAATGGATGCCACCTGAGAGTCTCCATGATGGATATTTTAATCAAATGACTGATGTGGTATGAAATTCTTATCACTTTAGTCACTTGTGCTTTCATGATGCATTTAGAGCACGCAATTTCTAGTCAAGTATGACCAGTTATTTAGTATACTATTTTGTTTATTCAGTGGGCATTTGGAGTGTGCTGCTGGGAAGTATTCAGTTTAGGAAAAGCGCCCTATGCTGGGGTGGAATTCAAAGATATACTTCAATTTATTGAATCAGGAAAGCGATTACCCAAAACGTCATTGTGTGGAGATGAGATGTAAGTGTATGTATGATATGGCATTTGTAGCCTTAATACAAAGATACAAGCATTAGTGCAGTACACTTTTATAATCATGGCCAATTTACCAAAGCTGTATTTTATAATTACATTCTTATTATCTTAATTTTCTTCATGTAAAATAAAAAGTGCACGATTTGAAATGCATTTTAACACTGCTGTGGCAGAGCACCAACATAACACTGGAAATAGTTTATTTTAGGACATCTAACTAGATAGTTATGCCGACCGTTTCCAATGCTGTGCAGTGTACATAAACAATTCAAAATTTTTTGTCAAATTTGCCACCAGTTAGCTATATGCCACCAACATTTTATGTGTTACAATCTGGAATTTCTGAAACTTACACATACCATCCAGTCACTGCATCCATTCCATTCGTTGCTCTAATTTTTAAACCAGGCACACACTGAGGCCAGTGCAAACCTGATTTCTTGAAATTGTTTTTGTCCGCGAAGTGTGTGTCTATATATGTCTGTCCATATCAAAAACTACACAGGTAAAATGAAGCCTTAATAACCAGTTAAACAAGTTCTATTGCTTTTCAGTTTCTTTATTATTATATTATTATTATGACATTTGCCATCAATACTGTTGATGAATGTGGCCTTAGTAACTAAGTGTGTCATGAATCACTGCCAAAGAAGACTGAGGTAATGCTGTATTATAGCCATACAGTAAGAGGCATTGTACCAGTTGTATGATACTAACAAGACAAAGCTCTTCAGTTATAAAAGTGGGCGTGCCATGCAGGTAGTAGAGCTTTTAAAAGAAGACTGACCTATAGTGTTACAGTAAGAATATTCTGGAGTACAAAGCTAATAAAAGAAAGTGTTCCTTTGTGATAAGTCTTTATTCACTGACTTACCTGTGATGTCATTAAATACTCTAACAATTGCAGTAGATTAACATTAACTTACAAGCGCCTGGTTTTTAAATAGTACAACATCAACTACTAAATGTATAGCTAATTCTAAAAATACTTTAAGTACGTACTTGATAGTAAAACAAAATAACAAATTGATTTGTAAGTTTAATCTATCAGCTTTCATAATGTAGGTACGTAATGTTGTAATTGGCTGATGACTTGATTTCAGGACTTTTGAGAGGTGGGCAATAATTTTAGGCCAGCATGGCAAGGGGGCAAGAGGAGGGTGGCCAGTAAAGTGGAAAGGAGGGGTGGGGAGGTGTAGAAAACATCATAATGAATTGTTTAGAGCATAAGGCACCTATACCATGCTACAAGGCCAAGGTATGTAGCATCTAGAAGCAGTTTCAGACCTGTCCTAGCCATAAATTGGTGCCCTCCATAGATGCTCGGGAGTTGTCCTACAGGCAAACTACCCTCAAAAAAGCAGACCAGTTCACATTCTATAATCTCGCATGTGGATTTTCAGTTTTTGTGTGTACATTAGGGTTTTTTCACAAATTGTACCTTTTATAACTATTCTTTTAAATATTTTGCTATGCATGCATGTGCATGAGTGTTATGTCCACTCACCCTTATAACTTATATAACAAAGTTACTAATGTTAAACTTATGTAACTACGTATGCATTGATGACTGCTTCACATGCCATCAACGTAGATTTGACATGCATGCATATACATTCAATAATAACGAATGTACTGATGTACTGTAATGCATGTGGCTGTCCAAGTTGTTTACTATTGCATATCAACACCTTTGTTAGGGATTCTTTATTATTCCAGCACAATTTTGGGCATATAATAACATAATGCTGGTATAATAGGTTAATTTTTTGGCACATTATAGCTAGCTACCAAAATAAAGGCTACGTTTGGTGATCAGCAAGAGAATAGCCTACAGGTTTACATAGAGGCATCACTGATGCTTCAGTGTAATAGTCATTAACATAATTAGCCATACACTATTTCAAATTTAGTGACATTTTCACATGTACATGTATATACACTGTTACAGTCTTATTACATGAAAAATGAATTATTAATGTTGTTGTTCTGTATGCATGTAACAAAGAAGCTACATCACTTTGAATTCTGGAGCATAATTGAGGCATAATAGGCTGGAAATTAATGCTCTAAAGTATAATTGGCAATTTCAAAAGCATAATAGGGACATGCCTAAGTTCTTTGTGTCAAAGACAAAAATCAGTGAGCAATTGCAAAGAATGGACTTGGGACAGGGTATGGTGGCCAGAATAACAAAGATTACAGTAAGAAAAACAGTATACTTTTAAGAAAAGTATAAAGCTGAAAAATATAATATAAATATGTGTGTATTACTACGTATGTGTTCCTTGGTGATGAGTCTTTTTTCATAACGTAATTGAACAATAGCAGCTAGTAGATTAACAATAATTTTTAGAAGCCATATACATTTTAATGTTATCCCTACTATTAATTACTACTGTACTTAATGATAAATTCATTTGTCATTCACTAAAGGTATCAGATAATGCTAAGCTGTTGGCAGTTGGAGAATAGTGATAGACCAAGATTTTCTACACTAGCAGAACAACTTCAACAAAACTACTCTGACGCGCCAAAATATAATATACCCAACCCTTTCCTACCTCATCATAATACATCAACTGAATCAACTCACAGTTACATAAATTGGAAGCCTGAATAATCAGCTAATTTTGTGTGTACATATAAACTGCTAATTTGCTACTTCTTTTTTATTTATGCATGCACATGTGTGTAAACCTCTTGATATGTATATGAGGATATTTTGCTATTTATGCACATTAAACATAATTATTATAGCTAGCTATATCCCACCAAAGTGCAGTGATTCAATACACACACACACACACACACACAAAGCTATAGCTACTAGCTATACAATAACTGACCCAGAGTTTGAGTGTAGCTACTCATGATAACTATAAAAGTATAGCTGTTTAAAAAGTAAGGCTACAGTGTATATATATAGCTACCATGCAGAAGCCAATTCCTTTTTAGATTTAATCACCTCAGCAGTAGCTACAGCTAAAAGTTTCAACTACGTAGATAATGTATAGCAATAATTAGGTCAATCAAAATATTTGTGAAACATGTTTCTTATTTGGGTACCTATAACTATACATATAGCTAGTTACTAGTTATACAGCTATATTTCGTATATTTTGCTATATTATTATAATATTATGATACCACAACTTTCTGTTGCATGTACAGGCATGCATATAGCTGAAGCTGCTCCTGTGTACAGATCTAGATGTGATATATGTAACTACGTCATGATCATTAGTCTAATAATATAAACTAGTAGCTATTTTTGCATATATTATTTAGCTATGCGATTGTGTCTGATAATTATGTAATTAAATATGCTGGCAGAAAATTGTCTAGCTAAAAGTGTAGAAATTCATTTGCTAAATCCAGAGAAAATTTCTGTAGCTTGGAAGGGTTACTGCATACATTCTACCACCTCCCTCCCTATCCTTTCCACCCCCAAGTTCTTTATATGCTAAACAAAAACACCCTGGGTGTAAAAAAAGTGCAAGGCCAACCAGAAGCAGCATTGCAATAGATATGTGCAACCAAAAACTTTGATATCAGTTGAGGCCAAGAAGTTACTTATCAAAAATTTTTTTAACTACTTGAATGACATACAATAGTTTATAGCATATTTTCACAACTATGATTGGCTTTGTCACTTGGCCACCTTTATTAATAATGATGGTGTGAAAAAGGTGATCAAGCGACAAAGCCAATCATAGTTGTGAAAATATGCTATAAACTATTGTATGTCAAATTTTTTTGATAAGTAACTTCTTGGCCTCAACTGATATCAAAGTTTTTGGTCGCACATACCTATTTGCAACGCTGCTTCTGATTGACCTTGCACTTTTTTTACACCCAGGGTGTTTTTGTTTAACATATCACTACTTTTTTGGAAGTATAAACAGATGTTATTACTAGCAAGCAGCAGAGAAGTACTGCATGCATGGGCATAACTTGTACTTGCCTAGCACACAATATTGCAAATTAAACTTTGAAGCATAATTTTGAAAATCTCAAGCCCAAGATTTTTTAAACTTTCACTACAGAGTGATACATCAATATAGATTGTATATCTGAAAGTTCATGCAAATCATATGAAGGGGGTCCAATTAAGTTATGACAACTATCAACCTGCAATGTAATAGCCCTTCTCAAATACATTCAAGTGTTTACTTCAGACTGATAATAGTATGACAGGTAGAGCATACATAGGAGAAGTGCTGATACAAATTTGGCTGAAATCCATGAAGAAATGAGTGAGTTATTAGACAAACAAGTGAATGTATAAAAAGAGAGTTTGAAAAAACTTCCGGGGTTTACAAAAGCTCCCGCAAGCCCCGAAAAAAGGGTGTGTGATGAAAATAAAAGAAAGAAAGAATCAAATAAGTAACTAGCTACCGAAGGTGAGAGAAACAGTTATAACCTATAAACATATGCATACACCCCTGATAATGCAGCGTAGGATTAGCCTGTCCACCCAACAGGTATCCAAATTTCTGCTACATATATACGTATATATAATAGCTACAAGCATGGCTATGGCCTTAAGAGGCTATTATAGTAGGTCAAATAAAGAGGTAGCCATACTTAAATCAAGATGATCACAAGATCTCTAGCTATTAATCCATGTTTGACTAAAGTTAAAACAGGGTTAATTTTTGAAGACTCACAGGTTTGTCAAGGGGTGTGTGTGTTTGAGTAAGTATAAGGAGATTTTGTCCTTTAATGGTGTCATAGACTTAGTGATGTAAGATTAGGGACCAGCTGATTATGCCAGCATAATTTTGAGCATAATAGCTAGGTAGCTAAAAGCATCAAGCATAATGCCAGCACAATATAGGAAGTGTTTGGCTAAAAATATTATTAATGATCGATATACTCTAATAGAACACTCAACATAATTATTATATAAAATTTTGTACTACTGTAGAACTTTAGATATACTCTAATAGAACAGTCACCATATTAACCCTCCCATGCATTTGCTGATTGTTATATTTATGTCTCCACTAACCATTAGTAACCAATCAAACTTAGCTGTAACCATATCACAGGCTAGGAGTCCAAGTGTCATCACTGTCATGCCTTATTTACGTATATGTAGCCATAGCTAGCTATATACACTGTGTAAACACTGCAGCATATATTATATAGCTATATAGCTGCTACTACTATACCATTTCACAGGGTCACATCAGATTTGCAAATTTTAGTGATCATCATCATCATTTGCAACCCCATCAAAATAAAGTAAAAATTTAAGATCAATCAATTACTAGGGGTGCACACACACAGGGCCGTAGCAAAGCCATTCAGACTGGTCCGGCTTCTTTTCCATTTTTTGTACTCCACATAGAAAACAAGTGCTTGAAACTATTAGAATATAAGTCCGCTAATGTCATGCAGTTTCCTTCAAGAGCAGTATTTCCGTCAGTTTTCTTATTTATTACAATTGAATTTATTGTGGCAACAGCACTAACAGGTGAAGCAAGTAGTCTTCACACCTTATGCAGGTGTAGGCTTACTGAATTGCGTGGGCGGCCGATGATAATTTTGCATCTGCTTTTGTATACATTCTAGCCAAAGCAGTGTCATAAGGTAAACTTAATATGTCTATAAATCATATGTTATAATAGCCATTAGCTCATGCAGAAGTTATGTTGATGAAAATCATTTTAAGCTTGAGAAAATTGGTCAGGCCAAAACCTGACCAACCGGACCGTCTGCTACGGCCTTGGACGTGCACAGGCATGAGCAGGGCCCCCGGGAGTCCTGCTCCATCATCAATACCCGCATGTGCCTGATCTCCAAGTCATGCTCTGATCCATCCAAAATACCTAGCACCATCAGTAGTTCTTCTCCCAATCATAGATATTATAGACTCCGTACATATGTCCCAACCAGCAGACAATTTTCAGCAAGATGGCGCAGGAACAGTATGGCTTCGTGCCCCAATGCACCATCCACAGTCACAACAAATGGTGAAAAAGATCCTCTTCATTTCTTTTCCTCTTCAGCTGTGGCCAAAACAGCAGCAACAGATCTAGAGCAGAAAATGTATGATGATAGCATCAGTTACTCGGACATCAAACAAAGCTTCAATCTGAGGGAGCCACACACCTCAAATTCCTAGATTAGCAATCAAAGCAGGAGCATCATCATTACCTTCACGTACAACTGCCTCATGATCATGAATAACATCTTTGTATGCCAAAACCGCCAAATCACCTAGAGCATCCCTCACTTCACTGTGACGCTTAGTAACCAAGGCACCTTTGCAAAAACCAAAGACCTATGATAACATAATCACAGAGCATCATGAAATTGTTGTGGAGACAAATTCGCAAACTGATGGCAGGCAAGAGGAAGAACTGTACATGTACATATCAACCAACCAGAAGTCTAAAAATCAATTGCTCAGTCTTCTAATAGTACAAAGCCAACTGATGTCAAAACAGATTGAATACAAGCCTCGCGTCTACATATCAGGAATTCAGAATATTTACTATTCACTCAGTATCACTGCATATACTTGAGTTTATAATAGTACTAGTGTAGAGGCATAGGGGGCGTGGCTGATTAACTGTACTGCTTTAGTAGAGGATGGGAATGTATATAATATGAGAATACTGGCCATCAATATGTGGTATATTGGGGGCAAAGGAAAAATTTTGAGGTTATCAGTCTTCCATTGAAAATTAAAATTTCAAGGATACTACACACCATCATTTCATCTTCCTGTGAAGGTACCTCTGTGCTGGTAGATGCTGTTCATGGTGCAACGGAGTTTTGTGTGACAGCTCATTTGAATCAGCTGGCCAGAG
Organism: Spongia lamella; assembly: GCA_963930835.1. Lineage (NCBI taxonomy): Eukaryota > Metazoa > Porifera > Demospongiae > Dictyoceratida > Spongiidae > Spongia > Spongia lamella. Next base: position 2,753,511 of record OZ005750.1, on the reverse strand, counting down.
TTCGCCAAGATGTTTCTGGGAATCAATTTTTGTCAGTACACTGCATATTAACAACATACAAAACAAGGCATTATAATGAGGTGTATAAAGACAAAACATAGCTACTTAAAATTATACAAAGCGGAAAGCAACATGGTTCAATAGCTGAAGAATGTAGAGTGGTATAAAGTTCCATAAAAAGGGAGAGTTGAATGATAAAGAACGAATGATGGTAAGGATTGATGTAGAAGGTGATAAGGTGAGAGTCAATTTATGGGACCGAGTACAACTAGTGGAAAATTGAAAGTGTTCATGGAAAGGTATAGATACTCTTTTGTGTAAAATGTCATGAACAAAACTAATAGAAAAGTAGGCTCTCCAAGCATGAAGTGAAGGTCATTTAACTTGAGTTCTTGTAGACAGGAGTCTGATGATTCGGTCCAGTCCAGTTCCATCTGCTACCACACACCCAGCAGGCTGCACTACTACTATCCTACAGTACAGTACCACACCAGCTGCGCACATTACACTGACTATGATTAATTTGTGTACTTCTGATTCGAGTCAGAGTGACTACTGATACTATGATACCCAAAATTGTGATGATACAGCCATAGATTTATAGACTACAATCTATGATACAACCCTCACTGTAATTCCTAGCCACCGAAAGTTACGGATATTTACACCTGCAGAGGTAACACTGTTTTTCCATTTGTTATCACCTCGTCGGCTGTACATGTGCTATATAAACAGTTTGAATTTGTTATGTAAACGTTACTATGGTAACATTTAAATAACCGTGTAGTTTACGGAAATGTCAGTGGAGATATGGCGACAGAAAGGATGTCTCGACCGCCTCTTTCTCCTAATGAACGGAGCGTTCGTCATACAAGAGTCGAAGACGAACATCAAATTGAAGAAAGCTACATTTCTGGTGAAGTACTGGGTCAAGGGAGTTTTGGTGTAGTACGTGAAGCCGTGCAGAAAGAGACAGGAAAGAAATTCGCCATAAAAATTATCAATAAAGAAAAGGTAAACCTTTACTTTTGTTGACTGATATGTTTGTGCCTAAATGTGTAGAAAATTTGTTTACAAACAACAGGTTTCTCACCTCGAAAATTGTTGCACGCGTAGTTAGCAACGAGCTTGTAAAAGAGTTAAGATAAAGTGCTACCATAGCGATACATGTGCACACATTTTATGCAGCTTTCTTTTAGTTTAATTACTGTCTAATTTTGTCACAAGTGCAAAGTGTTCCTGAAGACACTAGTGTAAATCCCTGTAAAAATTAGCACCCCATACTGTTTGTGTATATAGCCTGGAAGTGTCGCCATTATGCTGTTGGAAAGAGAAGTAGAGATTCTGAAACACCTTCATCATCCCCACATCATTCAGTTGGTAGAAGTTTTTAATTCACCAAAGGTGAGAATCGCTATATTAAACAAATAGTTGTATGTTACACCATGGCTTTTGTATCTAGTTACAAAGTGGGAGAAACCTTTTAGCATTTATTTTGTAAACTATGTATTTTGAGTTGAAAGCTAGTGCTATCAGAGTCAGTGGTGGGTTTAGGGGGGACTAATAGCCCCCTCCCCCACCTGCCACCTCAGGAAATACGAAAGGATGTGTTGTTTTAAAAACATACTAAATTCTTGCAAATACCGTACTTGGGAAAATTTTGGAGTGGGAAAAAATTGGCGAATTGTGAACTATTCGCCAATATTTTACTTGCCAATTATTTCAGTTTAGCTAAAATGAAACGCTTGTCTTTTGACTAGTGTGGAGCCATAGATAATATCTTTGGTAGAACAGCTAAAACACTATCTTACTTTATTCTCCTTTATAACTTCGTTCACTAAACAGATTTTCATACAAATGCGCGAGGTAACGCCCACTAAAAATCAATTCGACGTGACGAAAATTGGTGTATACGCAAAGTGAAAAGCCGTAGAACTTGGTTAAAAGGTTTAATTGCATCACAAGAAACGTATAGTACTGCTCAAACAAATGGTCACACACCTGTAAACACGCAGCCAACTATGCACCTCGAAAAATATTTATATTTATCGATTCTATAATCGACCAAGCCAGTTCATTTGCCAACATTTTACCCACCAATTGTTTCAGGTTAGCCTATTCACCAATATTTTGCCCCTCCAAAATTTTCCCACGTACGGTAGTGTTATTTCTGTACCTGCTTCAGAGATCCACTACTGTGCTTAGTCCCCCTCCCTAGATCCACCCCGGAGAGTAGCTCTATTGTATATATATCAATAGGTACGTATATGGCAATGCAAATTACTATCATATTCATTTATACCCTATAGTTGGCATTGTTGACAAGGTCTTTATTTTTGATGAATTGACGAAATCTGTGATTTCGTCATTGATTATGCACACACAAATTTTGCCGATTTATCAAATTTAAGGTTGTCAATAATGCCCAGTAACTAGTGTCATTTTCAACAATAATGAGAACATGGGTCAGTGGGGGGGATAAATGGAAAATGCCAGTCCTCAGATTATGTGACTTCAGTTCACCAACCATGTGTTGTCTTATAACATTACCATTAATATACTGGCTACCGCTTAATTATACCATGCCACTGGAATTCTGGGAGTCTTCGTTTTTGATTTATCTCTCACAACCATCAAGAAACTTTATTTGTTGCATGATCTATGATGTAATACATTACAACACTGGCTGTCATGTGTTCCACCAGAAATAAATGAAGAGGAAAACCTACTTTAAGTGAATACATATTATAGTTATTTTGATTTGTGTTAATTGGTGGTTATTGGGTGGTTATTGGGTGATCATTTAATATAAATTAAGAAGTTAATAATGTGTGACCAATGCTTGGTAAAAAGTTGGTATTTATTGTGTGTGCATTTCTCTTTCCACAGAGAATGTTTTTAGTACTGGAACTTTGCAAGGGAGGGGAACTATTAGCTTTGTTGAAGATTAAAGGTCACTTCACAGAAGAGGTAAGATTAGTCTATTGCACGTGTGTCTGTGTGTATGACGTGCTCAGTCATGTACGTATGTGTGACTGTGTTTGTATTTTGTGAAAATTTGTTGCTTATAAACGCCATTGCCACCATGATACACATGTCTTGATATTTCAAGTTGATGCATCTCTGATTTGGCGATGTCATAATACGTGCATGACTCATACATTACTAAAGTATTAGGAATCTGTGACCATTCTATATTATATCTTGAAAGTATTTTGACCCACCTCCTCATCTAATCCCCCTCTGAAATTAACCATGTACTGTTTAATACAACATATTATGTTCATGAGACCTGGACAGGCAAAGAAAACATATATCAAAACTTATTAACTCATTGGAGTGAATACACAGTAGTAGGGCTGTGATACTTATTCACTATCATGATAGTTGGTTGACTATTGTGATAATGATAGTATCATGATAGTAGTGGACCTGATATTTGAGTTAATTTTTGTAATGTAGGTATTAGGGAAGCCATATCTTATGCAGTATTGAAGCTAAAGTTTTAGCTCATGGGATTACTCCAATCTTGACTTTATTTTTACTTATGTGAAATTAAAATATGCATTAATTGAGATGATAACCTTTAAGACCATTCTTTACTATTTGTACAGCACGTTCAGCAAGTCCGTTATTAGCAGGGTTGTGGGGTGCCGACGTGATGTGCTTAATGCCATTGAATGTCACGAAATCTTGAAGCTCTTCTCCTGTGAAACAAGCTGCATTATCTGATGCTATTGTTACTGGAACACCAAACTGTGAGAAAATGGTACGAAGATGTTCGTTGGCTGCATCTGCTGATGGTGAATTAGTACAAACAGCATTGATCCATTTAGAGTGTGCAACTATCAAGATAAAAAATGTTTTACCCATAAATGGACTAGCAAAATCAATGTGCATTTGAGGCAACGGATTGGTTCACTTAGCAGTAGGGTTAGGCGATATTGAAAATGTGCATTGCGATTTTATTGCAACAAAAGACAATGCAATTATTGCTAATATTGCATCGGAATATTAAATGGAGTACAGCATCATCCAACATGTGTAACATACATAAAATTAATGTTATTGTAAAATCTTGTCTGTTAATTAGGATGTGTTGGTTTCTGTATTATTTGTTCATGTTTGTCCACTCAATCCTACAGTACTGCACTGCAATATATTGCATATGCAATATTACTGACATGTGAAAATGTCCACGATATTGATTATTGTATACCCCCATATTGCGATATTGGCAATATATTGAAACATTGCCCAACCCTACTTGGCAGTTTGAACAATGGCGGACGGTTTCTTTAATATCTGAGTCAGGTCTGGGCCGGACATGCACCCTCATGAAGTTCTTGCAATACGGCTATCCGTCCCTGTGAAGGAATGACTACTCTGTTGTCCCACAGTATGTATCCTTCGTGAACTGAAAGTTCAGTACTTCTGAGTTTGACAAGTTTTAGTTGACCTTGGTTGGCCAACCCCATGCTGTAAATAGTGTAAAACTGTAGGATCTCTTCTGGTCCATACTTGAATTTGCTTGGCTATGACTGGGGAATCTACAAGGTGTTCCAATACAAGTTCAGCTGGGGTTTCTGTCTGTGCTGGGATCTCTCTCAATGGAACTCTACTGAGAGCATCAGCATTACTGTGATCACTTGTACACTGGAACTTCATAGTATATTCATAAGCAGACAGCAATAAGGACCATTGGCGAACTCTTGTAGATGCCTGTAGAGACGTAGGCTTGTGTTCATTCAATAATGTTAAGTAAAAGGGTGTTCAAACAAATATGAATGAAATTTAGTAACTCCGAAAATACATGATAGCCCTTCTTTTTCTAATTGGGAATAGTTTCTTTCAGTATTGGAAATTCTCCTCTCTATGTATATTATGCTATCATTGGCTTTCCCATTAGAAATCTATCTTACTAAATTAACTTTTGCTCAGCCAAATATGCATATGGCCATACTTTTAGAAATTTGTACCTTCATTAGTAAATGCTATCATAACAGTAAACATCCGATCCTAGTGGTTAATACAATGCTAAACAAAAACACCCTGGGTGTAAAAAAAGTGTGAGGCCAATCAGAAGCAGCATTGCAAATAGGTATGTACGACCAAAAACTTTGATATCAGCTGAGGCCAAGAAGTTACTTATCAAAAATCATTTTAACTACTTGAATAACATACAGTAATTTATAGCATATTTCACAACTATGATTGACTTTGTCACTTGGCCACATTTTTCATACCATCATTATTATAAAGGTGGCCAAGTGACAAAGTCAATCATAGTTGTGAAAATGTGCTATAAACTATTGTATGTCATTCAAGTAGTGTAAAAGATTTTTGATAAGTAACTTCTTGACCTCAGCTGATATCAAAGTTTTTGGTCGTACATACCTATTTGCAATGCTGCTTCTGATTGGCCTCGCACTTTTTTTACACCCAAGGTGTTTTTGTTTAGCATATCACTACTTTTTTGGAAGTATGAACAGATGTTATTACTAGCAAGCAGCAGTCACTTTTACTTGCTTAGCACACAATATTGAAAAACTCAGGCCTGCAATTTTTTTAACTTTAAATACTGAGTGATACATCAATATAGATTGTGTATATGCAAATCATTTGTCAGGGGCCCAAGTTATGGCAACCATCAACCTGCAGTGTAATGGCCTTTCTCAAATACATTCAAGCGTTTATTTCAGGCTGAAAATAGTTTGACATGTAGAGCATACATAGGAGGAGTGCTGATACAAATTTTGCTGAAGTCCATGAATAAATGAGTGAGTTATTAGACAAACAAGTGAATGTACAAAAAGAGAGTTTGAAACAACTTCCGGGGTTCACACAAGCTCCCGCAAGCCCACGAAAAAAGTGTGCGATGAAAATGAAAGAAACAAAGAAGAACAAACGACTGCCGTGTAAAAACTTTTGTGGTGATTTTTATAAGGCTGTATCAGAAGAATGGCTGAACCAATTTCGATGAACTTCCGAGTTATTGATTCTTCAAACAATGAAGGTACTAATTCTTGAGTAAATGAGCGAATCGGATGGGAAAGAATGGTTCGTCGTGCATAGTCGCACAACGAGTGCCACAAAACTCGCAATGGCTGGTACGTAGAAATGGTGGCGCCGATTTCCTCCATTCTCGGTTTATTGATTCTATATAGTAAGAATATTGTGGGTCTGTGATAACTAAGCGATAGCTTTCATGGCGGCTTAGCTAGAGCGTTTGTGAATTTGAAGGTGGTGCTACGTGTAAATAACTCACTCAGTGGTTGCATTGCTACACTTCTTCTCTGCCTTGCGACTCACTATCATGAGTCTTGATGCTGAAAACAGATAAAACACTCTTAAATCAGTCCAAGTCATTGTTGGGATACCACAACTTTGGTGACGAGGTGGAATCTTTTCTATTTCTGATGGCAGTTTTCAGGAAAGTTGACAAATCTGATGTGAGCAAGGAGGAATGAGTCCAGTACGACACAATTTTTCTAGCAAATGACATTGATAGTACTGAGAAAAAAGAGCTGTCCTCTAGTCTGTTATTGGTCCTACAACGTACAATGTTCTTCAAAGTTTTTTGGCCTATGGAAAATATAGCACTACACTCCCATGTGAAATGTAAAATTAATAATAAATTTATTTATTGGGTTAAAGGTCTTCTAGTTCACAGTTCACCTTCACACACAACAATAACATGAGGCATCATAATGTTATGTATAGTGTGTTGATGTTCAGAGATTTCATGTAAATTATTTCTGTCTCAATTTAGCAAACTCGTCAGGTGATGCAGCAGTTGATAGAAGCCGTAGTGTACATGCATGATAAAGGTTAATATTGTCACTGTCCATGTGTTAGTACTTATTACTAATATTATCCAGACATGGTGCATCGTGATTTGAAGCTTGAGAATATTTTGCTAACGACTGCAGACTTTGGGCCAGACTTTAGCATAAAGGTTACTGATTTTGGCCTCTCTAATATGAAGGGAATTGCCGGGTGTGATGAGCAAATGATGGACAGTCGATGTGGAACTTTATTTTACATGGGTAATACCATTGTAATGTATCTTTATGATGTAATGTGTGCTCGTTTTACAGCTCCTGAGGTGTTGAAGAACAAATCAGAATATAGTAAGCTCTGTGATATTTGGAGCATTGGAGTTATCATGTATACTATGTAAGTATTGTGTGTATATGCATTAATATAATTACCATCTTGTAATGTAGGAGTCATTTAAACGGTGAGTGAATATCACTGCCTCACTAATGGTTGTTATAATAATGTAACATAGTCACATACCAGTGGCACCATATTATGGTGTTTAGATAGTCGGTATGAAATCGGCACCAATATAAGCATTTTTGTACATATTATCAGTCACCTTCTTCGATACCAATAACTTGATAACCTATGTGCGTATTATAGTCTTTAGTAACTTTATTACATTTAGTTTGAAAACTTCCATTACAAATATTGATGTAAAGAACCAGCTGACATGTATCATATGATATAAACAAAATGGCTGCCCATGTAAAGAGATTCATTTTGTAGCAAACTGTCGATAACAGCTGTCTTGTGTTTCCTCCGTGTGAAGTTATCATCTCTGGAGTGGTTATTGCTATATATTATCTTATCATTCATTATCAGTATATCTGTATCAGTATTGACAATATGTACTGTTGAGTATTGGTGTTCATATCGGTGGAACACTATTGTGTTTGTAAGGTATTATTAATGATTCCTACATTACTATATAACCATATATGGGGTTGTTTCATCCCAATACATTTTTACGAATTTCATGTCATTAAATTTTAAACTATCCACAAATCAAGAGTGGATTTTTATGTTGACAATTTCATGAAAATTAAATGGTATAAATGCCCTACAACAAACACTGGCATGCATATTTTGGGTTTGTTCTTATTATGACAATTTTTGTGTGAGCGTTTATGTACGTACATATGCTATTTTAACATTAAGGTTGAGTGGCCATGTACCATTTCATGATGATAACCCGAACACATTGGAGAACTTGATTTGTGAAGGAGAACTGAAATTTTCTAATCCATTATGGCTGGATGTGCATGAAGCAGGTTAGAGATACAAAATTTACCTTACTAAATTTGTATTAATTCCAATTTGTTACTAGTTACGACTGGGGCTGGGCAATAGTGAAATTTGACCACTATCACGATAGTACTGAATGTCATCTTTAGCCTCAATGTACATAAAATATGGATTCCTGACCACCTCAACTACAAAAATCAATTCAAATATCAGGTCCACTATTATCGTGTACTATCATTATCACGATAGTTGACCAACTATCACGATAGTGAATAACTTATCGCACTTTCGCCCAGCCCTACGTTAATTCGTAAGTAAATTTTTATGCTACAAGCCTCAAAAATCTTTTCTATAATTCCTACATATGTACCTTGTATTTGATTCTTATTCAGTGAATGAACTTGTAAACAATTATTTGCAATTTACTTATAGGAAAGCAGTTAATTCGAGATATGATGCAAGTTGATCCAGCAGCAAGAATAACAGCTAGACAAGTCAAAGATGATCCCTGGCTAATGGTAAATTGTAAATTCTAATGTTACTCAATGTCAGGTAACTGTATGTACAGGGTAACCCTGGTAAAGGCGGTAGAATTGATGTGTTGAAGTTGATGCAAGATCTCAGTTGTGGGGCGTCTTCCAACACTGATCTAACCACTACCACAGATATGCCCAATGGACTGACTACTATTCAAGAATCCGATAATAACAAAATTATCAAAAAGCCACAGTCTCCTGGTAGTAGTGGTGAAACAAGCACCAGTCACTCAAAGTCGAAGATACACAGACCATTGGCAGCTACTAAGAACCCACGTAGATTATCAGATACATCAGTAGTAAAAAAACCAACACCTACTAAACTACGTCCTTCCAGTGTTAGCAGTAGTAAAATACTACCGAGTAAATCTCCTCACTCCAAAAAGTATACATAGTTAATATTATTATTATATTGCAACATTTAATTTTAATGAGTATAACTCGCTATTATAACTTATATATGGTCAGTCTAACTGATAAAAACTAGTACATCACTTATTACTATAATATGATTGACCAGCTGTTTAGCTAACTGCTTTTATGTGTAATGTACCATATTGTATGTACCAGTGTGTTTGCTGTTGTGTGCTATGTAGCAATAATCATGAAATAATAATTATATTTCCATGCTAATACTGTTAAAAGTGAAATCTCACTGATCGACCAGTCCACCAGGATCTCAAATACTGCTAAAATGTAGCATTATCGTAAAGCCAGTCATTTTGGACCCTTGGGTTATTGCATTAACAGGTTATCACTATAATCATTTTATACACATACGTACCCACTTCATGCAGGGTATTGTAATAATACTAACACATGCATGATCGCTACTCATTTACAAAGGAACACACTCAGCAGTCAACATACTTGAGTAATTCAATTTAAATGCTTTTGAGCCTTTCACCATAATAACAGGCATTGGGAAAATATGATCAATGGATCAGCAAATTCAGGTGTTTGGTAGATATTAATTTGGTGGAGTCGATGCTCTGTGTACAAATGTGAGGAATTAGCAATTTGGGCAAACTGCCAAATTAAAGTTTTCCCACCTTATAGTATGCAGGGATGTGCCCACAGTGGTCGGCAGTGGTCGGCACCGACCACCACTCAGATAAATTAACCACCACTCAGATAAAATAACCACCACTACTAATTCACTTACCAGTACTAAAATATCAGTATGAATGTAAATGCTAGTTTTCCCAGCCACTTTACACAAAACAAAGTGTCTACAAGGAATCCTAGACACAGTGACAGTATAGATATTAAAGATCACTAAGTTATGGAGATTTAAAACTCCATTTTGTAACCACCACTCCCTTAAACCTGGGCACATCCCTGAGTATGCTATTAATAATGAAATCATTATGAGCTAATAATATAATTTTATCAACAGTATAGCATATTAAATACAACCAAGAGTCAAAACACTACAGTCAATGGCTATTAATGTGCCATAGTTTTCAGATTGGCTATACACTGAGTGATGCTTTCATCCTGTGTAATGATAATGCATACATTACTAATACATAGTAATATGTAACAGTAATTCTATTACTGTATCGCTAATGTTTGATATGTGAACATTGTATGCACCTGAAACACTATATCTGTAGCTAAATGATGTGTAGTCATGATACATACAGTTTTCATGACAATCCTATTGTTTTAGTTAATTGTGTGGGCAGTCGATAATTTTTGTGCTTTGGTATAAACTGTTGATCCACTGTGATGTTAGAAAACAAGTTGAAACAGTCTATAAAACATGTAAACAAACTGCTTACATTGCTAAATTGGACAAAACTGAAACAATCAAAAATATCGATAGCTGTATCATATCGCGATATTTCGATATATCAATACGTATCGCACATCACTAAACATTTGGAGCATGCACACATTGTTGTTATGTCAAAACTTGTGAGCAAGATATTAGATGTTTTATAATAGAACCCTTAAACTTTTATATTGCCAACAGTTTGAGAATTGTATTTTACATTTAATTTGCACTAAAAATGATCACTCACTAAAATATTAGAATATAACAAACACATTTGTTTACCCTACTCGCTCTTAAAACAGTTTCATACGTTGATACAAGCAATGAATGTACACATACATACCTCTTTGCCAACAATACCCTTTCTAACTTCAGCCTCCAACCAGTCTACTATTTGCTCTTTCTCAAATCTTTTCCCAAGTTCTTCTACTTCAACATGATAATCCTAAGTGATAATAACAAGTAAATATTTGGAGTGAGCCGTAGCGAGCCCCACACTAGTGAGTTCTATGCGTATCAGTGGTATATCTGTACGTTACTCTAGTCTAAGCACTATGATTTTGTAAGCACTATATCCGTATATCACTCTAATGTTAAGCACTAAGATTTTTGTTAGGAGAGCGATTACAAAGGTAAGCAGATGAAATGCTTGCAGACACTTATTATTCTGATAAGCGAGAAAAGGAGAAGGGAAAGGGACTGCCTACGTTGTTTGCAGGAATCTCCAGAACAGAAGGAAGAACGACGGCTTAGGCGAAGGCTAAGGGATAGAATTGGAAATCAAATACATCAAGCATAATGCCAGCACAACAGGCTTGAAACGGAATAGTTACACCAAGATTAATATACTCTAATAGAACAGTTACCTACACAAGACTAACCTTGTAAGCTAACCAATGACACTATAAAATGTTAATTGACTCAATTATGACAGCTCGCCCCATTGATGTTATACTAGTTTATTATGTAATATCTGTATGGTTATGAAAATAGAATAGTTCTATGCATACACCGTAGAGTCTACGAAATTTATAAACCTGAAGGTTCAGGCCCAAGGCTGTACACATGAGTGAAGTGAGGATGCTAATAAGGGCCTGAGGGTTTATATATTTCGTAGACTCCACAGTGGATGCATATAATTGTTTTATACTCTATTTACGACAGACAGTCTTACTATTATGTGTCATTTTGACCAACAGTCTTGAGAAGAGGTCACGTAAAATCTAGGCCACATAATATGCCAACGCGTAAATTTGTATATAAAGTAGTCATGACGACTGACAAATCAATATGCATGGCTCTTGGCGTGACCTAACTAATGAAGTCTTCTGTTGTTAAAGAGTAAGACAAGTCGTTCTTTTAATGTAAATGGCAATATATGAATGGAAGGTGCTTGTATTGTGCCTGAAGGCATGGAGTATACGTAATAGAAAACAAGGTGGAGTATAAGAGATTTATGTATGTCCCAGCTAAAATGTGTGATATAGAGTACAAGTTACCATATAGCATAAAATTTTGACGGTAAAAATGTTATTGCTGACATTTATCCATTTGTCAAATTTTTGATTTTTGGACTAGAGAACATAACGTTGCATGTCTATTGTCAAAATTTTATATGCTATGTGGTATCTACTGCTTGTATTGTACACTAACCAATCTTCTCTTCACAGCAGAATACATATCTGATAGACGTTGACGATATTCAGTCTCCAGCTGCATAGCATTGTTCTCCTACAGATGCAAATACTACTATTATATAATTGCTAGTGGTATTACTCAAAGTGCTTGTGATGCCAGTGCACCTAACACACAAATCATCTCATACTGTAATGGCCATAAAACAGGCCTCTTGAAGAGACACCGTACATGCAGCCATTTTTGAGGGATGTAAATTTCATGGATTTCACTGTAAGCTTGTTAAGTATGAAAAAGTTTAGTCCTTAATTTAAAGGAAGCAGTGTATTCATCAGACATGAAAATCCTTTAAGACTTGTTAACTACAAAACATACATAACACCTTCAAAAATTAGAGTATCTAGACCACCTTAACATACGTACATCATAATGAATAGAGAGATGAACAAAGTTTGAGGCTGATTTATGACATGGGAGAAGTTTGTATACAAAACAAATTGCTGCCTCTAAAGCTGGTATTTATTTTCAGCATAGCAATTTTTTCAAATTTCATATCCATTTTGATTACATTAGAGATTAGGGGTGAGAAAAGAAATTAAAATCTACTCCAGTCCATTGATTCAAATCAATATGTAGTTTTATGTACATATATGGCATATAGATAAATGTTAATCACATAGTATAATTTTGCATGGTACCAAGAAAACAATATTTTTTAGCTCTCACATGCTTGATCTTGAATATTTCATGTCGGCATGCTAGGACATTCTCCATATCAAGTTCTTCCTTAATGGCTTGCTCCAGTGATTGGATTTCCTTGTTGCGATTATCATACAATGCAGTCCTGAATCCTTCAATATCTGCATCCATTGCATCTGATATTGGTTTACCAAGCCTTCGGGCAAGTGCATATACCACAAGACCCAATGCAACACCTTCCACAAACTAAAAAGAAAAAAATTTACAAGATGCATGGATCTTTCAACAGGTAACATTGTAGCTACACTTTATTACACTATTGGAAGTGTGGCATATATCTGTCCTCATACATACATACATACATACATACATACATACATACATACATACATACATACATACATACATACATACATACATACATACATACATACATACATACATACATACATACATACATACATACATACATACATACATACATACATACATACATACATACATACCACATGATTGAAGACATAAAGTTCTTTAGAAATGGCAACAGAAGCTAATCCCACACCAAGCACCCATGCTCCAGTCACACCAGTCTTATCATGTAAGAACTGACTAAGTGATGTACGACTTGGTGGTGCTGTTACTGCTGCTGATCCAGCTACAAGTGTTAAACGTCATTAATTACTCATCTTCCATCCCTTTGTACATACACAATAGTATGTAATTAATCTCTCATGGCTAGACCATCAGGGTACATTTATATATGGAAAACCTGCATTAAAACTAAACGGTCTGATTGGATGTTTACATAAGCCTTCGTGATAACGTTTATAAGTTTAATGGAATTCCATGTTACATGTATTGCTAACATGCATACTTTAGCAGGAGATTTCTAATCTAGTTAACTGATGCCATCTAATAGAATGACTCTATTAATGCAGTCAAGTTTAAGTTCATACAACAGTAATCTGGGTATACAATGTATGCTCATCGCAAAGTTTAACTCGTAGGCTATATGAATGAATATGCCTAGTTTACAGTTACACAAATGCTTGCTTTAATGAGTTATTCAGCAAGCCAGTGAAGATGGGAGACTTTTACATGATCATAATGTAATTGTAAACATGGAGCACGTGTCCGGTACATTTTTTATGTTTCTGTAGAAACAGAACTCCAGATTGTACAGATTTGAAATAAATATATCCATAGGCCAGTGATTCTTTTAAGCTATATATATATATGTATATACTACGCGGTTGTATGTAAAACACTTTGCCAGTTACATGCCAGGTTTCTTCTCTCAAGTTGTACAGTAAATATTTCCAGAACTTTTCCTAGTGTCATTCATGCCTGTCAAATAGAAGGGACTACAGTTCTTGGAATGCAAGTTTGATTAGCTTGAAATCTACATAAATCAATTCGCTATAGTAGGAAAGAGCCCATTACTTTTATATACCAGCTCATACAGATTCAACACAAAACCCATTCTATTTGATATAGAACACGATATATTTATATCACCTAAATACATTTTCTTTTATTTCTTGTTGGCATTCACTATAAAATTGTGGTGCGCTCTTATTAGAATAAGTTAAAGCTACACAATATTCTCACCCTTAGTGTCGGCGTTTAATCGGCTTGAAGTAGATAATGCTCTAATGATAAATAAACCGCGTTACAACAGCTCCGTAGTGTAGAACAACGCTCACCTTATAGGAATTATGGAGCGAGTACACAGTGATATTCCTGCAAAAATGGATTTACATGCAAATGTGTACATATGGAGTGTAACACAGTATTTCATGATATGCGATAATAGATAGATAGATAATACGAGCATATTCGGAGATATATACTATCTTATATAAGTTACAATTTTACCCAAAAGGACACTGAAATATTTTTAAACAGTGTGTTTAAACAAAATATAACAATTGCCTTACCACGCCGGTATTGCAAGCCGAGTCTTGACAAAGCCATGGCCAAAAGCCAAGCGCCTCCACCTTGACAAATAAATTTAATTACGCACGTTCTTTCTGATTTGAGGCGTCAATATTAGGGAGAAAATGGTGAGTGGAAAATCCGATTTAATCGTTCCCATAAAGTTTTTTGTTTCAATTATGCTGTTCTGAGATTATTGACTGCTTTATTCCTATTGATGTCGCGTGATTTAGGTGAACGTTCCGAAGACAAGGAAGACGTTTTGTAAGAGCAAGGAATGTAACAGACACACCTTGCATAAAGTTAGCCAGTATAAAGCTGGAAAGCCTAGATTGTCCGCTCTTGGTTAGTTTGTATGTGAGTAGTAAGCTAATTGTGTTAATGTTTAGTCACGTGTAATTGGCATTAATTGGAATAGTAAAGCTTTCGTTATGCTAACATTATTTTATAGGCAAAAGAAGATACGATCGCAAGCAGCAAGGCTATGGTGGTCAAACTAAACCAGTTTTTCATAAAAAGGTATGACATTGCAAGTTGCCTAATAGTAATTACACAATCAGTACGTTTAGGTATGCATCATATAGTGGAAAAGTTTACTTTTATCTTAGTGAATAAACAGACCCTCCCTACAAAGTATTATGCGTGTTTTCTGTTTTTACTATTCTAAAATCGCTCTGTATACTAACACACCTGTATGTTTTGTGTAGTGTACAGCAGTATTTACTATTATCTTAATAATAACAAGTTGATGTTTCATCCATCTAAAAACCAGGCGCTGTGTAATGTTAGACTATGATATAGCAAATTTGCAGGGTTACTAAATCACTTAGTCACCTGCATGTTCATTTAGTCACCTACACGTGTTTACTTAGTGCCCTGCCCTTAGGTAACGACCGACTGTCAAATAAATTTCGACTATACTTTCATGTATAAAACAAATTTCCATCTTACTAGATAAAGAGTAGTGCGACAAACTTCATTTTGCTGTTTGTAGTCTTCTTCGGCTTATTTGCTCGTGAAGATGTTAAGCACGTTGACATCGTCAAAAATACACTAGCGCTAGTTGCCAAGTGGGTACCATGGAAACTTCAAAAGCTCTTCGCTCAGGAAATCGATAACTAGCTCTTCCACACTTATAATGGCGTTTGAAGGTATTATCATGTGATTCTTGTTCAGTGTAGTCTAAATAAGTTAGACGCCGCGACCTACGGGAACTAAGAGATTTAGTAACCCTCAGGCCCTTAGTAGCACCCTCGCTACACTCGGGTGCCACAGCCTCGGGCCTTCGGGTTACTAAATCGCTTAGTTCCCTTGGTCTTGGCGTCTAACTATTATTTAATCAACTGCTATTCAATGTATTGTAATAATAATTAATGACGTCACGGGTAAGTCATGTGAGCATAAACTCATCACTAGTGTAGGACATCATTACGATATCATGATACCATGATATTGAATAGAGCTGTACATAAATAGGTATTAAATCCATTATCACGACAAAGATATTTGTTTTTAAACCAGGCACGTGTTTGATTTCTTGAAATTATTTTCATGCAGACCAGTATACATGTGGGTCTGTCCGCCCCCAGGCTATTAAAAACTATTCACATGAAATGAAGACTGAATAACCGGTTAAACAAGTTCTACTGCTTTTCAGTTTCTTTATAATATATTATGGCACTTGCTGTTGACATTACTGATGGGCGGAGCCTTAGTAACGAAGCGTGTCATGAGTTACTGCTAAAGAAGAGCAAGGTAATGCTGTGTTAGCCGAGTAAAAGACATTTAACCAGCTGTACATTACTAACAAGACGGAGTGCTTCAGTTTTAAAAAGTGGGTGTGCCGTGCGAGTTTCGGAGCTTATAAAAGAAGACTGGTCTATAGTGTTAAAAAGCTTTATCACTATATAAAGCCGGTTTTAACAAAAGAATTAAATATGTATGCGTTGCTATGTATTCCTTAGATATTAGTTTTGATACAGGACCAGGTATGCATCTTAGCAGTCACACACATGCATTACTAAAAGGTGGAATGGAAAGAATATGTCGTTCCTGAATAGTCTTTAACTATCATGATAGTGAATACTGTCATAATAATCCCTCGGGCCTAGTGTTACGAGGAACACATAACAACGTAGTTTTAAATGTTGAATGTATGTTTTAAATGGACATTTTGTGAAATCTTGATATTTTATCATGCATCTAAAAACCAGGCACTGTGTGTAGGTTAAAGATTGTTAATCTACTCCTATTGTTAAGAATATTTAATAACATCGTGAGTAAGTTACGTAAATAGATTTTCATCACTAAGAAACACATACCGTATAGCACGAAGTATTGGCGGTAGAAACCTTTGGGCGGATTTGGCAGTTGATAACCAATCCACCAAAGTTTTTTCCGCCAACGTTTGTTTTACCACAACTAGCTAATGGTAGCTATTCCCAAATAAAGTGAACATTAATAAAAAGTGCTTTATGTGTAGTGCCGTAGTGCCCCATTACACTGCTAGCAAAACTAATACACTAACCTTATGAAGTACTTGGTGAGTAGTTTCATGTTCTAAGATACATTTTAAACAGTTACTTTTACACGATATTAAAGAAAAATCAAAACACATACAGAGTTTTACTGAAACACTCTAATATTACATACAATGGATAGATCTTTTAAGTTTTAGGGCTTCACAATGCTGTGTAAGATAACCAATCCGCCAATGTTTTCTCTCCCAAAATACTTTGGGCGCTGATCCACCATAGTTTTCTACCGCCAAAGTTTTGTGCTATACAGTAGCAATACATAATATCTTCTGGAAACTTTTTGAAAATATTGTTTCAAGCGGAAAATTTTACTGTAACACTGTAAACCAGTCTTCTTTTCAATGCTATGCTACCCACGTAGTGAAGTGCTTCGTCTTGTTAGTATTTCAGGGCTGGGGGAAACAATGTATTATTGGTCAGGCCAATTCAGTTTTCTAAAAGCCAGGAAACCGATTCTTAGCATCATCCTTTCAGCCTGTTCCATAAAGTATAGCTTAGCTTTAGCTACTACACTAGAGTAGAGCTGATCAGTATGTTTCTTACTTTAACAGTTGAGGTGCTGGATGAAAATACATTATCTAGACTGCGATTGAATATATTAGAATACAACGGAGGTTTATTACACACGCTTACTTAAAGTTTTACTGAATGAAATGACCACAATAAGCTATAGCTAGTAGTATAATAATTTCTCACTTAAATATATTAGAATACAATAGCGTTCTTTATCACGCTTGTTTTATATATTATTTCTCTTGATTGGTAATGGAGCAAGCAGTAGATAAATCAAAGTGTTCAGGTTGAAATGAAGGCTGAAACCTAATCAACTTGCCATGCAGGGTTTTGCCCACACTGGTCGGCAGTGGTTCAAAGCGACCAGTATCTTTTAAATTCGACCAGTACAATATACTCTGATGCAATACACCATACAGTTTAATTTGTAGTTATAATATAACAATTATGCATCCCTGCATACATCATGAATAACATTTACGTGATCCTGTAAACCCACAACTGCATGTGTAGTAGTACTAATACAGGACATAACATAGCAGTATGGTTTGTGGCCAGAGGAGGGTGGAAGCGATTGAAGCGCTGCTAAAAATATTTTCACTGTACCTTCAAATCTTTTGGTTATTGGTGCATTATCGAAGTATTGTGCTGTAAGATAGTCGTAACTTTAAACAACTGTTCGTGTACAATAAGCCTGCACATGCTAAGTAGTAGTGCGTGTGATTTATGATTTTATACCAAGTATTGCTATAAAAACTATATCACCTGAAAGCTTATACAGAGTACCGTATACGTAGTAATTTTTGAATGACTTAATTTACGAAAATTTCGAAAATCGTGCATCCTTTTCGAAAATAAAATTTCGAATCACGCTGGTCACAACGAAGGAGCAGTTGGTTTTTTCTTCTATTTTCGTAAATATTATTTCAAAATGCTTGGCAAGCAACTATTTTCGTAAATTTAGTCATTCGAAAATTACTACGTATACAGTACTATCCAAATATCTAATCACCCCCGTTCATCCCCTTCAGTGCTGATTTTTGTATTGAACCTATGGGCTCACGTGAAATATATTGAAAATATTTTTAGCAGCACTTCAAACGCTTCCACCCTCCTCTGGTTTGTGGCTTAGTTTTGTTATCTGAGGTTCTTTTGCACTGCTTGTTTGTATGGTATGATATACAGGGTGAATGTGTTATACATAACCACATATTTCATTGTTGTTTAACACAAGCATGCAAGTAAATTCATGTACTATATGCTCTTAAACATTACTGAACATTGCCTCATTTTTAAAAGCTACATGCATCATACTGTAATGATACATAATGTAGCACTACTGGGTATGTCATTATTAACTTGATATTGCTCCTGTTACTGGCTATTGCTATATTTTTTATTCCAGGCCAAAACCACAAAGAAGATAGTGTTGAGAATGGAGTGTTCGCAGTGTCACAAGAAGAAGCAGTTGTCTATTAAACGCTGTAAACATTTTGAATTGGGTGGAGATAAAAAGAGAAAGGTACAAAAATGATCTTGTACAAGTACCTTCTCCACGACAATTTGTTGTTGTGCACTGTTATTAAGTAATATATTTGACCCAATATATTAGAATATGTGTTGGACCCAATACAATAGAATATTTGATAGGGCATAACAATAAAATGGCGGTGATTTCAAGTGTATTGGGTCACAATTTGGGTGTAGGGTGATAAAGTTATAGAGATTTGTTTATGCATAGTATTATTTTCATTTCCATGTATGCTGTGATGGTCTTTTTAAGGGTTAATTAATTAATGACCTTGGTAATTATCAATCTACTTACGTAAATCTCAATCAACTTGTTTTTGAACCCTTTACCTGTCAGAACTACCATATGGTGGTTTGGTCAAATATTTAGCCATGACATAGATTAGAAATCTAAGTTCATGCTCCTATGAGGCTGGTTGACTAAAATAGTCAATATATTTGATTAATAAACTAGGCATGCCAGCATGCGCCTGGTTTTTTTTGTTCGGGAGGTCGGTATGCATGTGTGTTTTTCTGTGTCCATCCCCAGGCTATTAAAAGTCATTCACATGAAATGGAGCTTGAATAACCAATCAAACAAGTTCTGTTTCTTTATATTATGAAACTTTTGCTATTGATATTACTGATGGTTAACCAAGTGTGTTGTGAATTCCTCCTGAAGAAGAGCAAGGTAATGCTGTATTACCCATTCATTTTACTGTAAAAGCCATTTTAACCATCTGTACATTATTAACAAGACAGTGCGCTTTAGTTTTTGTGTCATGCAGTATTGAGGCGTTTAAAAGAAGGCTAGCATATAGTGTTACAGCAGTACTTGGTACATGAAGTATCAGTAAAATTTGGAATCGGTGCAGCCCTACTATTGCTTGCTCAAAATGGCAGTAAGTGGCTTTGTTTGCAATCACTTTACATATAAATGGTTCATATACATATATAGAATGATAAAAAAATTAAAAATTCAAAAGGTAAGTAGGGATTGAATTCAATAGTGCTACAAAAAGTAAGGAAACAAGGAATAAGATTTTGGGACGAGAGAACATTCTAGCATGAGATAATTTATAAAAGTTTAATCCCTACTTTTGGCAAACCTACTAAAGTGAGCCAAAAGTAGGGATTAAACTTTTATAAATTATCTCATGCCAGAATGTTCTCTCGTCCCAAAATCTTATTCCTTGTTTCCTTACTTTTTGTAGCACTATTGAATTCAATCCCTACTTACCTTTTGAATTTTAAATTTTTTTATCATTCTAGTTTGTTTACTTTTTATACATGCTAAGCATTCATAATAATCTTTCAGCAGGCGCACAAATGTTACAGGCGCTTACGTAATAATTATGCTTGTTTACAGGTGCTTGTTAACAACGCGCTTACATGGCAAAGCAACTGTGTGATAGCAAATAACGCTGAAAAACAGCAACGATGTAATAAAGTACACATGCGAAAACTGCCATGGTGCCACTGTAACTAATTATATCACACGCAAGCCAGGTTTTGCGTGACGTAATAAGCAGAAGCCGTAACAGGCTATCGTCACCTTAGGTGAGATTCACACCTTGCTAAAGGAATATAGAAGAACAAGGAAGGGAATGAAGGATAAAAGGAATCGCCATGGCGCAGTGGGTAAATCGTCTTCGGAACAACATTTTTGTAAATCCGCTGCCATTACCTTTATTGTGTAAAATTTCTGGAGCCCTACACCTAGCGCAACCGGGTCTTATGGCTGGCTGGCAGATGAAATACAGATGAATTTCGAAATTTTCAAAGTGGCTGTAGGTCGAAATATTCGACTTGTTGCTTCGTTTAACCAAGGTACAGCATCATTACAGCCTTACCAATGCATTCCAGTCGGGTTTTTTGGGTAAAGCCTATTGGAAGGTTGTTTTGTGAAGTGTGAAAAATCGGGAAACCATACAATTTCTTACCAATCCCTACTATTAAATACTACCGTACTTAATGATATGGACAAAGACTAGATTTGCTTGTCATTAAGTCTAGAGATGTACTGATATAAACCGATATTCGTGTACTTGTTAATGATAGTCAACCTGATACACATACATATCAAGCTACCATTATTGCATCTATGACATATTTTTTAAAACCATAGTCATATAGTCAACTGATCAAGCTACCATGCAATGTTACTAAGGCTTAACATTTTGTGCATGTTAATCACGTGTATTTGTAAGTAATTCCAACTAATGGAAAATTGTACTTAAACAATGATAATGCTTGATTGATCTCTTATCATACACTTCCTCAACTCCAGAGAAAGCAAGTGCTGTCATGGAACAATGGTTGATGGGGTGGGTGTGTAGCCAAAATTGGATATCAATGAGAGTTACCTGGACACTGCTGCCGCCTTGAAATCTAGTAAAGGAGCTTGAAATGTGATGATTAACTTCGCGCATTAGACCTGGTAGCCCTGAAGATGTTGATTCTGAAGGAATCTTGGACAAGCAACCCCAAAGCTTGCTTCTATCAACATTTTTCATCCTCAGCCCTTTTTGCTGGAGGCTCTTGTAAATCACTATCTCCATTTAGTAAAATCGTTGGCACATTGACAGGACGATGCAGTGCTAAAGAATTTTTATCTTTATATTTTGGATTCAACATTGTAGATATATATAGTACCAAGAGTCCATAATAGGTTAGGGAGAGTATCGGACTTCACTATGCCCTATGAAAAATGAGCCCGTAAAGTCCTATGGTTTCGACCAAACAACGTGAAATTGCGTTGATTGGTGATTAATCATAAGGACAGGGCACGTGTGAGCTTCATATTGGAACGCCCTAATTCTTGAGAGGTAAAACCGAAAGGAGGATGAAACATAAGTGTTTGTTGTGTTATTACCACCATAGAGTTTCCTAACTATCGTGGTTTGATTACTTTGTCGCAAATTTCACGATAAAATCAGGGGAGGTTGGACGTGTTCACGTGACACATATACCTTGTATAGAAAAATCGTATTTAGTAGCAAAACGTTCAGGAATATAATCCAATCAACAGCGTATGTTATTCCAAACTCAAAAGCATAGCGAACCCCACCGGATTTCTTGATAAAATGATGGTAAATGATAACTAATCACATGCACACACGGATCGCTTGAAATAGCAAGAATACAAGTAATCTCGTGGAGATGTCGGAGTCATCTGGGGAGGAAGACATTAATGGACACGAATTACGAAAGCATCCAAGAGGCTCTCCAACTCCGCATCAATGCCAAAAGAGGATGCCCTTGAGGGAAATTTCTGTGGCAACAAATGGAACTGTGCAACCTAGGAGATTATCCAATCTTTGCTTATCAAGCTCAGACCATCAACCGACAAAAGACGCGTATCTTCTGGCGCATCCGCCATTTTTCAGCAGTAATATTTCAAGAATGCAATTAATGGGAATTATTTTACGGGGCACTAATACTGTGTCCAACCTCCTCTGCAATGAAATAGTTCATTGTTTATTCAGTCTGCTGCTTCAATCATCGTTGGACTATGTTCCTTATCCTTTTCATTTTCCAACTCTTCTTCAGTAATGCTATTGTCAGCACTTTCACGTGCTCCGGTGGTTTCACACATGGCACCAATGGTGTCCCCAAGTACATAGCGTTTCATCATTACCGGCTCTCTTTTCATGCTTCATGGTGGCTTACACATATGCATCTTGATGGCGTATCTACATACACGATTCGATGCAGTCCACACAAAGGTGTTGATATGTCACAATCAATACTTTTCACGATTACACGAAAACACAGGCATATCCGGAAATACTTTACGGGCTCATTTTTCATAGGGTATAGCGAAGTTCGATACTCTCCCTGAACTATTATGAACTCTTGATAGTACAAGACATTCTTTTTCTTTTATGTCATGAAATCTTGAATGTAAGCATTTGGTTCTTCGTAATACAAATACCAGGGATGGACCCTCATCCTTTTTCTAACACTTTGATTAAGGCTCTTACAAGAGGTATGACCTTAGATATTGGGGCAGCTTCAGCTGAAATGTTTTGGTCAGTTACTTCCTCAATCGGTGTCAAAATATTAATCACCTTGTTAGCAGTATCCAAATATCACATGTAGCAAGTGACATTTTTTGTTCAACAATTGATTGTAACTTGTGCAATGATGAATTCCATCTTGTAGGTTCATCTTGCTTGAGGCATTTTTGTTTGTAGTTCTTTAATTTGTCATATGCCGCTATTGGCCTTTTAAAATGTCAAAGATTGACTGGTTTACATATTGCAAACAAGCCAATCACACTCTTCAGGCTTATTGGCAATTACATTGTGAGCCAGCCATGGCATAGAACTTAACTTATCACAGATTCAAATTCCAGTATGGAATCCTCCAATTGCTGTATGCACAGTGCAACAGATACTTGTTCAAGGATTTTGTTCAAGGATTTTCCTCAACCTAATATTGAGCAGTTAAGCTTAAAAATGACTGTATAGCAACATTGGTACTCCACACGTCTAGTGAAACTGAAATGCTTAACACTAGCTTCTTGACTTCTTCCTTGAGCTTTCTAGCAGCCAGTCTTTGGTTTTCCTTCTCAAATTTTTTGTAAGCAATGGAGTATTTATTTTTTAAACTGTAGTATTAGTCTTAACTCTTCAGATATGGATATCCCACCTGTAGATGGTTTGACCCTTGCTTTTGTAGTTACAGGTGAAGACAATACAACGGTGGTAGTAGTAGTAGTAGTGGTAGTAGTGGTAGTAGTGGTAGTAGTAGTAGTAGTAGACCTCTGAGAGGGATTCACAAGTTGGATTGGTTATTGGATGGACCATTATCGGCCTGAAATATACATATCGGTATCAGATTACAATGCAGGGTAAGAGCCAATATGATTATAGGTATGCATGTGTAAGTGCCCTATAATAATTATCTATTGTTTCATTTGTGTCAGGAACAGTTGATTCAATGCATTACATATACATCAGGAAATTTGACAGTTTATGTATTATGATAACTTACACAGCTTGCACATATTACTTTTCAGAAATCATTTAATACTCGGTAGTTAAGTGAGGTTGGAATGGCATAAGTGTGGTTGTAATCTTGCAAAATATGTTGAGGGAGTAACAACTTTTACAGCTCCAACATGGAATTTACTGGTGGGTAGTGGCATAAATTTACCGAAACAATATATGGGTTGGGTTGCTATGATAGAAAATGAGATGGAAGCCGAGGCTGGAAGGTGATGTATAATAAGTCATGCAGAGGAAGTATGAAAATCATGCAGGTTTCTATTAGTAATACAACACAAGACATTTTACTTAGCTGCTAAATAAGTGTGATATGTAAGGGTTAAAGCATTGCCGCGAGTGCTATATGAAAAATAAAGCACGAGGCAACGAGGCCAAGATGGCTAATATAGCACGAGGCTGAGTGCTTTATTTTTCATATAGCACGAGCAAGGCAATGCTTTAACTGTTATAGAGAATTTCCTCTACAAATTCGCGCGCCATTATAAAACGTCCAACCTTACCAATCTTTCAGTAGAACGGCTTTAGCATTGATGTATCCCAGTGTTTCCTACTGTTTACTGAACTGTCCATCAATATATACAGCGAAAACAAGAGTTTTAAAATCTTTGTTCTATAACTACCCAATATAGCACTGTTTACGCGTTTCCGGTTCTATAACTACCCAATATAGTACTGTTCACGCGTTTCCGGTTCTATATCTGCAATATAGCACTGTTTTCGCCTTTGATCCTCCCACGCAAAATTCTTTGTTATACTTATACCCCAGTACGAGTACAATATCTATCTTAGTTATTATCCAAGTCTGTGCGAAGCCGAGGACACGGGTAATAAATAAGATACTGTACAAATGTACAAGGATATAACCCCACTGAGTGAGCTGCTGTTAGGCTGGTTTTTGATCAACAAACACCCTTGTGTTCTAAACAATTCTCGTGATAATAAATCGATCATTGGTACTTGTAAACAATAGTATCGCTTACTTTTCTATGTACCAAATTAAATCTCCAAGCTGAAAATAGACGGAATTCTTATTTGCATTCGGTTACCAGTGATGACTGCCATGTTTCTGTAACTAACACACCTACTGGGTGATAACTAAACCCGGTGATGTCTTAGTTATCACCCAGTGGCTTCTTTTGATAGGCCCACTCATAGGGATATAAATTATAATATAGTGAGGAGGAAATAGTTGCAGGTTTTAATCACAATGTTAACTACAGCCGTGTAATTTTATTTCCTATACCACTTTATTTATGCAGTGGTAGGCTAAGATCAGTAACTGACAGGAGAAAGGATGATATAGTAATTTCTGTGAATCTAGTCATACTACTAGTAGCTGGAGTTTCTCTGTCGGTCAGTCTGTCTGTCTCTCTGTCTGTCAGTACGTTCATGCGCGAATATAGTTGAATTTACGGATAACCATTGTTTGTTGATTGTAGCATTCGGCACATGTTTTTCTACTTCTGTACACTTACAGTGCAATAATTGGGTAGGTATTTAACAACTGAGCTGGCAATAAATGATTAAGCCGACTTGAGTATTCTGGTGATTGTTAATTAATTATTTCAACTAGCGTTTATTAGGGATGGATGATAGCAAAAATTTCATGTCACTGTATATCATTAGAGTAATTATCACAATAATCGATATTATCACGATATCAGTTTTAGCTAACAATGATAGTATTATAAGCACTAAAATTAGAACATAGGGTGAAATATTTTACTGATGTTATAAAATTTGAGCAATTAATGTCACGACAATCACCATATGGTATTGATGATAATATTGTGCTCAATAGTGAAGTAATTCTTCGATGAGTAATTGTCACCCGTAATGACATTCAAATCTAATCCTTTAATCTACATAAAACTCTTTAAAATGTAAAATGTTGTCAACAGACCATCATGAAATACTAGTCAAAATACAACGTATTGTGGGGCTAGCCTGAGCCATCAGTGTAGCTTGACAGGTAGAACAGGTAGAACATGAATAAACATACAACTATATAACATTGCTATGTACCTAGCAGCTACAAAAATGATCGTGCTGTCATGATAAAATTTGTTGCAATATAAATCACTGAATTGAAACTATCATGTGAGTGTATAGCCGTATATGTACCTGTACGACTCCGTATGCTGAAAAGTAGTGTTGTGATTGGGGCGAGCCTGAGCGAGCCCCACACTAGCGAGAAGCTTGGTACGGTCGTCACGTATACAAACAACTACGAGAAAAAGCTAACGATTTCCATATTTGGTTGGTATGGTCGTTTCACATATACAAACAACTCCGACGAAAAGCGAACAAATTCCATATTTGGTTGGTACGATTGTTCATGTCGCAAAAGATAACAAACACAGTTTATTAACGTTCCTTATTTGATTGGTACAGTCGTTCGTGTTGCGAAGAATAACGAGTGCATTCTACTTACGTGCCATATTTGGTTCGTGTCGCGGAGAATAACGAATTGAGTTTACTGACGCTCCATATTTGGTTGGTAGGGTCGTTCGTGTCGCGAACAATAACGAGTTGAGTTTACTGATGCTCCATATTTGGTTGGTAGGGTCGTTCGTGTCGCGAACAATAACGAGTTGAATTTACTGACGCTCCATATTTAGTTGGTAGGGTCGTTCGTGTCGCGAACAATAACGAGTTGAGTTTACTGATGCTCCATATTTGGTTGGTAGGGTCGTTCGTGTCGTGGACAATAGCGAGTTGAGTTTACTGATGCTCCATATTTGGTCGAGTTTAGCCGGTCTACTCAGTGATATTTGCACGTGATGGATAGACAAGAGAGGCTGCGTAGGAGACGAGAACTGTATAGACTTAGACGAGCAGAAGAAACACCACAAGAAAGAGAAGTAAGATTCGCTGGAGTATCAGATTATTTCTTACGTTAATACTTCAAAAATACACACTCAGGCTCGCCCCACGATGTTGTAGCATCTGTCTAGTAATGTAACTAGCTAGCTTCCACACTTGTTAGCATGCCAGAGGCTTTTTGCGTGAAGTTGGTGCTCTGCTATTCGCAAGATGTTATGAAAGATTGTTTACAGATAAAATAATAATGTGTAAATTCCACACTTTGCAGTTCGTACCACAACTAATCGAAACTAATTGTCATTACTGCATGCAACTAATAGTTAGACCTTATAATAGAAGTGAAACTAACACATTAGTAGGATACCCAAGTATACCAAACAACAAGTCTTCTATCGCTCTTTTCAATACGCACTTAACACAAACGCTATGGTTGGGCAATATACTGATATTATCGTATATCCTGATATTAAAGTGTCATGATAATCGATATCGAAGAGGATTTTTTAGTATTGTAATATCGGCTGCAGTAATGCAAATAGTCATTTTCATCACTATTAGTATTTGGGTTGGTAGAAGCCACATATGGGATTACAGGATGTTTATAACTACTAGTAATTGAGTTTTGTACCTTTGCCATCTTGTATTACTGTTCATACAATCACTGTTTATGTTCAGTACAGAAAATGTATATGTCATTTAAGGGTAGTGAGAAATCGTCTGGTGTGTCTTGGGCGTGTTGATATGCAAGATAATCTTGTTTTATGAGAGTAAACACATTCCATTCTGATTCCATTTCTGCTCTTGCTTATCACCACAGCTTTGAATTTTACGAGTTCTAAAAGGTGGAGAAATACTTGGAAATCATTGTGATGGCCTGGGCGTAGTGTTCTCGTGTGTGTTAAGAAATTTTTTGCATGGCTTGTGTTTAAGTTATGTACGATGGAATCAAAGGATTGCCATGGCAAACTGGGCAAGGTCCATCCATAATGTGATTTTGACTCGCTAGCATAGAATTTAAGGTCTTTGTGTTACCCATAATTCCATATGTGCTGTATAATCCATCTCTCCAGTGAACAAGGGAGTATTTTGTCTATCTAAGTACATTTAATGCCTGACATGATGCACTGGTAGGAGTGATATATATGTGTCCTACAGCACAATGCAGTCTGTTAAGAGGACATTTAAGGGAAAATTATGTGTTAATAAGGGAAGGTGTGGTATACGTGTGTGTAGTCAAGAACAAAAGGTGTGTTTGGAATACTCTTGCATAATGCTTCTGCAAAATTCTGCATAACATTATAGGGTAATGATTCCAATACATTAAGTTGTAATGTATCATGAAACCCTAGGTCATTGTTTTATATATCATAATCATATTAACCCTTTGATGCGGATAAGCCAGTAAACTGGCTTTAAAATAATGAACCTATAAAATTCATAAGCCAATAAACTGGCTTTTACTTGCATACAACAAAACAAACCACCGTAGTTTACACAGCCTGGAATAAAAATCTAAATACCAGATTACTCACTATTAAGCAACTATCATCTGGAAGGCTTGAAAATACAAAAGAAACCTTCCTTTTGTCCTTGTCATTTGCTTCTCTGGAGAAAATCGTCCATAACTTCACTATCATTGCTCCTATGAGCAAAATCTTTGTGCCATCTTGTTCCTCACATGATTCTGAATCAAATGATATGTAAATGATCGCGTACTGGTAAAATGGCTGACTAGAAGAAGCAAACTGTAGTGTAGAACAGGTGGAAAGAAGACACGCTGTTTAGTGCATTGCTAGTGAGTTCCATAACATATAATGAGATTTTTTGTATAACTGGATACACAGATCTGTTTCATGTATAATAATAGTGCGTGCACTTCCCAGGCACCCCGCCATTGCTGGGCCTTTAAAATGCTTACCTTTAATACTAAAATTATACGTTTTATAATGCTTAGCCTATAATAACATTATGCAAATTTAAAGGATTAAGACCAAAGAAACTATCACATAAATTTGACAGATTTGCTAGAGGTACTGCCATTATGCCTTATATTTGATCATCACCGGTCCAGTTTACACAGGATAACTGTGGGGCCAACACATCTCTTATCTCTTAACATGCTACAGGATTAGTGGCGCAAAATAAGAGTAAATAAATTAAGATACATTATTTCAGGTATGCTTAGCATGCTAATGCTGGCCATATGTACATATGTCAAGGTACCTGAAGTGGATAGGCTGCTATGACACATGAGCGAAAGCTTTTAATCTGCTTTGAGAATATCTAATTCTATGATGAAAGATAGAGGAGTTAAGGCTGATTTCCTCTAGATGATTCAAGAAGGATTCGTTACCAAGGATGGTTTTGTTGGGCGTGTTGAAGGATACTATCATTTTAATCTGAGTAAGATGGTTGTAAAGTTTTTCCAGCACTGATAATGATTGTAGCTACTAAATGCTATATGCATCTACATTCTAAATGTTTGAAACTAATAACCATGCTCCAAGAATTGTACTTTTCATGACATATACAAACAATTTCTCATAAGTATGTATTTCAAATGTAATGTGTATTTAATGGTTTTACAAACCTGCAAATTGTTTCCAGGTATTCAAGGAAATGGGAATTTTATGATGAACTATCAATTTGTTGTGAATATGCACATTATGTAGAATAGTTGTGCATCTGAGGCTAGAGTTACAGTTCCCCTACATGTCCATGTCACTAATGGTAGCTGTTATAACATAATTGTTATGTTAGTCCAGCAGTAATCACTGTGGGGTTGTGCATATATGGTAATACCTGACTTGAGCTGTTGTAGCGGGACACGCACCCGTGTTGGGTAGCTTAATTTTGTTAGTGATTACTGTAAAGGGATCAGGCTGTAAGCCTTGACTACTAATCTAATTGGAGACCAAAGAATGCCCACATAGTAAAGGCATTCGCTGCTATTCAATTTCACTGTCAAGAGAATCTGTTGTAAGAACCAGCGTGGTATTTATCACCATGGTGTTGAGAAATTTCTGGTGAATCCACACATTCATAATTTTTGGTGAGTAACAACAATCAAGCAGTAACCACTATGGTCAAAACTCCAAAGAAATATTAAAGATTTTTGCAAGAATTCTGGTAAGGAAGTGCAGACTTTAAAATATAATTTTTAACCAATATTTTTAGCTTACGTATATGCTTCAAATTGTTGTTATTTGAGATGTTAATTTGCAATATCCCTAGAGCATTCACATGAGAATTTCATAATTGCATATGAGGGAAATGTTAGCATCATGTAATAATGAAGAATAATGAAGCATGTCATGAGTAGTTTTGAGCACCTCCCAAAGATATGTTAAGTCGTTCATTTCATTTTAGTTATTATAAATTAGTAACAAATTGTACTGTTTAGTATGAAAGGTAGGCGGGGTATGTGCATAGTGAGAGAAGACGTAAAGAAAGAATTCCAGCTTTAACATCATTTGTACGACTAAAAAGTCAAGTAACTAAGGCACTGGTGATTATTCAACTTCGTGTACACTAGTATGAGATCCTTAGTACTAATTCCTCTCCTAAGCATCAGTAAGGTTTCAGCATAATGAGATTTCAGTGTCATGAAATGAAAGTTTGGATTTTCTGATTTCAAAATGGATTTTCAAGTAGTGGATACAAATCCTCCTGTGTGTATGTACAAGTGTAGGAGCAAGTAAAATGGTGTTCAGCTTTTAGTGTTCACAGAATTACGAATTGAAATCAAACTAATGCCTCGCTCTAAAATGTATGTGGTGATGAGTACACTGTTTTTAATTCTACATTGGCAAGCTGTTATTATTCATTTACTACCAGTATTTAGTAAGATTATAGTTTTGCTGACACAAACACACTAACACACTATCCTCAATTTCTGAAATAATACCTTTAGCTTTAAAGAATCGTTACTGTAAAACAAGTGAAGTTGGTAAAGATAAGAGCACCTTCTAATGCATTGGTTTATCCTTTCACTTAAACCTTCTGACATAATAGAAACAGAGGTGAAGCTGAAATGCGTTATTCTAACACTGAAAATGTTTATGCCTTGAAGATACTTGTATTAGATACTCTTAGAAAATGGTTCTTGGTGTTAGTCTTTGACTCTTTGCTTGCCAAATTGAGGCAGCTGCATGTTGACCATTTGGCACGTTAAAGTTTGCTCGAGGCGATATATGGGATTATGAGAACAATCGTGATGTGTTCATCATAATCGTGAGGATGATGTTACTATACACCTCTCTGCAATCGTGATTGTGTAATACTATGAAGAATTCTTCTTTAGTTGTACTTGCTTAAGTGTGTTTGGAACTAGTTAAACAACTAGCTATAACATCGACTTAGATGAAGTGTTTTTACAACATATCATACCACTAAAGGATTTTAAATAGCTTTTTTGTACTATATGATTATGATAATCGTGACAATTGTGATATGTATGCTCTAAAAATGTCTGCACCAAATCAGTGTAATGAGTGATGAAATTAGGGATGAGACAGACAAGTTATCGACTTAAGCAGTTGTATAATCAATTTTTGAGATGGTGTTATTTTAATGATTAATTTAAGAATTGGATGTAATAGCATACCCTGTGTGGCTTGAGGTGTGGTTAGCCAATCAGTGTCTTAGTACATAAGACACTTATATTTCAAACCATTGTTAACATACCATTATCTTAAGTACGTAATTAAAGATACAATTGTTGAGAAAGTAATTGCAACAAGTTTAGCAGTTGTTGAATTTTTATTGGCTTGCGTACATTAAGTGAAGACTTTTAGATGGCATCACAGAATCAATGCCAGACTAGCTTGGCTTTTTAAATGCTTATGTTTACCTCATTTACATAATAAATAAACCACATATATATGTAATGCATATCATTAACTGTAAATGAATATCATGAATATTATTTGTTACGTCTTAACGTAATTTATGAATTCTATACTTTCTCCTACAAAATATGAACTCAAACTTACGAAATAATAATTAAAATTGCATTTACTTTAGTTTGTGAAATTGGGACAATCACTATTGTGCACAGCATGAAAAGATGATCTTATTACACACAAACAAATGCTCATTACTAAACATGAATATATAGAAGTGAAAATTAGAATAATGTGATAAATTACTGCAGCCAGCATCTTGCAGGATGGTTCTATGTTTTGCAAATCAGAACATATGCTTTTACAATATTGTCTTCATTACCTTGTTTTAACCCTTTGAAGTGCAGGCACCACTCCAGATGGCTTTCCAGTATTAACACATACTTCAAACTGCTATGACTCACTGCTGCTAATATGGTTGAAGCTGGACTAAATTACTTAGCATGAACAGCAACATGAGTGCCACTTCTTCATCCTTGTGAAACTCTTTTTCTATCTCTCTTTAAACTGCTCTTGATATGATGATGTGATTACAAGGATTTTGTTATAGTATCAACTTCCAATGCAACAAATTGCTAAGCACACATTCTAATATCATATATATTTTGCATCTTTTCCCCCTTGTAAGTTTTTGTAGCATATAACATTGTTGGCTTGTATGAATATCACAGCTTGTACATCTATGACTTCTTGGTCATGATACACTAGCCCACATCTTGTTGAATGCTGTATTTATCTGACACCCTGTATTAGCATTCAACTTGTTAGTTGTTAATAAGGTTGAAGATGATGTTATCATTAGCTGCTTTTGATGGCATATGCTATGGTCTTAGGGAACAAAGGGTCCAAAGTGATTAACCACTATTGTTTACTAATGATTTGGTGAATTCCTTGCTGGCTTCTTCATTATCTTGAAGAGTATTTTCTCCTCAATGTGGGCACATATTTTTGCAGTAACTGATACTCATTTTTGTATTTGCTTTTCTCGTTTACCAGCTCATCTCACTGAATTTACCTGTCCCCAGCATCTGAATCTCTTGTGTGAATACTGATCCTAACGTCTGAGGTTTTTTACCACTTTAAACACCGTACTAGTAAATTTAGTAGGTTGCTATAAAATAGAGTTAAACATTTTATAACAACAATATGGTTAGTGGCATTAGTACCCACTCAGTATTCCCCCTCATATGTTTGTGTTGCTTCTATCATATTACAAGGTTAAATTTATGGATTTTATTTGGCAGTTCACAAGTTTCCTGGTATCACCAAATTAAAAAGGCAAATTGTGGTTCTGGTTTTTGTGTAGACTGGCTCACTAAAAATACACATATACAATCTGTAGATAGGTAATTGCATGGATACCAGAAAATATTGGTACAGTATCCATGAACAGATTTAGTGGTATGTTAAAGGAAGCCATTGATAGCATTTATGATCTCAAGGTTAGGCTCTAATTATTGCATCACTCTATTCCAGCCTTGGTTGTCAAGCTGTTCTGTGAAGCCAAGCCTGGTTGGATACCATTGTGTTGCTTGAAACTATTGTTTACACAACACAATCATAACACTGTAGATGTGAATATTGGTGTGCAAACATTGCTAAGCCTTATGTGTAGCATTTACGTGCTTAAATATTTCAGAACTATTGCCATATTTGCTTTACAATTTGCTTATTGTTCTCCGAGATGTGCCACCAACATTCTCTGTAATTTTTAATGTACACAAATATAACTAGTTACTGCTCTGTGGACGTACTTGATGATATTAGAGTGCTTGAAGATAGCTACCTACTGATTGTTGCTGAAGGGTCAAGAGAACAACAAATGGCTAGACTTGCATGTCAGATCATTCTCTGCAGGGCACTTATCCATTAGAGATAAGCGCCTGTCCCCAAAATTTTTCATAGGCTTGACCTGTCCAGCACCTTATTAAGTATAGATTTATGATGACAAATTGTGTGGCTTAAGGTTGCTTGTTGTTTTAACACCTATTAACAATCCCTGAGGTCTCAGGAAAAGTAAGGTATTCTCTGTGAAGAAAGTAGTATGCTATAATTTGACAGCTGTTTGGCATGTGGCATTGTATGTGAAAAATGTTGTGTAACTAAAAACAAATTTTCTGAGTTTACAATATCAATTAATTGTGCTAACATGTGGTAAGTTACAAGGATTTATATCACAGTTTGTATTAACAAAAGAAATGCATGACTTTCTTGCCAGCATTGTTTAGCTAAATCTACGCTTATGGTGGCGTCTTCAGAAAAACTTTACACAATAATTATGCTGGAATAATATACAAGTGCCAGTTCCAGTAGGGTCTGGTATCTTTCACAAACCTAGAGGTTCATCATGGTCGAGTAAGTGTATTGCAGTAGATAATAAAAAGTTGATGTTCCTCTCTCACTTATTGTCATCGACCATATGATGACTACCAGATGTTAACTATTGTCACTTCTTAGTGATTAGATTGTTATTTTCTTTCTTGTGTCAGCATTCTGCATCTTTCATGTTACCACTGATTGTCTAGCAATATATTTATTATCAGTTGGTAAAATGATTGGTTATTAATTGTCTGACCAAAAATGTTTTTATTGCCTCACAGATATACAAGCTAGCTACCTAAGTTTATACCTACGACTTGTATAGATACGACTTGTATAGATACTTGTATCTATACAACATATGCCAAGCACCAGTGTAGAGTCACTGAGGCTGCATTTTTATGCATTTAAACATACTCGCACCCACACAGCATCTAGATTGTGGGGGCTTGGGTGTACTCACTGTACTATATATATGGGTCTTTTATTTTGTGTCTCTGTATTGCATAAGTGTGACTGTTAGCCCTAGGATAAACAGATTCCCAGTGGGTTAACAACCAGTGGGTGTATAAGCATAGTGGCATGATCATATGATCATTCCTGCATATATGAAGTTAGAAGGGTTCTGATATTGTCTTATTAATATAATGCTATTTGTATAGTTAAGTAATCGTAAAGGATATTGTATTTATTCAGACTGTCTTTTGTCTATAGGGACAGATGATCCAGTTCTAATGGACCATGACACATTATTTTCAGTGGTTGTATGTTATTACTATGCTGTTCTTTGAATAGATTTAGTTATTTCAAGGTATTTATGTAACTATATATAATCATCTTGAAGCTTATCTTCTCAAGCTTACAAGAACCTTGCTACACTGTAGGAGTGGATAACAGCGATCAATGACTCTATGTAGTAGGCATTTCCTGCCACCTTAAAATCCAATGCAATTATTCTGTCTGTAGATAGTGACATAAAAATAATATATTATATTATAGGGGGTTTAAAACATTTTACTTATGCACTACAAGTTTAAAAATGTCTAGCTACTAGAGATGGGACAATACTGTGATGCATCGATGTATCGCAATACAGAATGGTTCATATCGATACTGCAAAATGGGTATCGATGCATCGATATATCGCTATGTATCGATCAATAAATGCCATGTGTAATGCATAAAAGGACATCTTTGTTGAAAATTATTGAGAAAAAGTCTTGTATTTATCCTTGAAAAGATTATATCATTGCTTTCAGGTATTATTACCATAGAGAAAGTTCAAGTGTATTCTAATGCTTTAAAAAGCAGTGATGTATTGTGGTATCGTGGTACTTTTGGCATGATGCATTGATACTCCTGTTTTATCACCTTTGGTATAAAATGCATATATTTATACATTGTAGTTAGTGAGTACATAAAAGACATACAAACATCACATCATATCATGTTACAATAAAGGGAAAATCAATAAATAGCTGTGCTAAAATGATACACTTATTAATAATACATTTATACATAGTGCGATTGATTTAATAAACTATGTTTTGATCTTCTAAGTCTCTGGTGAACCACAATGAATACCAGCACAGCTGTTGCCACCATAACAACTGTTACTCCAACAACAATATATACAGTTTCTGTTGTAGGTGTATCATTCGAACTCTGATCAGTTTCTGAACTTTGCACCGAGAATTCCATAACTGATGCTAGAAAAAATGTAAAGTATTTTAATGGAGGGGGTGGGTGGATGTACTCAGCAAGTTACCTGTATGCTTTTTAGTTGTCTGCTCTACTGTTAGATCTCTGGAGTCGTTATAAATCTTATCTGGCCTGTCTAGCAAACTGGCACTTGTGGTACATACATATACACCATGATATCTGTGGTGATTGTGTATGCTGTTCAGATCAAGGTGGGCTGTAATACTCTTGTCGGTTGTGTTGATAAAGGTGCTGGTTGGATCGTACATATCATTGTGTCCGTGATTAGTATGATGAGTGAACTTAATAGTAATTGAGCTCATGGCAAATATATGTGCCTTGCATGTGATGCTGTGCTTTTCAATTGGATCTTTGTAGTATTTGATAATCTCTACTGGTCCTGTGTGGTAAAGAATTTTATGGAATTGCTTTAAACATTAATCCACAACTTACGTTTTTTAAACTGTGTTGTCATTTTTTGCACAAGAGGATCACCATCAAAGTTGAGAACAATACAATAATATGTTCCATTGTTTTCCACTGATGCATTTTTGATGTTTACTGTTGCCATCTTTACGTGATTGGTTGTGTCAGTTGTGTGCTGTACGTATGTGTTTGTATCTTCCACCAGTAGTGTGGGATAATTAGATAACGCATTAGAATATAACATGAGCACTTTTGGTTCGATTCCTTTGTTCAGCCTAATCACACAAGAAGCTGTGAAGCTTGTACCATCAATCATATACTCTTCTTGGCTGGCGAATGAAGTTATGGTAAATGGATCTGCTGTAAAAAATTGATGTCACTCCATCATTACTATTTTGTTTAGTACTTTTATTACTTACCATTTTTAATTTTAAATTGAACATTAAAATGCCTTTCAATTTTCTCCCATTCATTTTCAGCAACACAAGTGTAAGTACCAGTATCCATTTTTGGTATAGGCGAAGTGATAATTAGCTGTAGTTGATATCCTGAGTCTGTGTGTGTCACTGCAGGTACATGTATTCTCTTCACCACATCACTGGTCAATATTTTATCATTGAATATCCAGTCTAGTTTTGTATGTTTTGTCAAGGACGGTACTGTACAAGTTAGCAATATGCTATTTGTATCATTGTAAACCAGTGTTGCATTGTTTGGTAAATTTTCTGTGAATCTCAGTGGATTATAATCTGTAAAGCAAAATATTATGTATGTGTTAAATTAAAATTGAGTAATTTGATGTATTAGCCAGCTACAAACAAGTTATTAATACTATAATAATACCTTGGGGATAGACATAGGAAATGTGGAAGACTGTACTGTTATCATAGCATATGAACTTTCCTGTTTCTGCTAGAGATGAAATGGTGTCATTGAAGCTATCGGCTTTAACATCTAATGAGACTACTGTTTGATTCAACTGGACTTTTTTCCATGAAACATTATTCTCTGGAGGAATATTGTTGCATTTCAATGGCACTTGTCCAGCATGTGTCAGGTTGATATTAGTGATTAGATTCTTTCCATTATCATTAGTTCCTGTAATTGGAAGGAATTATTAATAAAGTTAATCAAAAATTATCTGTCTGTGTAGATGTTAGTTTGATCAATAAGCAGTGATGGTAGCTACTTGATGTAATGAATGTAATGCAGGCTGACTATAGGGTTTCTGCCTTAAAGGGATGAATATGATTAGTACATTTTGTGATTCCTTATAACTACTAATGTCTACTATTATTGTGTGACCTTCAGTGGCGGAGAAAGCTATTGAAAGTTAGGGGGGCCACTTGGCTAAACTCAAGTGATTTTCTATTGCAAAAATTGAATTCCTATGGAAAGCCTTAAAATTTAAGAGGGGCCATGGCCCCCCTGCTTCCGCCGCCTATGGTGACCTTTATTGCTTCTGCTAACCTCTTGGTAGTAGTGAAGTATTTGCCACCAATAGTTCTCCTTTATTATCAGTAGACTTGCAGTTATATTGTCCAAAATGAAAGTTCTCAACTTTGTTGATGATCATTTGTGACTCCAGCTTAGCTTTGGTTTTGTTATGCTTGATGGTAATACCATTGAAAGCTGTTTTGATTGGTAAAGGACCATCAAACCATTCTATCTTGACATCCTTAGATAGGTGGTGCTTGTGGCTTAAACTGCACCATAGAGTGACTGAATCATTGACAGATGCAAATTGCATCTCACTTGTAGTTAGTGAAATAGCTACACAAATGAAAACATATAAATAAAATGTTGCTATAAAAAGACATGCAAATTTGCTTACGGTGATTTGCACAAATGATTGGCAAGGCAATCAGTAAACACATTATGTTGTAAAGAGATCTCATCATTTCGATCAATGGCTCTATATATAGGGAAAGATGACAATGAAATACAAGTAGGGACTAGAGCTACTTAATATTGAAAACCACACGTCTATAACAATGTTATGGTAAACGGCACACATAATGCAATGCAGTGTTATAGTAGCTAATAGTTAGCTAGCTACAGAGCGTAGAACTACAGTTAAATAAAAGTATTAGCTAGCTAGCTAGTTAAAGAGTAATTGGTGTATACAATTATGATGGGGCAACTTGAATGGTTATAGTAGCTATGTGATGATTTTAGAAACACTGTAGCTATAAAACTAATCCGTTATTATGCTCCTTGTATGATTGTTGCTTCTAGTTAACTATTGCTGTCACAATCACCCACACTAGCTCACATAGCTTACTTGTAAGAATTGGTAGCCACAGTTGATGGAGTAACAATGTTAGCAGCAGCAGCAGCAAAACAGTAGCAGTCGAGTATCAGTTAGTCCTTCTGAATAGTGAACTCACTGAGAAGCTGAAAAAGCTGAAATGCACCTCCCTTATATACCCACACTGTCATCCTGTATCTTTGTATGGCTTCTTCAAAGTATCCCAAAAGCTAGCACTTGTATGGACCTACATACAGGTGTCAATCTACAATAGGTACACTTAGCTACTTAGCAACAACAGTAAGGCACGTTAACTAATTAACTAACACTGCTTCTTTAATCCTTAAGTATATGGGATAGCTTATACTATTCATGCACCATCAACAAACTTATTTTGTTGTTTTTAAGGGTATAGCGTTTCCATGCCTATAATTTTTAAGTTGAATACATATCTCCCCCACTTTCCTTCCATTCCTATCACAGAAGATCTATAAAAAATAATCTTGGCTTGATTAAATAATAAACATTATAAATTAAATTGTAAACTCATATTGAATGCAACACCACCCTAGCCTTAAAAGTACACTCACTCCAACACACCAGTACAGTATGCCAAATATGTACAATTGCATTTCATAAATTGTGATCATTTGTGCTGCATGAGTGTTATGTAAATGATGTCTAGTTGAGCGTATCATATGATCATGATAGTTAATAGTTTAGAGTTTGTGGTTAGGACCCACTGTCTAACTACTTTCAGCTGCAGTTGACACACAAGTTTGGATGATAGCTAATTATATAATTGTTCATGACTCTCAAATTTTTACTCCTAACTAAAATAATGATACTGCATGAAATGATATCTATGCTATGATTTGCAGTTGTCTGTACTATGCCTAGGGGTGAAGCAACATAGCTATATATAATAATAGGATTGAAATTGAGAATTAAGTTACACTGTAACGTCAAATTTTACATCTCAAACTCTTTAATGTTTGTAAACAGAGGCCCACAATAAATTACAGTGTAACTTATTGCGGGCCCACAATTAGGGCTGCGTCTATTATGCTCTGAAAATTGCCTATTCTGCTTTTTGGAATTGCTCCAATTTTGTGCCTATTTATATGCTAGATTTTATGCTACTCCACAATCAATTATGCTACTAATAATACACAATTTTCTATAAAGCTCATTTGTTTATGAACCTCCAGTTACCTCTACATACAGCATAAATTCTGATCTGCCACATGCCGGTGGCATAACTTTCAGCAAAATTATTGTAATTAGTTTTAGAGGTGCCTAACACATAGCGACTATGAAGGAGTTGTAGAAGCTATACCTTGTGAATTTCTGCTGTTGTGAAGTGTTGAATGGCAGTAGTAGTGAGTGTATTTTATAGTTGTTAGACTGTATAAATGGCACGAGTAGGTTTTAATTATGTAGTTTGCGCCCGCGCCATAATATGCTGGCATTATGCTTGATGCTGTAGCACACCTATTATGCTAAAAATTATGCTGGAATAATCGACGCAGGCCTACCCACAATAAATATATAAGAAAAACTGAGGCCCACAATAAAATTAATTACTTCTTGTGCCTTGGCTAAAAACATTATAATTACTGTAAATGGGTTGCATGATTATTAATAAGTATAAGTAACACCGAGTAACACGGTACCATTATCCATATGTGCACGTGCGAGGGTATAGGTAATTCAGATATAATTTTGAGAATAATACTATATAGTACTATAGTTAGGTAAAATCTATGAGAAATTTGAGAATTGCATATGCACAAAAGCAGCCTCATCCCTATTAATACCTACAGTATGTACAGAGCAATTATATTGGGAAATTTTCAAGGTACAAAATTTTCAAGGATAGCTCTCCAAAAATACTTTGAGTAGTTAAATTTTTGGGGCTAATCCATGAAAACAGTATTTTTACTCTGAAAATTTCCATAGTTGTTATAGAAGAAAAGATGATGTATTCATATTCGTTTGCAACAGCAAGGAATGTTCTTTAGTATATGAATAGCTGGCCATGAGGATATTAACGATGTCATAAGGATATTAAAATCAAATGTATGTAGCTATGTAGCTATGTACATTAGCTCATATGTGCAATCAACCTATGATTACTATCTAGCTATAATTATATTACATGCATTTTGTAACAAACTCATGAGTTAGCTATACATAATTAAATTAATGATGACACATGTTTTGATGCAATGAATATAGCATAACACACATGATGTATAATTGACAACCACGCATTCTTATCTAGCCTGATTTAATTGGCTTCGTTCCCCTTCACATCACTTATTATAGAAAAGGATAACAACAAGGATAACTAGCAATTTGTGTGGGTTTACTCAAATTTAATTATCCTACCCGATTTGATTCTTAGGTTCCCCAGCTGGCTTTAGGTAAGCACATTCTATGCAGGCTATACACCTTCCAGTGCCGAACTATAGTAAAAGCAGATAATAATATCTAATTGTTTTAATGAGATGTACGTAGAAGTATGTCATTATAAATTATAAGGAATTGTATATAATATGACTATATATAATTATATAATATTATCACATTGTTGGATGCTATCCTGCATCATAAGGTGTCATCACATGTGTGAAAATACTTCTCTAGCTATATTACCCAATGGACATGATAGGGCAGGAATTCAAAAACCATCGCTGGCACAAGGGCCATGTGATTCGAGCAGTTATCATGACTTGCCAACTGTTGTGTGAAGTCTTAGCTACGTAGTTCTAAAAACTACCTACAGTATACCACACTATAGCTAGTCACTTTCATTCTGTGAACAATCATTGAGTTTTTAAGGGTAGCTATAGTAACATGGTGTTACTTGAACATTTAGCTACATATTTGGCTTACTGTAACTATCTAGCTATATGATTAACAGATGAAGCTACATATATCACATATAGCAACAAATTAAACGTGATCACTACAAATCAACAATCTGCTTCATTTTCACCCTATAACATGCAGTTAGTCAGTTACACCCCACACAAACATGACATGTATCATATGGCTGTTGATACTGTACAGGTACGTACGTACGCCCTGTTACACATTATGCCACTTCCACATGACATAATATAAACAAATCTCCAACTTAAAGGCTATCATATTATCTTACATAGCTACCATATCAATGTCTTTATTACATATAAGTACATGCTATCGATTACTAAAAATTTTATGATTTAATCTCTATGTATTAGCAGCAATTTCATGAGCATCCTACCGTATATGATCATATGGTAGCTAGTAGGGTCTTTAGTAGAATATACTCAGTTGCAACGGTCATAGCAACAACATCTTGAAGATTGTATAAACCACTCACTGACAGGTT
This sequence comes from Spongia lamella, assembly GCA_963930835.1. NCBI lineage: Eukaryota > Metazoa > Porifera > Demospongiae > Dictyoceratida > Spongiidae > Spongia > Spongia lamella. Next base: position 2,711,461 of record OZ005750.1, on the reverse strand, counting down.
ATTTAGTTTATTCTTCAGTTTGGAAATAGAAACCTATAAATAGCAAGGCATGGGTCATAGGATTGGGTAAAGCAACTGCTGAGGTTGCTTTTGCCAATCCTACTAGTATATCATCGAGAATTCCAGCATGTGTGTGTAGACTAGCAGTAACTACTTTAACTGATTTAGCTACATAGCTAGCTACAACATGCAAGAAAAACTTGTGACCATGTTGCAATCAGCATAAATGTATTATCGTTTCAATATAGAGCTACATGCATACATGTACTTGATGGACACACACATGCACAAAATCAATGCCATGAATGTTGGCAATGCAATGACATTATTGAAGGTACAAAATGACATAACATTGCCAATAAGTACACTTAAACTTTTACACACTACAAACATCTGTAAGAAAAATCAACTACACTACATATTGTAGCTATCTGGTTAACTAGATCACTTGCTAGAATATACATTTTATGTATGGTTTGAAAAGTTGACTATTTATTCTCGGCGGGGGCTGGTTCTGACTGGCTTGTCACAGTTGACTTGTATTTGTTAAACAATGCATACAACACTCTCATGGTACTCTTGAGATCACCCTGAACCACATCTACAAAAGAAAAAAATTAACAAGCTATTTCTGGTAACACAACAAACATTATGTAATGCAAAACTAGTAGACATCACTCATTACATAGTTACGTAATACATGCCTTCTGGTGTAGTCCTTGATGGTTTAATATTAGCTTCATCCATTAGCTGAAAGGCCAGTCTCATGTTGTGAATCTGTAACACACATAGCTAACAATAACTATAGTCTCAGTATATGAAAACCATAAGTGGGGAATTACACAACTGCTAAAACATAATAGTGTTACCAAATCTTTAATGAAAAACTCTCTATGGGATAACAATAAAACATTAAAGTTGGTATAGTCTATGGAAATGTTAGTAAACCCACTCTTTTGTGGTACTCTTGCATAAATATTAATAATAAACCCTTTAGATATGGCTATGGCTTAGTTTCAAATCAGTGCAGCGATCTATTAGTAAATTTTTTAGTGAACATTATTACATGCATAGTGACTATGCTCTAGTATGGGATGGTTGACTCTGATGTGTTCAATGTTTAAGTAGCTATACATAGTTAGCTATATACCCTGAACCTAACATATCCTCATGGTTGGTTGACCATCATAAATCAACAGGATTTAACTCACTACAATGATGTAATAACAGTAGAAAGGTCAACAGCTATTCACCTGGGCACCTGTGCAATTGTGTGCACACAGGCATGACAAATGACAACAATAGGATATTAGGTAGTCAATGGAGTAAGCATTCAACTAACCTGTTGATCAAATCCATGTGGGGAAGTGTAGTATTCTGACAGAGGGATATAGTAGTTATCCAGCAGTCCCATCAGAAGAATGAGAACCATTCCGTCATAAAACTGTGATATATACAGATTAATCATGAACACTTATATACCAACAGCTGGTTTATACAATGGATGTAGTTGTACACAAGTCACATGCACTAGCAGCGATTACTTACATAACACACTGTAGTATAAATGTATAGAAAAGTAAGGCAATTTGTATGCTTCACATAAGTCGAATACTTACCTGAGTTTCAAAATCTTTTATCTCAATTCCAACATGATGGAGATGTTTGTTGACAAATACACACAGTGACTAAAAATATATACAAACATCTATATGCACAACACATCAAAACAAAAAGTATAAACAAAATACTAAATAGCCGGTTAGCTAAGTATAAACATCAACATTTTACCAAGTAGCTATAAACCATGTAACATCACACATCCCCTTACAGCCATTCACAGTTAACGTAACTACATACTGTAACTATGTAGCTGCCTACACTAGCTATAAAGCGGTGTACACATTGTGGAACTTCACTGGATGTAGCCATTTTTGGAAATATTTAGATCGGTACGACTTGTAAGTTGATACCTACATGTATCTTCCTAGTTACAGTACATATCTCCCCAACTTGCATCACAAATCTTCCCAACAATTACTCTTAAAAATGATGAGAAATGAAATTTATTGTTCTCTACTCTAACATTTAGGCTAGTGAGACTTGGCGGGTATATAAATTATATATCCATATGGCATCAAAAGCCTATTTAGTTTCAACAAGAGTCTATAATAGAGAAGAAACTCACATGTGCTATCAAAAATTAGCCCATTAAGTATCTCTACATATACTAGTAGATTCACGTATAACATACAAGAAGTGTTAAAACAACACCTTTTCAGGATATGCCTCATCAATAAGGCGACCAAAGACATTGTGAATGAAAGTAATCTTGCATCCAAGAGAGCCTAAAATGAAAGCGCCTTCGAGAAGGAAAGAAAATGGCTCCAATTTACAATGATATCTTCAAGAAAATGTTATCACGAAGCTGCCTGCATGTGCAATAAACACTTTTCTTTGATAGACTAGATAAAAGAAATCTACTTAACAGGCTCATTTTTGATGAGCCACCGTCTTGTTAGTAACGTACAACTAGTTAAACGCCTTTTACTATGGAATGGACAACTCATACAGCATTAGCTTGTTCTACTTTGGGAGGAATTCATAAAGCGCTTTGTTACTAAGGCCATGGCCATCAATATTACCGATAGCAAGTGTCACTGAAAAGCAACACGACTTGTCTATTCAAGCATGTGAATGGTTTTTAATACCATAGGGGTGGATACACACTAACTTCCCTTCCAAGAAACCAATCACGTGCCGGTCTTCGGCCAATACATGCCTGATTTAACAAACTATTAATGCACTGAAATAGAATGGAATTAACATTAAATTTCCAAATGCTAGAGTGATTTTTTGACTCAATATTTTGCATTATATGATGACAAGCTCATTTTCTTAATTCCTCGGTTTCAAATATTCACCTTTGTATTTGTGTATGCATAGCAGAAATGTGACATTACAATATGACACATGAAGTCAGTCCTGTTAAGTAGCTATACATTGAATGCAGAAAACATTCCAGATCCCAGCCGTGTGGCCATTGCCTAGATTGATTGTGTGATGAATGGGGTTCAAGTCACTGGAATTTTTCTTCATTTAATAGTTTAGTTTAATTTGATACTTGACAGTTTCTAAATCCCTGTACACAGACTTAGCCTTCCTACAGGTCCCTAGTAGGATAGTGTTTATGATGATAAAGCCACTAAATAAATGGTCACCACCAGTACTAAGAATGGTATCAATCTACAATGTTAAGTAAATATAGCCATGTACCATGATAACTGGAAATCATAATATGGTCATGTGTACTCATGTCCCACAGTTCTAACGTAGTGTATGAATGTTATTTACTGTACCATCAAGTTTATTTACTTGCTTAACAGTTTCCAACTTTTGAGGAGCCTGATCAAACAGCTTATCAAATACATCTTTCTCCTCCACTGCAGAGGGATGTAGCATTGGCGATCTGTGAATTTAAGATTATTTTTATATCTACGTAGCTATATAATAAGTATAATATGCTTAATACAGGGTGTAATGGAACATCCTGATCAGTTAGATGGGAACTTATCACTGCAGGTCACTACATAATATTATACTAGACAATGTGATTGTTTAGCAACTGAGATGCCTATTTAATGATGACTTTACTACTTAACTGATCACTTAAGTGCTAGAGGCATGCGTCAAAAGCCACTATAGTGGTGTCTGGTCTTTGAAGGGTTAGATCAGTTGGAATACGTACTAAAGCTCTTGAGGATATTACAAACTGAAATGGAAAGTGATATTTTGACATAAACAACTATACAAAATTCTTACATACACCTCCATTATACCATCTCAAAACAGCATGTAGTTACAAAGTCCAAACATACACAGTTTGTGTGACACAAAAACATGTATATATATGCATGTTTACAGATACGCTTGACTAGTAAAACTCATTGCATAATGATATTTGATATCAAGGGACTGTAATAATGATAACAACCTACGGTAGCTAGTACTTGGGGTAGTTATCAGATACAGTATATGGGAAAAAACATTTGAGAGGGAAAGATTGGCGGACTTCAGTTTCAAACCATGAAACTGAAGGTGTCATGGTTTGATAGAGATATGTTTGGTTTCATTTTTTGATATACATTCTCAGAAATTTTCCCACTATCATATTACACTTGAGATCTTTAGGGATAACCTTTTGCATAGGTTTTCATCCTATACAAATATATAAAGACTACGTTGATCACCATAAAATTCTGGTACTTTCTTCGGCGCTTCCGTTAAAAATAATACTTTTCGAATAGCCTTTGAAAGTGGAGAAGAACCTACAAAAGGTGGAGACAAAGTTTTTTTCTCCACCTTAATATGAATAAACGGCCATAACTTGCTCATACTTCTTCCTATTTAAAATTTTAAGCGCATATTAATCCTCAGGCGCTTCCGATTTGAATGGTATATGAAAGATTACGTGATGACAACATAGCTGACTTGTGTGGTGATAACGCAGCTCAATTCCAGTGAAACACAACACTGCTGTTTCATCGCTTTGTGACAAGTGAGTTCTTTATCATAAAATATATATTTTTAGATAATCTTGTAGGTTATTAAAGTGCCTTTCGTTTCATATGTAATAGTCTATTTCCTTTGACAGAAGACCGGCTTTAAATATATTATATAGTACGCATGCTTTCCAGTTCAAAATAAATCAGGCTTCAAAGAGTTGACATTTAGCTATTTGCCAGGTGGATATTTCAAAAAGGTATTTACACTGAATGCTACATAGCTATTGTCATATATAGTTACTTGTTATTTTAGGCTTGGAAAACAACTATTCTGAATATCCGGACTTGCAAGTTAGATATTTAGTTACAAAGCAGTACATCCCCAACACCATGCATATATGTATGTATGTGATTTGCATATGTAGAAATTACACATTTTTATAGATTTGCTTGGCTTTTTAACAAGTATAGGAACACATAGTGATCGAAAAATGTATGAAACAAATTTGTGGTGGTGTGTTTCAAGATTATCTCATAAGTTGCATCATATAAACAAACATCCTCAGGTATGCCACTGGAAATCCTTAATAACCGGCAAACAAAAGACAGCCCAGGATGTGGAATATATATAGCAAAATGAGGCCACACAATTCTTCTCATGTGATAACATGATTGCATCTACTAAAGTGGACGGACACAAAACAATGAACTAATTTTATGCTTATACATAGAAAGAGACAAATCTCACAAAAATAAAGCTTCTGTTTTAGTTTGATATCATAAAATGAATTCACACATGCATGGTTTACAGTTGACGAATAAACCTTATGTATATATTTATACTCACGTGGGGCCAGTATCATCTCCAGTAATTGTTTCTTCATACAATTTAGTTTCCAGTTTCTTCTCCAACTGTTTAAAGTAAATTCGTCTGACAGACACATTTTGGGGTAGTTCATGACGACAGCCAAAATGTCGTGCCATGGCTACTAACAAATGTAAAATGGCTACCACATCCTTTGAAAAGATGGCTACAAAAACATACACAAGCAGTACCCACAGAAAGTAAGTAAAAAATAATAGAAGAGTTCATAAAACATAGATTTACAAACTCTTGTAAAATTGAATACATACAGTTGGTGATAATAGCTACCTTTCCTTTCTCTCCTATGTATATTTCCCTTAAACAAGGTGAGAGAAATACATAAAAGAAGGTATTGATAGATTTCTGTGGCTTCTGCTTACACACAAAAACAGCTGCTCACACACATGACATAATTAGTGGAGACATGCACTATATATATAGCTGTATAGCCTAAGGGTGAAATTTTTATGGTATCATAAATTTAGCCTTTGCATGGATAACAATTTTGTGTATTGCAGAAGAACAGTAATGAATTATACAACAGAACAAAATTCAAGGTTAAAATTTTCATGATTATATTCAACAATCCACGAAATTCATGAAATTTTTTATCCTCAAAAAATTTTAAATAAATTTCAGGGTTTTTTCCAATGTATATATATAACATACTGTAGCTGGTTTGCCATGTATTGTTTCTGTAAATAAGCAGAATTTAGTACGTAGGCACCTGTAATGTTTTGGTGCACCTGTTAGGTACCTGGAAGGCAAGGACAAATCACAGATGCTTATGCAAGTAGCTACGTATGTGCTATAAAAAGAAAACAAACTAGTGTAGAATTATAATTAAAAATTAAAAAAGGTGAGTAGGGATCGATCTCTCAGTGCTACAAAAAGTATGGAAACAAGGAATAAAATATTTGCATGAGAGAACACAAGAGATTCCGGCATGATGTAGTTAATTAAAAGTTTATAGAAGTTTAATCCTTACTTATTCTAGTACATACACAAATGAAAAAATGAAACTGCTATATTTGTTAAGGCTAAGGCTACCATAAACCTGTAGAGAGTAGAAACAATGAAAACATAGTGTGGGTTTCTTCTGTCTGGTTACCTTATTTGGTTCCTCATTCTATCTATTCACAGTGCAGTTATGATTCAACCAACATGGGTATTGTGTTTAACATACCATAGGCAGAAACTAGGATGTTGATTAATGAAACAGTACTTTTTTGCTAAAATTATCGCTTTCCTTCCTTATTTCCTCATCATTGTACCATGCAAATTGTGAAGGTATTAGTTTTTAATTGTAAGCTGTATGCATGTACGTAAGGGAATTTCTATAATTTAATCAGATCATAAAATCATCTCTGTGGGTTTAATAGGACGTAATAGCTGTCAGCATGATTTAAGTTCCTTACCCAATGCATTACAGTATTTATTATTGCAAAGCTCTCCAATTTGTAAAAATACAGTTTGCTTTCAATTGTGCATGTGTGGGCTACAAGGTGATAAATTTCCGTACATGGCAATAAAAACAGCTTTAGTGTTAATGCTGTAATAATATTTTGCATATAATATCTGTGGATTCTGTAGGATGAGACAGTTTTAAGTTCCATGTAGTTGATAATTAACAGCACTCGTGTTTAAAATGTAACTACAAAGCTATAACATATGATTTGTTTTCAATTTATAGATGTACTGATATAAGATAATTGATGGCAATTAAATCATTTTAAAATAACAATTTTTTCATCACCATGCAGACCAAAAAAATTGAAGTCCAAGGGAAGAGTTTTTATTGGGCTTCTGTTTAATTAAAGATCTACCATATAATTGAAGCAATAAATGATGTATTATAACATTGCACAATATAATACCATACATACCTATCTCACCTACATGCTCTCTATGCATACATACATATATGTACATACATGCGTACTTATTTCTATCCATGAGCATATGCGTTTGTACAGAATACAAAATAACAGTTGCCCATTGATAATTTTCCGACCAATTTTACAGTTTGATTAATCAAAAATCATTTAACAAAGTACATTTGCAATGGAGTAACTGTAAATTGTCAATCCAATTTGAACCCTTATTTCACACTGTGACATATTTCATGTACGTATGTGTACTTATGTACATACACATTTCCATGCATGCGAATTGTTTGTACAACTAGCTACTTACCGTCCACCGACCACCTGGTTTCTGCATCTTGAGGAATCCCCAAATGTGTGTGGACCACCTTCAGTACGACACTCAAACGATGTTTCTAACAAGGTATGATAACAAGGATTTATAAGTAGCACTTTATATCAGGGGCTAACATGAACTACCTTGCATAACTACGCAAGTATGTATTATAATTTTATTGAGCATAAAAGGTTTATTGGAAAACAGTAAACCTGGAATTTGTTAGCTTGTTATAAATCACGTGGGATTGGTTGTTCTTACAAAACTGTTCTTATAAACTGATACAGCAGAGATTGGTATTCTCTTTAACATACTAGCAAGTGTTATGGACAATTAAAACAGAAACTACAAAAACTTAATAATAGTTCAAAGAAATGATACTATATACACGCATGACACAAGTGCATATATGCCAAATCTATACTGTCAACTTGTAGTTGTAGACAAAATGGATGTATGTATAAACTTTGGAATTAAAGTTTCCATAAACAATTGGTCACACTTCTACCATGATTATTCAGTGGGTTTCAGTGACAGGATCAAGACTATCCAATTTAGGACACAATATGGTGATCTTCCTATTAAGGAGACACTTTTCTAGTCTCAACAGAACTATCCGAGGTAGCACATGTGCTTTAATAATGAAAGAGAAAACTTCCAAATAATGGTAAACATGTTTCTAGTGGGAATAAGAACTATAAATTTTCACTACGTACATCACGTATGTATTGACTGTGATTAAATCCACTTTACTGAATTACTGCTTTTACTTATAGCAATACATACTGCAGCAGTACTCAATGGCGGGACATTGATTTCAGAACCAAGGGTAGGAGGATGGTGGAATGCATGAGGAGGCAAAATTGTGTAGTGGGAAGGGAGGGTGTTAGGATTGGGATGGAGGGTGGTGGAGAGGGGAGGGAGGTAATAAACAAACCAGAGTACACTATTTGGAGCAGGTATGCTGAATAGAAGTATCCATTATAAGAGGTTTAGATCACATAATGTTATTCAAAAAACTATCCCAGAAGGCCCAAATTTCACTCAGCAGCTATGCATGTAGTTACAAGATTAGTTATGTGAAGGCTAATGGATTAGCTGTAGGTCACCTATGGGTCAAAACCTTTAGGCATTAAACAGGTCAACAACTATTGAATATTGACTGGAATATACAGCCTACTAACTACACAAACACAGGTATGCAGATACATTGCTCCAAATGTACGAGAAAGATACATACACCACATATATCAACAATTCCAAGAGTGCATAACAATTTAAACTGTTGATAAGCTCTTGAATAGGGTTCAACAGTGGTTATTAATGGTGAATATATGATCATTAGCAGAGGAGTTCAGTGATACATCTACTGATTTCATCCTGCGCTGGTGCTCTCATGGCAACCAGTAAATACAACAGAAAACAATGCATACCAGTATGAGTACATAATGTGTTTGAACAGTTTATAAAGATGACAAACTCTTCCAACAGAAAGTACGTTTGTGTAGTCTCAACTTAGCTAATACCTACATATACCATAACTGAAGAATTAATACAGTACTCTGCAATTACTTTACAAGTATAGCTATATGGTAATATGAAATAGCACATTTGTGACTGGCTATAACATTACAATGACTGCATGAAATCATTATATAGCTATTATGGGCTCACTCAAGTACTATCCAGACTGGACCAGACAGTGATAATATTGCTATAGATGGCAAGGTCTGCTTTTTGTCAATCCTGTAAAGCCATGAAAGGCCACTAATAAGGTGATATGGGCTATCAAACTACTTTCAATGTCCACTTCGGTCGGTCTAATATCGCCCACTGTGTCTGTTTCTGTCACCTACTGAACACACAGCTCACCTACCTGTGTCTACTGGCAGTGATCACCCACCCACCCATCCCCTTATACATGACAGCTGTGAAATTGTTCAAAAAAGTCCCAGCAATTTCAATTAAGCTTTCAGTTTTGTTCATATAATATTAGTTAATTGACATACATAGCTATCAAGTAATGGTAAAAAGTATGCCTTCCCATACTTGTTTACAAAGTTGCAAACAACCTCATTTACAAGGTCCTTGTCACTACATACGTAGTGGCAACCTTCACATCAATATCATTGTCACTACATTGTGACTACCTTGTTTTTGAAACTGGAACGACTTTGTGACACCTTGTCACAACCTTGTACAAGGTTGATAATTGATAAAGACAATTCCTTATAATTGGGGCGAGCCTGAGCGAGCCCCACTCAAACGGGAAATCTCGTACGGTGGTTCATGCGCGTAAAAACGACGGTGAAATCCGGGCTGCCGGCTGCCCCACACTACTGTAAGTTTGGTAGGGTGGTTCATGCACAAAAATACACGGATAAACTACGTTAAATCCATACAAGTGCTTATGTAACATGACAAAATCCTACTTCGAGTACTGGATTCTCCATATTTGGTCGTAGGGTGGTTCATGCCACGAAGTGATAAACAGAGAAGATTACTGACACTCCATATATGGTCGTAGGGTGGTTCATGCCACGAAGTTACAAACGGAGAAGATTACTGACACTCCATATACGGTCGTAGGGTGGTTCATGCCACGAAGTTATAAACAGAGAAGATTACTGACATTCCATATATGGTTGTAGGGTGGTTCATGCCACGAGAAATAAATGGCACGAATTTAATAGAGTACGGATAGTCTAAATGTGCATATCGATTGAATTTAATATTTTGGGTATAGTATGGAGAGAGAAGAAAGACTGAGGAGAAGAAGGGAGTTGTACCGATTAAGAAGAAGTACGGAAACACCGGAACAAATGGAATCAAGGCTAGCAGCATGAAGAGAGCGAGAAATAAGACAACGTGCTGCACTAACATCCAAAGATAGACAAGCTTTAGCATAGCAAAGAAGGGAAGATATAACAATACTCTAAGCACTTGTTCTCCAATTACTGCACATGTATCAATAATAGTTCATTGACAACAATTCAATACGGACGGCTCAGAGAAAAAGCTTTTGCCGGGACGCTAATCCTTTTAGTTGGTCAGTTGCAATTGCTCAGGCTCGCCCCCGATGTTCAAACATCTGTCTAGTATTATATGGGTGGGTTATAAAAAAAGCAATTCACACACATACATTAGTGATTACTGACATACCAATGAGTAGCTAGTACCTTACCAACTTCATCTACAGTATGTGAAAGGTTAAATGTGTATAAGTAACCTTGTGAATTCATTGTGGTATTCAATTTTCACTTTACATATAGTTTTGATCACCTTGTCACAAGGTTATGATCTAACTTGTTACAAGGTTGTGACTACCTTGTTACAAGGCTGTTATAATCTTGTTCACTATAAACAACCTTGTACAGTGTACACAACCTTGTGTTTTTTGTATGGTCATCATTATCATTTTATCAAATTCAACCACAATTTCTGTAAGTGACTTAGGTGAGAGATGAAATTAAGTAAAGGCCAAACCACTTTCATAGAAAAAGAACGTTTTATTTTCGACAGGCATAATCATTTTTGTAACCAAAACTAGGTGAATTACACTGTTGTCAGACTATTAGGTAAAATATCAAAACTTGTACCGAATAATGCATTTTTCTATAAGGTATGTTTTGGAGGTACAGTACATAAACTTTAGACAATAACATTTTAATTCCTACTAACTACTGTCCTATTATGTTCTAATAGAATGTACGCTAAATCAGGTGTGTTATTGAAGGTAGTTTTATGAACTTAGAATTCTATAGTGTGGTTTTCAATGTGCATTCATGCATAAATGCAGCTTCTAGCAGGTGTCTCCATTCACTGGACTGGACTGGCTACTGGACTGAGTTTTTTTGTTTTTATGCACTTTTAACAGGTCATTACTTGGTTGATGCATGACATACGTAATATGCTATACTATCAGTAATACAATATACTGTACATTATACATAATTATATAAATACATATAGGTTGAAATAAGGATTAGAAATTGGTTGTCGATTGAGGAAAACTATCATTGGCTTTCCCAATACCAAATTAGACTTTACTCAGCCAACTGATAAAATTGGTCAGGAAATGACTAACATGTTGTTGGAGGTTCTGCTAGGGATTACAACCAAATGCTAAACTTATGCATACATGCATAACTCTGCTTATATGATTATAGTGTAACTTTAGATTTCAGTATACACACTACATATCATGCATAACAGCAAATATCAGCTAATGCATTGTTGAAATCACTACAGTAAAACAACTATTGTCATGAAATCATTGTGACTATAGATCACTTCTGTAATCATTCAAAGTACTTCATAATTCATGGTTACATATTTTAAAAGAATTTAGGCTTCTAGGTAGCTAGTGTAAGCTAAAGGACAAGGAAAAAATTGCAGTCCAGTAGTCCAGTCCAGTGAATGGAGACTTGTTGTGAATATGCTAAACATGGTGTTAAACTAGGAGACTTTATCAAGGATGATCTAGATTATGGATAGAGGTCAACTACAGGCTTACAATAGCTAGGTTAAAGTATGAAAGAAAATTAAGAAGGAAGCATTGTGGACAGGAATGATCTAGTGGCAGTACAGAACCACAAAATAAGGTACATATGTACATGCATCAATAACTATAGCTATACTTCCTTCAGGTACGTAAATACCCCATAACTAGTAGCTTTATCATTTCTACTACAATTAAGGTCTATTTTGACTGCTGATTTATTACTTAACTAGCCACACTGCAGTCAAAATAGGGATTACAAGCTTCCACTTTTTCAGCTTATTTTATGACGCCTGAACTAACCTGTGGATGACACAACCAAGAATAATTATCCATTAAACCATGTGTCAAACTAATGGTCTACTTAAACACAAGAGAACTTGAAGAAATTGTTATACGTATGTATTCCATGAAATCCAAATCATTATTCTAAGCAGGAAATGCATGTTTACTATTACAATACCGTATAGCGCAATGTTTTGACGGGGGAAATGTTGACTGACTTGACGTTAAGCTAGCAATTCATCAAAATTTTCCCATTCAAATAGTTTCCAGTAGTATAGCTAATACAGGTGGCCTAAGATGCTGTCTGTCAATATTCTCCCCATCAAATTTCTTAATGAAGTGCACCCGTCAATATTTCCCCTGCAAAAAAATTGTGCTGTACAGTAATTACTACTACCTACCTTACTAACTAAAAGTAACAATGTAGGATAAGCTATGATCAACCCTCAACTTTAGGATCATCAACAAGGGTTGCTACTTGGCGTACAACTAACAGCAGCTACTTCTTATGATCTCTTACATAACTAAGCTATCAGTTATTAGAATACCAGCCCATGGTGTTGCATTATGCTAATTAACTAGCTTATCATATTTTATGCAACATAATATACTTCCTTAGTTACTTGATATCTTATACTCGTATAACTACTTGTACCACATTACAGTTTCATGGAAACTTGATTCAAACACAGAAGAGATAATAGGATTATATTAATCATTTCGATAAACTTACACATTGCATGTCTGTGAACGATTCATCATCTTATATTTGTTAACTGTCACAACATTTTTCAAATAGCTATTTTCAGTGTCCGGTATGCTTTAGTAACTGTTTGTATGAACTATTGGAAAGGCACATTTCTTAGTATCCAGGCGTTTTGGATATTTGGCTGACACATCCTTAGTGTGATCATATCCCAGTGGCAGATCTAGAAGGGTTTTGGTAGTTTTGATAGAAACCCCCTTTCTGTCAAAACTACCAAAACCCTTCTAGATCTGCCACTGAGATATGATCACACTAAGGATGTGTCAGCCAAATATCCAAAACGCCTGGATACTAAGAAATGTGCCTTTCCAATAGTTTATACAAACAGTTACTAAAGCATACCAGCATTCTTCTGTTTGAGAAATATCTTATTATTGTAACAGTGCCATTTAACAAACAATATAACTCACAGAAACTGTTACACTGAAACCAAGACTAACTACAAGTATTTTAGAGTAGCTGCACTCTACACTCAATAAATATTTTTACACGCGCTTATTTCGAGGGATAGTACCTTGTACTTAGAGATGACTATTTCAAGCCAATATTATTATCTTTCTAGCAAGAAGGCGTAAACTGCGTAAAAGTAAACTGTGTATTTAACCACGAAAATACTTGTTTTAAATCCTATTTTGCAAAATTTTCCTGGGGGGCATGCCTCCAGACCCCTAGTTATGCCATTCAGTAGCTACAATAGTAATATTACACTGGAAACCCCCTTTCAAAAATCCTAGATCCACTGCTGTATCCCACTCACAATTAACATGTACGCAAAATGCACAATATACTAATATCAAACTAATATCAAGATCGAGTTCATAATATGTATATAAAGTAGATATATATAATATGAACTCTTGCCAATCATAAACCATCTTTTAGCTTGTACAGTTACTGTGTAATCACAGGATTTTATGGTATGGTGGACCCAACTATAAGTACTAAAACTGTAAATATTTAAATTTGAGGCTATAGAAAAGCAAGCAAGCAAGGTGAAGACATTAATCCCTTAATCCCTTAATCCCTATTTTGACTCATGTGCGTACCTACTGCAGGGGAGTGACATACATATGCTACATTGAACCAACACAAAAGAGAAATACATATATTTACAGTATAGCTAGCTAGCTATATGTTAATAGTACCTCCAACCTACTTACTTGCTTTTTACAAACCTATGAACTTCTGATCTTCATCTCTTCATCATAATAAAAAAGCATAACAAAATTTTTAAATTGATAAATGAGTCGCTGTGTAAGGAAACAATTATTTAACACTTATAATGATTCAGGCGTCTGTACTTGATGTGGTACAATCATATTGCTGAAATTATTAATTTGGAATTAGGTAGAAGAAGACAGTTAGATAAGAATGAAAGAAGCACCATATACATATAGTGCAGAGCAAGAATGCTTGATGGAACAAAAAATGTTAGAACCAATGAGATAAATCTTGAAAGAACAAACAGCAACGATTATAATTTTTCTGAAGAACCTTCCAAAGCGTCAGACCTAAAATCATTGGATGCCAATATACTATAATATCACAATGTTAGCTTGCTTATATCCTAGCCAATGTCCGACTGTTATAATTGTCTTGACAAAAGTTATAAACCTCGTAGTTTAGATGGTACAGTGATTCTTGTCAACAGGTTGATTATAAAAATGGTTCCTTGCAATAAGGTTGCATTACTTGGAAGTATTAATGCAAATTATGGGAATGTAGATGGAATGTCCTTTATGTTATGTAATACTAAGAGATAGAGTGTTAACAGCAGGATGTCTTGTGCATATAGATATTACCAAGAAGAGCATGTAATTTGTTAGTGTCGTAAGTAACCAGGACCATAAATACATTTTCATCACCAAGCTAAAGAATTTTTAATGATCACATCTTCATTAATATCATCAGGATCAGGATCAGTAACTATAAAACTTAGCTACATATATATAATAATAATAGTACTAATATGGTAGGAAGGATAAAGCCAGCTTGTAGAATTGAAATTAAGTATTAGTTATACCCCAGAACGAGTATGGTATCCTCGAGGTCGAGTGTTAATAACAAGGATACCATAGGAGTGAATGGGGCATAACTTGTTTATCTCCCACAAAGCTTGTTTGCTTGTACTAGATCGTCTGTCACGAAAGGTGTTTGCGGTAGAAACTTTGTTATTAGCAGCTGTAAATAGCAGCTGTAAATAGGCGTTAAAACTGTAATCTTAAAGGTTTCTGGGCAGGGAGATATTATAGTTATCAACTGGCTTCTTTGATCCGCCCACGCACTGGGAAATAAGTACTATTAGTACCTAGATGCTACAAACCTGATCTGCCAGTTTAAAACAAGTATATTTTTGCATCTATACTCAAGCCTTTTAGTGAGTATAAAGGGCATACGTACATAGCTAAACATTATTTTTCATGTGAAATTGTGGGTTTGGATATATAATTTATCAATAGAACTTACCAATTCTGGAGCCAACTACAAGAGGAACTTACGTAGCAAAGCTTCATTTCCAATATTTCTATCATCAAGGCTTGATTCTTCTACTTTCAAATACAAACATCCATCAACTATGTATACGGCAAAGTATGCAAAGCTGGCGTAAAAAGTGTGAGCCTACTCAGAAGTAGCATTGTAAAATTTTGATATCAAGTAAGGCCAAGAAGTTTAAAAATTTGAACAATATCTTATAGGGCATCTTCACAACTATGATTGGCTTTTTGATTTGGTCACCTTTGCAAACGATGATGGTACAAAAGTGGCAAAGTGACAAGGCCAATCATGGTTATGAAAATCCCTGCAAACTATTGTAGCTACGTATGTCATTTAGAGATTTGATAAATATTTAAACTTCTTGGCCTTCTTTGATATCTCCTTGGCCTTATTTGATATCAAAGTTTTAGTAACTATTTACAATATTGCTTCTGCACTAATTGGTCTCACACTTTTTACAGCCAGGGTGTCCGCATCTGAGTTCACGTTCATGTCTGCATTCTACCATGTCTGGTGTTTCCACTTACCCTTATAGCCAGGCTGTCTTTGTTTAAAGTCATAACATAAATTATGTGAGTGATTACTAGGCAGATGCTATAGCATCGTGGGGCAAGCCGATTTGTGCAAGGCCATAGGCATATACCAAAATTTCAGTGAATTTTTAGCTAGCTTTTATGCATGGTGTAGACTAAATAAATTAAAAGGTAGCGAGACTAATATGAATAATTCTCGTTCTCGTTTGTTTTCCTCTTTTCGTTAGCCTCCTCTTTCATCAGTGTTCTCTCTAGTCACTCTTTGTGCCAGCTACGTACATCCCTCTTTTTCAGTTTCTCTTGCTGTCACTCTGGCCTTTAGGAATGCGGGTTATTCATTTCGATTTTCGTATCAGCCATGACCTTTTGCACTGTTGCTGTTTGGTTTAATCCACAAAATCATAGAACAATTCTCTAGCCCACAATCGCTTCATTTCTGTCCGCATTTGTTTGAATCATGAACCATGGAACATTCTCCAGCAAAATGGTAGGGGGGTCGGCACGTGAGATGATCATTGCCGTTTTCGTTAGTGCTTGTTTGAATCATGAACCACGGAACCATTCTCTTTCTGTTTCTGTTCGTGTTCGTTTGAATCATGAACCATGGAACCATTGTCCAGCAAAACAATAGGGGGTCAGCACGTGAGATGATAGTTATCCGACACTTTGGGTTTTTCCGTTATATTTCCCAAAGCAATCCATTAATCATTGAGTTGGGTTGAGTTGTTAATATTTGTGTGTCAGCAGTAGAATGAACAGGAAATTTATCCTGATTAAGATTTAACTTGTTTGTAGCAAATAATTTACACAAAACTCTCTAGACTAAACTGATACGTACCTTACTCACTCTAATCTACGTAGGTGAGATCACTGCTGATGGTTTCTATAACTAAACCAAGAGGTCAACACTGTTTAACTATTTCTATATCATGAACTTCTTGTTCTTGGCCTTGAACTTTTTGGCTTGCGCTCACACCTGTGGCCATATGTATATACGTACTTGCTCAATTCAGATCTAATTTCAGACCCTCTGGGCTTAGGCTAGAGGAAGTGTATAGTTATAAAAAGTATAATCTGATAGTAGAAGTGATCATCACAGATCTGCCTCATTGTATCTTCTTTCCGTAATTATTGATTAGAATGTTTACAAACAGAATATATAATCGAATACCTCCTGCCATACTTACAAAATCTTACAGTGTTACATTACATGATCACTTATGAATCTACTATAAAAGCAAATTTTAAGTCTAGCTTCATTAGGAAAAATTTGAAGTGATAATTAAAACAATTAGTAGTTTAACTTGAACTTCAGAAGTTTTGATTGAAAATGTCTTCAACTATTCAACTTGTAATCATTTCATTGGTTGTTTTCATGGTACAAAGTGCTCCAGCAGGTCAGCCAAGTAAGTATTGTGAATCGTACCGAGCTGAAATAATGGAGGAGGCAAAGAACAGATCTGAGCTACAACAGCAAACAGTACATCTATACTGTGTTGCTAATTCTCTCCATAATATTGTCGGACGCAACAATGATTCAATTCAACTTATACAGCTTCCTCGGATCCCCATAAACAAGACTAAGTTGAGTGAAATATTTGATCATCTTTCTTATGAATGCAAAAGTTATACAAAAGCTTTATCACTAAAGCAACAGTTGCAAGAATACTTGTTCAATCAAACTAACACAACTGAAGCTTCTCAGGACATTATTTATTCAATATTGGTTTATCTGCAGACAATGGCAAGTATCTGGGATGACATTGAGTTAAACAAACACAGTAGAAGGTGTGTAAGCCTAACAGAAACTGAATATAAGATGATGTACTATGTACAATATGATGGTGATGATTCACTGTTTGACTCATTATTTACTTCAGCAGGCAGATGGTTTAATATAGATTATTATAATCAAAATCTGGAGAGCAATTCTGGAATAGTAATATGTACCTGTAATATACTTTATCCATCATTATAATGAGCATTTTTGTATACATAATTTGGACTATTGTAATATCATTTATGTAAACCTAAAAATTTACATACAACTCTAGTCCATGAATATACATATACAACAGGTTAAAGCATACGTATGCGAAGAGACTGATACTAGAGTTACATCCTATGGCAAAATATCTTGAGTAGTTCAGTACTATTGACTGCTGTTCCTTTTATTCTCTACAAGCTGCTAGCCTTAGATCTCTTTGCTATAGGTGTTTTATTCTTCTTATATGTTGTTTCTGTCATATTCTCTACTGCTGTCTCCCTTGTATTCTTGTTCTCCTTGCCCCCTTAACCTCTCTTCTCTATCGCGTCTTGCACATTCTCATGTGTGCAAATGTCAGCAAAATTGACATCAGAAACTACTTCCTCATGTGATGAATGCACGTACTTGCATACCAGCCAAATATGGAGCATCAGTAAACTATTTCGGTTATTCTTCGTGTGATGGATGCACATACCAGCCAAATATGGAGCATCAGTAAACTATTTCAGTTATTCTTCGTGTGATGGATGCACATACCAGCCAAATATGGAAATACTGGTAAGTTTTCCGAATTGTGAATGCAATGTTTGTACCATTTGTTTCGCTATTGTGGGGCTTGCTCAAGCTCGCCCCAATAAAAATGTGAATATAAAAAGGAGTAGGGAAAAGGTAAGGACACAAGAGAGAGAAGTCTCTTACTAGCATTGGCTATTATATCTAATGATTACCATCTCAACTGACCATAGGTAATGGCCAGTTGGTATTTATGTTACCAAGCGAAATCTGACTCACTAAATTATTTTTGTGAGGTGCTTGGTTACACAATGGGTCTGACTAACAATAATAATATAACAAAGTAGCACTACTGTTCATACTGTTCAAGCATTCACTCCCCAGGGCATGGTGACTTTAGATCTAACAGAATAGGTCACCGGGTGCTGGCATGTGTCATGCTCATAAAAGCAGTTAATGGGTCTTTAATCTTTTAGCTATAACCATCTTCTAGTTTATAAGCAAGCCTACTGTGTTTGTACACATACTTTACACACTGCAAAAGAATATGTGATTACTAGCCAGCTACGTAGGTGCAAAATATGGTTATATGCCTGTATGTATCAAAAAGCATGTGGCGATGAGAAAAGGCTGTGTGCCATTGTTCTTGTGAATCACAATGGGCTGGCATCGCATTGACGAATAAGCCTTTGAATGCTTTGACTTGTAGTCCTGGCCTTTGATCGGACCACTTATGTACATAGCATCTATGCTTTGATAAAGAGCACAGAACGGAGGTGTCATGTTTTAAGTGTTGCACTAATCAAAGGGATTCAGCGTTTTTCTTTTTTACCCCACATGTTTGATTACCAAAACTTTTTATGTAGTATATTCACATTTATGAAGACAGATAATGTTTGATGAAAGTGTACTAAAATATCCTGCACTTTCTCTAATCCAATATTGTAAGCTGGATGTGTATATTGTACAGTGTTACTGTGACCATACCATTGTGTCACTGTCTGTATGCATGTGTGTGTGCATGCACATCCAACCATGTATGTATACACATGTGTGTATACATGTGTGTCTGTGTGTTTGTAACAATTGCTGTGACCATTGTCACACTGTGTGTCTTTGTTATAAATAAATTCAGTAAAATTACATCTATATATTATGAGTTATTAACTTGCAAATATTGGTAATACTGCCGAGCCTTACTTAAGTTGATGTAAGAAATAAGCTTACGAGTGACACATACGTAATTGAATGTATAATTACATATAGATGATGTGGTTGGGATATATCACTGTATACATGGCAGAGGGGGTCGGCCAAGCTTCGTTAAACATTCACATGCGCTCTCATTGGTTGCAATATAAAAATCAGTCAGTACAGGCTCATTTGGGCTCAGCATATATTTGGACTTAATAATGTGTAAGAAATACAGTGGTATATTTTTAAAGTAGTTGGCCAGCTTTATTGGGTTTTTAACAACAACCTTTAAAACAATGCCATTCACTGTAAAAACTATACTGATAATCATATACGTAGTTCTTAAGGATTATTAAGTCCAAATATCCAAGTCCGACTAAGTGCTGTATGGCTAGGCTGATTTTTACACTACAAAAACTGGGGGTGCATGCACATGAATTTTCGATAAAGCATAACCGACCCCCTGTATATATGGGACACAATTGTAAATAGCTTGATATCATGTATATACATAATCCAGAAATACATATATACTAGACTTTTTAAAAAAATTTGAATTTTAAAAAGGGGAGTAGGGATCGTAGCTCAGTATAAAAAGTAAGGAAACAAGTTGTTGATCACTCACCACCCAGCATATTGCATGTGTTTACTCAAGTATACAATTGCAGCTGGGTAAGCGTTCATACATGCACAAATGAAACACATTCTCTACCACCTCTACAAGATTTAATCCCTACGTTGGCTGCATGATGTTTTGCTTTGAATGCTGGCTGCCAAAGTAGGGATTAAATCTTGTAGAAGTGCTAGAGAATGTGTTTCATTTGTGCATGTATGAATGCCTACCCAGCTGCAATTGTATACTTAAGTAAACACATGCAATATGCTGGGTGGTGAGTGATCAACAACTTGTTTCCTTACTTTTTATACTGAGCTATGATCCCTACTCCCCTTTTTAAAATTCAAATTTTTTTAAAAAGTCTAGTTTGTTTACTTTTTATAACTAGCTGTTACAGGCACTCAAGACTGGAAATTATTTCTTAGCAATTGATATCTACATAGTTTACAATGGCTCGCTACGTATGTGCCACGCCCGCCTTTACAACAGACTCGTTTCATCACAATACCAAGTGTCTATATGGTAAAACGACTTGTACTGTGAAGGAAGGACTGTATTCTACTCGTAGCCAGACCATTTTATTTAATACGCAGCTACTAGGTCGTTAATAGGTGTCCGATTATAAGCGCTTAATGTTATAATTAACATCCGGCACTTACAATTCAGAAGATCGATAAAGCAGCTGCGTGCACTCGTGCGTGCAAATAAATTGGTCTGGCTATGGAAGACGAAACTATAGGGAAAGACTGAATTCTTCTTCCATTACGCATTACGGATTGCATCAGTAAGCATGCGCCTATCCAAGGTGTTTATTGTTTCATTTTAACACCTTGCGTGGAATGTTGACACCTTCGTAATATTTTGTCATCCTTCGGTTGAGGAAGATCAATCGATGAAGATAGAACAAAGGACAAGCTATGGCGCAGTGGACAAACCTTAATCAAAATAACATTTTCGTAAATCTGACGTGATTACCTTTGTTGTGTGAAAAATCTGGAGCCATACACCTAGCGGAACTGGGTCTTACGGCAGGCAGGCAGGCTGGCAGGCAGGCTGGCCGGCAGACGAAATACAGGTAAATTTTGAAATTTTTAAAATTCGCTGTGGATCAAAATATTAGACTTTTCGCTGCGTTTAACAAAGACACAGCCTAATTACAGCAGTACTAATGCATCCAGGTAGGTTTTTTCGGCTAAAGCCTGTTATAAGGTTGTTTTTAAAAGTGCGAAAATTCCGGAAGCCATAGTTTTTCATAGCGATCCCTACTATTAAGTACTACCGTACTTAATGATAGTCATTATTGACATGTTTATGTGTCGTTGAAGTGTCATGTTGAAGTTTCCTACTGCTGTAGATTTAGTTAATCGTACATGCAATAATCATGGCAATTTAAATTATAAATCACATGTAATTATAATCACCCACCAATTTTCAACTTTAAAAACCAATAATTTGCACACCTGAACAGCTTATACCAGGAGCACATACTCTTGTATACACACGTATATTATCTACCTTTGCTTATACAGTAAACAAAAATATTATTAACTGACTTGTAGTGTTGGAGCAGCAGTCATTGAGGTTACTTCTAATGGGTCCCCAGTCAACACCTCTACACAGCACACAATGCATTGTTAATATGTACACATGTCTTACAATTTAAGTGTGCTAATATAGAAATTTTTGTGGTTTTTGTAAAATCCACAAAAATTATTACGTATTTCATTCACAAATCTTAACTTCTAATACTAACCTATCCTTTAACTTTCTTTGCGAAAAATACAATTATGCTAATATAACATGTTCTACTTCTGCTAATATCACAAGTAGAGTTGAGCAGTATACCAGGACAGAGAAGCCACTAAAAACAGTTAACACTTAAGGCTAAGTTTAGCCTTAAGTTTAGCCTATCATATAGATTTATATACGATACGTACTGTTGGCAGTGGAAGTTACAAAATCTCTCTGAAATGTTGGGCAATTGCCAAAGAATTAAGGTAAGTTCTGTGTGCTTGTTATTTTTGAGACTAGGAGGAATACTCACGTGCAAGGTTATGGACACAAATAAATGATGCTCAAGGAATATAGAACAAGATGGTGATGGTAGTAATGCAGACGTCAATGAGTGGCCTTGAAATACTTGGGGCGTCTATTATCTATAGACTTAACTGACTCATGGCAACTTAAAATCTTTGTAGGAAAAAGTTTGTATTTCTCAGCTCATTATGAAATTTTTTGCTACAAATATTTGATACCATACGGTACATTAAAATGTGCATGTAAAGCAAATTAACATAGACCATATCAGGCAGAATATTTACATATTGTTTTCAACTCTAAAACATATTACTTAATTATGTATACATGTATAATGTAAATTGTAATTTACATACAAGATATTTAGTGATATTGAGGTATTTTTTCAGTACAATATTGTATTGAAAAAAAGTAATACCGCCAAACTCTAATAACAAGTATATCACAAATATTTATGCAAATATTCATGTGTAAGCAAGAGTTCATAATAGTTTAGGGAGAGTATTGAACTTCGCTATACCCAGTGAAAAAAAAGCCCGTAAAGTAATCCC
This sequence comes from Spongia lamella, assembly GCA_963930835.1. Lineage (NCBI taxonomy): Eukaryota > Metazoa > Porifera > Demospongiae > Dictyoceratida > Spongiidae > Spongia > Spongia lamella. The sequence continues at coordinate 2,688,410 of OZ005750.1, read as the reverse complement.
GGATATTACAGTAATCTTGCATAAACGCATCTGGTATTGATTACACATGTTTAGGCAGCTTCGAGTCTGTCCGCACATGGTCTGCATAGAATTTAACGATGGATGAAACACCATGCCTTTTGCTCTTCGAGTTGAAGAAACTAAGACTCGAAGCTGCCTAAACGTGTCGATTCGCAGCAATCAACACCAGATGTGTTTACGCAAGATTACTGTAATATCCGGGATTATTTTACAGGCTCATTTTTCACTGGGCATAGCAAAGTTCGATACTCTCCCTAAACTATTATGAACTCTTTGTGTAAGTATAAGTATTGATCACCTATCATTTCAGCTAATACTTGACCATCATAAACATCCTCTTGGATATGCCTCACTAGAATTCGACGATCTTCCAGGAGGTCATTAATCCATTCCAATAATGCCTTTAGACATAGAACCGTATGTACTTAAGTCATACATATACATAACCACATACTGTAACATACATATACATACTGTAACATACATATACACACCTATACATATTTCATTATAAATACTGCAGTATGCATTGCAAGTAATAGGAAACAGAGCAAACAGGATTAATAATAACTTCCTTACTGATATTAATTCTTTGACAGGCTTATCTTGAAGAGTCTTTGGCTGTAGTGCAATCCTTTCTTCACCAACACTCAACACATAGTCAACGTCTTCCTCAACTATCAGCTCCTCCGTCTGAATAGCTTGAGCACCCTCTAAATCCAACCTAGCAACTGCAGTACAGACACACTGTCACCTGAGGTGACTAGATTCACCACACATTATATAAGACTATATATTGTAGCAGTAGTTATTATATTCTCTTGTATTATCATCAACTTTAGATTTTGATGGTGGAGTATATTACATTCATCTATACAAATATCATGAACTACCATTGTGAACTTGTGGTTAAATGATTGAGATCAAACAGTTTTGGTAACTACTCTAATAGTACATACGGATAATGAAGTCAAATCTTTTGCACAACGATATGCAAATACATGTAAAGTGTTTGCAATGTATCACCAATACTTACTGTGATAATTCTATAAAATTTGTGGTAATTAATTATGATACGCAATATGAAATTTCATATTTCACATCACTAAAAATTCCCACCATATTATAAGAAAAGGGTTGGGTGAAAATAAGCCAATTAGAATGTTAGATTATAAAATGGCTGCATTATTAGGCATTTGTAACCAGGATATCTTAAAAATTAATGCAATCGAGATATGTGACCTGGCATGAGAAAGCTGGGTTTAATTATGTGTGTACATCATAATTAATTTTGACATTTTCGGAAAGTAGCTTTTTGCGTAAATACTAAACATCCATTTATGATAGGGAGTCTCACGGTCTACAGATTTGGATACAGTAAAGGAGATACATACTATAATATGAATAAGTGTAACGCTCCCTTATAGCTAATGGCCACGACACTCCAGGTATAAATAACTAGCTACTCTCCCGGGCTACAACTTTCAGGGGGACAACTGTCTCATTCAAATTTATGTGATCTACCTATATATATGCATCATTTACATAATCATAAATGAAGTCATGAAGTCCTAAAAATCAAATCCATTACATAAGTGTATTTTAATTTGTGTACATAAGTCACCTCGGTCATATCACGTTTTGTTACAATGCAGTCACTATATACAATAGCTACCTAATCATCTCCACTACAGTAACACTTCCTAACATGGTGAAGTACCTGCATTCCATGCAACAACCACGCGTGAACAGACAAAATATCACAGACGATTGTCACTAATGAAAAGCATTCATATATTACGATTACCTTCTGCTTTCTTCTTGCTACGTAAAAGTCCCCCTTGTTTCTTCTTTTCGTCTTTAGACATCTTCACAAACTTAGAAAATTGTGGCGCAATAATCTATTTCTAAATAATGCTCCCTAGATTATGATCAGTTAACTCAGGTACTACTTATATACTTGTGTCAACTTGTATGCTGTACTTTTCTATCACTCAACTACTAACTTGTTGAATACAATGGTTATAATAACTCGTCGTCAAACACCTACTAAAAGCTATCTATGTGCTCGTATCTATGTTATCACAAATTAGACAGTGTAACCATAGTATCTATGGTGCTCGCTATATATGGTGTTACCATGTATGCTTAATGGCATGAATCTCAACTATTTGTATGGAACATTGTATGTAACGTATTCACAACAATATCTTGATGAGAAAGAGGGATTTTGTTTAGTGCTTTGTTGTGATTTCTCACCATAAGAGTTCTGTTATGCATTAGTACGGCTTTGAAATTATGATATTTGGTAATTATGTTATATTACAATGTCATTCTTGTGATTTATTAACTGAATGACTTTAAAATTTCTCACTTGAAATGGATAGGATGTTTAATTGTGGTGCGTCATTTAAATAACCACGTTGGACAATTTACAACCCGTATTGTGTTGCTATAGAAACTGAACATGTGGAATGCCATCTCTAGTGGACTGCAGGCAGTACAGGACAAGTTGGATAATGTGATTGATACACAAGATATCAGCCAATCGGAGAAGACTACTGCAGATGAGAATGATGTTTCTCAGCCCCTCCCTCCAGTAGTGGGAGGAGTTGATAATAATGAAGAGGTCAAATTTATTACTCCACATAATTAAATAATTGAAATATTAGAAGTATTTGTGCAAAAATCAACCATCTAGTTGCACAAAAATTGCCTAGTTTTTTGAAATATGATCATTATCTTTACTACAAATGCAGAATTAATGGAGAATCTTTTAAAGCTTACGGAATGAAAATACTCATTGTAGTGCTGAGCAATATACCAGCTTTGTAATCATACCGCAATATTATTTTCTTGTACCGTCAAATTTTTTAATACCACAGTACCGTGAAGTACAATTATTCTTCCTTGAACAATTCTTTTTAAGATTCGTGAATATTATTATTGTAACTAAAGCAAGAAGTGTATCAACTCCTTTGTACAGTACCACATCTCTTTAAAAGAGTAGTGAATGTTGTGATAATAGTCTTTAGGATAATTTGCATATACTGCAATGATTTAGTTATACCACAATATTTCAAGCAAATACCATACCATGTGTGAAAATATAAATACCGCTCAGCACTAACTCATTGTAGAACTGAAGATATACATGAACATCTAACTAGGAGTAATTTGCACTCACATGGTTGATTTTTGCAGGCCCAATCACATTTTAATTCTGTGTACTAACATTAATGATTGTATTTTGATGTTCAGAGGACTCTTGTTCAACTAAGGGAGTCATTAGAAGAAGCAGAGAAGCAGAACATGGTGATCAACCAAGAATACCGTAAATTACTGGCTGAGAAAAATGTACGTGTAGTCCCTATAGTAAATATTGATTATGAAGCCTTAAGGCTCACATGATCGTGCTAATGTGGATATGTAGTTAATACAGCTAGTGTAAAATTTGTGTCATCAACAAACTTTTTATCACTCAAGGTTTATATACGTAGTAATTTTAGCATTCAGAGTGTCCTTGAGCTCTTCCATTGTGCCATTTGAAATACACTTTACATGTACTGAACAGCTAATGCAGTTCAGGCTTCTGAACTTTGGGGACACAATAAGATAGCAAGACACTTTTCTATTGTGGTAAACTAAATTCTTTATGAACAACTCATAATTTTGTGGGGGCAAGTGCCTATTCTGCCATCCACGGTATAGTTATATGTATACACTGAACACTTTCACTTTATTGTTTTGTCAAAGGTTCAAGGGTTAGTATTGAAATTTTTGTGTTATATAGAGTGAGATAGAAGCATTGAAGACTCAAACGAGTACTGCTGGATCATCTGGTAAGTACACATGATGGTATTGATACCACAACAGCTAGTAGATGTCTGTATTTTGATTGTGTAGAATTATCCACTGATACTGAAGAAGTGGTTGGATTAAAAGCCACAGTAACTCAACTCCAGGAGCAACTTAGTGCAAAAGACAAGAGCATAGAGGTATCTAAAGTTACACTGTCTCACACAAACTCTTAGTCAGGATTTCTTTCAGGGGGGTGTGGGGGAGCATTCGCCTCCCTTGGCTTTGGCTTGCCCCCCTTGGGAATTTTGTTCTGACAGTGAATCAATTCAAGTGTTTTAAATCTCTCCTTTAGTAGCGCTCATGTTCTCCATGCCATAATGATGTTTATAGTTAGAGATTACCCTTGATTTCACAGTTATTTTGACTCTACATTATATAATATTTTGACTCTGAAATGCCCTCAGATTCAATCTCAGAGCATTTATTTTTCAAATTTTTTCTGGGGGCATGCCCCCAGACCCTCCAGCATTAGCATGCGTTCGCACAATAACACATACAATCACTTAGCTTATTACACAATAAGGCCCCACTTTAACTATGTGCTCCTGACCACGGAGTCTATTCCTGGATCCCCTAGTTTGCTTCCAGGAGGATCATACCACATTGCCCCCAATATCCCGTTATACCTCATTTTGAACCCCCTTGGCTAAAATCCTGAAAGAAACCCTGCATACTATGTTTGCTTGAAGTTCATAATACATACTTACATGACATGTCTTCCTTCACTTGTAAATTTAACATTTTTTCTTAGGAACTTAATGTAAAGGCTGAGTCAAAGTTTAACAAGCTCAGGTCTCAAGCTAAAAGCAAGATAGCCAACTTACAAGCTGAGCTGGATAAGTTTAAAATGGATCAATCTACAACTGAAAAGATGAATTTAGTATGTACAACTACATATGAGTTTAGCAAGACACAGATACGTAGATACATAACTGTTCATGTAATTCATGTATCATGGTAGCTCTGTGTGTGTGTTTGCTACTGTTATAATTTATTCTGTAGAGTTTGAATGAATCACTGACCAGTTTATCAGACGGTGCCGGTGATAATGAGTCTCAAATTACCACTCTACAGCAAACCATACAAGAACTACAGCAAGAGAAGGTGCGTAACACACAGCCACACATACTATGTGTACTTGCAGTGTATTCTTACCTGGTACACTTATCATAACACTTGGAATGGTTTATAGTTATAATATCACCGCCTTAGGAGCTATTAGTATCTCAAGTGACCGAGTTGGAGGAGCAAACAATCCGCCTCAAAGAAGACGCCGTTCAGAATCACACAAATTACTCAACCATGCAAGAGGAATTTACTGAGACTAAACAGCAATTGAAAGTCAGCCAGTCACAGCTAACTCAGGCTCACTCAGAGCTTGATGTGATCAAAGGAGAACTGTTGTCACAAAAGCAAATAACTGAATCCATTCAACAAGAAATGAATGCAACCCAGGAAGCATTTGATGTTAAGTTAAAAGAGCAGCAGTCTAGCTTGGAAGAACAATTTCAGCTATCACTTGCCAAGATACAAGAAGAGGCTGAGAAAATGGAAAGTGAATTAAAAAGTAAAACAGACCAAGTGACATCTGATAAAGAAAACATGGAGGTACGTGTATTTATCAAATATACAGCACTTATTCGTAAGTGATGCACATAGGCCCAGCTGAAGCAGCAGCTTATGGACCAAGAGACAAACTATCAACGGTTAGTACAACAAGAGCAAAGCCTGAAGCTACAACTGCTGGAGATGAATAAAGAAAAAGATACGGCTGCAGATGAATTGAAGAATGCTGTCATGCAGAAAGAAATGCTTGAACAACAACTGATGGAGCTAAGAACACAAAGCAAAGATGAAAATGACAGTAGTACTAGCCCAGAAATCATTCCATCCAATTTCAGCTTTGGATCCTCTGACATCCAGGTACAGTTTGTATATACATACAATATAATATTACGTACGTATGTGACCGGATTTGTAAAAAGTGGTCTTCCAATTTTTCGACTTTACAGGAATACAACTCCACCCACAGCTCTGAAATTTTTAGGGAACTTATATGGGTAAAAATTTTGACTTTTTAGCTTAACCATATACCAAATTATGCCTCTTCAAATTTGCAAAATTGGATGCGAGCATACAATCCCTAGGTTTGTGGTCACATATAATTATATTCATCTTGTGTATGCATTAGGTGATCAGTAGTAATGGTAGTAATGGAGAAGATACGTTGAAGGAATATCATGGTGCTACTACTAGTGGGGAAGATATTACTACTGGTAGTAATGTACTCTTTCAAATTCAAGGATCAAATGAAGCATCACCTGATCAGAAATCCCCAGGTGAAATCAAGGTAATACATTTACAGCTGAACTGTGTACATACGTATGTATGTATGTATGTATGTATGTATGTATGTATGTATGTATGTATGTATGTATGTATGTATGTATGTATGTATGTATATGCATGTATGTATGTATGTATGTATGTATGTATGTATGTATGTATGTATGTATGTATGTATGTATGTATGTATGTATGTATGTATGTATGTATGTATGTATGTATGTATGTATGTATGTATGTATGTATGTATGTATGTATGTATGTATGTATGTATGTATGTATGTATGTATGTGTCCATGTATGTACATGCATACGTACAATATAGTATTTATGTGTATGTGTACACAAATCATACATCACAGAGTACAACCAAATTAAGCAGTTGTCATGACATATATACGTACATACATAGGAGGAGTATGATATTTTGTCTACCTCTGTAATCAATGCTGCATTACAAGCATCAGATAAACCTGAAGCTTACACCGACTTGTCTAAACAGCATGTAGAGATAACCGAACAATTGGCTGTGTTAAAATCACAACTTGCTGAGAAAGATGAAGAATATAGTACTCGGCTACAGGAAGTTGAACAAAGTATGAAGGAACAATTGCATGAGCTTGAAAAGACCAAGTTACATCTGCAAAATGAATTGAACAGTTGCAGTGAAGAATTAAGCACTACACAATTAAACCTCAAAGAAAAGGATGCAGAATTTACAAAGCTACTGGAAGAGAAACAGGAAGAATTGACTAACTGTCAATCCAACTTTGAACATGCTAGAGAAGAAATCGTGATATTGCAGGAACAACTTGAAGAAAAAGACACCATGAGACAAAAATTAGAAGAAGACCTCTCAACGTTACAAGAAGCTCTAGAGCAAGCCCAGAACACTAATACCAGTAGGAGTGATGAATTTGAGAAAGCAAAGGAAGAACTAAGCAACAACAATGCTCTCATCAGTCAACTGGAACAGGAGTTGAATAGCCTGAGGGAAATTTCTGCACAAAACCAACTCACCATGCTTGCCAAGGAGGATGACCTGAAGAAACTACAGCAAGATGCAGAGAGGAAGGTGTCAGTTGAACAAGATCTTCAGTCACTACAAGAGTCATGTGAGCAACACCAGTTAATGTTATCATCCAAAGATGAGGAGCTGAATGCTGTGAAGGGACAACTGGAGCATAAAGATGCTGTGATTGAAGAAATGCAACAAACAATTTTATCACTGCAGAATTCACTAAAAGAAGATGGCTCAGCCAAAGATGATGAAATAAGGAGGCTAAAAGAAGAAGCAGAAACAAGCCGTGAGGATTTAGCGGCAATGCATAAAAGTGTAACAGAATATCGTATGGAATTGGAAACATCAAAACTGGAGCATGAGACACTGAAGGGACAAGCAGCAGAGGTTTCAAGAGATAAGGAATCGTCGGTACAACAGCTAAAGGGTAACATCAGTAATTTGGAAAAGAAACTCTCTAACTCTGAGGAGCAAGTACAGAGTGAGTTACACTACAGTTACCCATACATATACACATATTATGAACTACGTACATATCACTATTTTGTAAAATGCATATTATATACGTACAGGGATGCAGAAAGCTGCTGTACGGTCAGAGACACTTGTCAGTGAGCTGCAATCAAAATTACATCAATGGGAGCAAGCAAATGTGGAATTACAGAGGAAGGTTGAGTTGAGCCAGGCTGAGAGCATGCAGCTTAAGTCACAGTTTGAATCAGCTGTCAAGCTGAAGGAGAAGAAGCTACAAGATCGTGAGGCACACCTAAAGAATGTTAACGAACAGGTATCGTCATATTTGATCATATCAAATGTCGTCTTATGATCATTACTTAGATATCACAATTGGAGGGAGAGTTATCATCAGTGAAGGCTAAGTTGTTAAAGGAGACTCAGCGTAGCGGTGACCTCTCTTACCAGTTAACTAGTTGTCAAGGGGATCTGGAGCAATTGAAGGCAAAGGTATCATCAGTTGAGGAAGAACGTGATAATTTAGCTAGCAGAGAAGCAGAGTTAAGGTTAAGTTATGCAGTATGATATCTTGTGTACTTTTAATTCATATCACGCACGCACACGCATTTGTACACACACACACACACACACACACACACACACAAACACACACACACACACACACACACACACACACACACACACACACACACACACGCACACACAACACACACGCACACACCAACAACAACAATCATATGGCAAAAGAATTTTTCTACCTTGGGCTATATTTGTGGTAATCTGGTTGCTATGGTACCTGATGAGAGTCCTTTAAAATCCCTCGTGTGTTCTATTATAACAAAATATGTCATTTACAAATTGTATTGTTTCAGATCGACCGTGGCTAGTTTAGAGCATGCAGTCAGCTCCCTGAGAGCCGAGAAAGACACAATCGCTTCTGATCATCAGTTGTTGATGCTTGGAGAGCATCAGTATGAAACTCGCTCTCTTGAACTAACCAATCAGATTACAACAATGGCACATGAACGAGAAAATATGGAGGCAAAACTTAGGCAAATATCAAAGCAATTTGATGAAAAGCAACAGGCTTATGAGAAACTCCTAGACAAGTCTCGACTTTGGGAAACTGAAAAACAAGTACATGTATCTGAAGCTTGCATGTTATATATACGTACAATATGTTTGCATTAGGGTTTGCTTCAGGAGAGAAATCAATTAAAGGAACAGTGTACTAGTATGGACAATAAATGGTACGGTCTTTATTATGTATCTTTTTATATGTGTGAGAGTTAATTAATATGTATGTCTGTTAAACTTTGCTTGACAAACTCACAGCCATAATAATAATTATGTGGAGTAAGCTCTGACAGTGTCCCATTTGTTCATATCTTTTTCTATGTATTTACATCCATGGTACATGTTCATATGATAATATTTTTGTGTGGTCTTATTGGCAGTAATGAGGTATGTGAACATGTGTCATATGATTTGTAGGACACACAAGGAAAATGTTTAATGTCTTTTTGTATTGAAGTAGTACCTACTATATTGACATGTTTTGCCTTGCAGAAGCATATACATTATGTAGGTGTTGTTGTGGGGGAAGGCATAACATTATTGCAGTGGGTAATTCAATCCATTGTGTAGACGTGTGTGTCTGTGTGTGTATGTGTCTGGGTGCGTGTGTGTGTGTGTATTGTGTGCGTTTGTGTGTGCTTACATAATACGTGTATACCTGTTGAATAAACTTGTAACAGTTGTTGTTGTACTAATACAGTGTGGAAATGGCCAATCAACTAGCTGATCTTCAACTAGCAATGAAGCAAACAGCAACAGAAGAAGAATTACGACAGGCTCAAGTAGAAGATACAAAAGATGATCAGCTGCAAGTGAAATTGCAGGAGTTACAATATAAGTGAGTTGTAATTTAATAAAGTTCATGATACGTATGTATGTACATGTGCGTGTGCGTGTGCGTGCATGTGTGTTTGTGCATGTGTGCGTGGGTGTGTATGATACGTATATACGTGCATGCGTCTTGTGTGTGTGTGTGTGTGTGTGTGTGTGTGTGTGTGTGTGTGTGTGTGTGTGTGTGTGTGTGTGTGTGTGTGTGTGTGTGTGTGTGTGTGTGTGCACATCTGTCTGTGTGTGCACATCTGTCTGTGTATATGTGGCTATGTATACAATTGATTATACAACTACACTGTACATTCTTGAAATCTCTGTTTCTAAAAATGCAAACCGGTAAGTCATAACAAATTCCTTTTAACCTCGTCTACAGTAAAAATGCATCCTGCAAAGCTTTGTGATATACATATGTACTTCTCACCTTGAGTGTTTATAATGCTGAAAAGTTATCACCAACAACCCCTCCTGTCTTCACACCATCACAATATATGTATGTCTGTATCAAATTATCAATCATTGTGGTTACACAAAATAACTGTTAATACCATACGTACTTCTTGCAATGATAGCTATGGCAAATATCACATGTGCAGAGACCTATATTTTGTGGAAAGCAAGTCTGGAAGGATTTGTGGTATATTTTTGCTGATCATCAAGATATCGTTTCCTTTAAGCCACTACTTCTTTCAAGGATTAAAATTTCGTTCTCAGCAAGCTTCAATGAAATCCATGAATTTTATGTCCCTTGAAAATTTCCGCACATATAGTAATAGTTTTTGAGTATATACGATTCATGTTCTTTCATTTGTGTACCCTACAGGCTGGAGGAACAAGCCAAGTCTTATCAAATTGAGTTAGAATCTGTTAGAGTGAGTTATCTTACACAATCTGTCTGTCTGTCTGTCTGTCTGTCTGTCTGTCTGTCTGTCTGTCTGTCTGTCTGTATTTGTTGTTTGACAGATTAACCGAAGCACCTATGGAGTATATTTTACTATCTTTTGTGTCAGTTGTTCTAAAAGATGTCATTATTTTCTGAAACTTTAATGATAGGCATCATTAACTGAGGAATATCAGAAGAGATTAGCTGCTGAGAGTTCTTTAAGTGATCTGAAATCACGTGAGCTCAAATTTGGATCACAAGAGACAGTCATTAAAATGGAGGATAATAATTCTTCACTAGATGACATAACAAGTAATCATTTATTGGATAACTTATACATTGTTGTTGTTGTTGTTGTTGTTGTGTTGTACACAAACTCACATTCTCACTGTGTTCACACTCCCCTCTAGCCACATCATCAGCTATTGATTGGATACAGAGATTGATCAAGAATCCAAAGTATATTTATACCTAATTACAATTAGTACATAATAATATATGTAGTGATCCATGTTACCATCACTATACGTACTTATTCCTTACCATATGATTTTTGCTTGTAGTATGTTGGCATTAGTTCCTAGAGGTTTTTATAATACCTAAAACTTAACTGTACAATGTAGCAATTTATGTGATCGGGCCTGAGAAAACCAGTCTTATCTACATAAAATACACCATACCGTGTATCACTTATTGTGTTTGTGCTATTCCAAATCTGTAAGTTTTATGCAATTCTTTACTACGTAAATGCTGCATGTATAATTATTATGATGAAATTTTTGTTTGAATACTATGTCCAGAGAAAAGTTATAGTCTCAAAATGAAGATAAGACTTAGTCTTGACTGCTTTTTTCCATTTTTATTCGTGGTGGCGGAAAAAACCACCACGATGAATAAAAATGAAAAAAGCGGTCTGGTTATGTGACACTAGACATGTACATACATTTCAATGATTTCATATTTCTTGTGTTCTCCTTTTGTAGTATTGTGGTCAAGAGGCTGTACAGAGCTACTCCACAAACACAACTCATTTTCTTTGCTTATTTTGCATTAATACACGTGATGCTCTTGTACATGTTGTTGCTCACGTGATACACAAAATTTGTAATACATTTCATGTCAGCATGTTAGTGACAATGTGCTGGTATATTTTTCACACTAACTATTTACTTAACGCCATGCTTGTTAAAAGGGCGTGGAGTAACCATCACTTAGTTATAGCGATTAGCGCGAATCGTATCGGAACCACCACATATTTTCACACTTTTCCTTTCATCAAGTTACCGTCGGAGCTATTTCAAAGAATTTTCCTTCACTTTGATCTTTTTTGAAGTCGACAAAGGCTAGTTAGCATTATTAAGTAGTCAATTAATTGATCATACTGTAGTTAGGCGGTTGGCCGTGACGCAGCTATGCTGGCAGCCAATCCCGGCCACGACGGAGGAGCTCTGAAGTTTCCTGTGCTCCATCCCCTAGCGAAACGAAAAGACTCGAAGGATCTAAGCGTAAGAGGGGTATCTCGTGGAGACTGCACGAGTGGAAAGAGAAACAAATCACACTCGGATAGTGCGCTGGCAGTAAAAGATCTTGCGATTGCGGGGAGGTTGAAACAAAGGACTACCGCGAGACATCAGTCGGGTAAGGCCGCGGTAATATTTGATAAGAAAATTGTCAAAACCTTCGCAGTTCCTCCTGGAGTATCGCCAATCGGGCAGGCGCAGGTAGTACAACGCCCCAGCTCCCCACACGCAAGTGAAATTGAACCATCAGTTGATGAGGTAATTTGACTCCTTGATCGTTTTATTAGATTATTGTATAGCCAACTAAAAGCAACTCACTATGTGTGTTACACGCGGTGTTACATTAAGATCTTGCATAATATTTCCCTATAGTTGGTTGATATATTGAGGGAGAAAGTAACCACAGGAAGCTTCTTCGCCTTGAGACATGGATTTCGTGCATTTGACCCCCAGGGAAATGGGACGGTCACCAAAGAGGCATTGTATAGAATTTTGTTCAACTTCCTTGGTTATTTATCCCACCAGAAATATGTTGCGCTGTTACAGAGGTATGTCAGAGTGATTATCCCATAGCATTTATGCAGATGTAGTATTTTAAATAATCTCAGTACACATTGGCACAATTTTTTAACCAAGTGTGTACAGTAGCTAGCCCATAGCTACCCCCACTCCCCCAGTAGATAGGTTTTGATGCTGTGTAGGTGTGTTTGTGTAATCATGCACATGAGGGAAATGCTGTCATCATTCATACCCTTTTACCAAGAGTCCATATAGCTATGAACTCTTGAGGTGGGTGTGACCTTAGTGGAAATCGATGCACGAGAAACGCATCAAAGAAAATCACACAATTTTCAAGAACACATATCTCGAAAACTACCTTTCAAATTTGGCACATATTAGCTAAGATGCATGGTCTGTATTAGCTATATGGAGGGTATAAAATACATAAGTCTGATAGATAGCTATTGGTTCAATCTGGCAGCTTGACTGGTCCTGTAAATGACACAGCATTCTTTCTTGGTTGCTGACACACAACTGTGTGTCTTGATAGTAAAAGATACTGTCTGTTAATCAAATTTATACATCCATTAGTATTTCCTCTTTCAAAAATTACACTATATTAATTGATCTATAAGAAAGTGACATAGAAAAGGATTTGTCACTATAAAACTAATGTTCAACTGATAAAACATGATCATTCAGTATTGCTGTTTTGTCAGGTATTCATGAAGCACACCAATTGGCCACTACTTTTTTTACAGCCAGGGTGTGTTTTGGTTGAGATATGTGTTAGCATGCAGGGGAACTTTTGGCAGATTACTGACTATCCTTGTCTTCACTGTAAAAATTGTGCTGTATGGGTATTCAATAATAGCGGCTTATCAACCACTTAGTAGCTACATGTTTAGATGGTCAACATCATCTTGTTTTTGTAGGTTAAATTTGAGTAACAAGAAGGTGATATCATTTGATGAGTTTTTTGCAAAATTTAGACAAACCGAGGTAATGCTGACACCTTATAGCATAGCTACACATACACTCGATGGCTATGTGTTGTTATGCATATTAGCCAGTGACTAAGTGGCTCGATCCAGTAACAAGACATGGAAGAAGACTAATGACTGCTCAACAGGTCTATCAAGTGCTGAAAGAAAGAGCAAAGAAAAGGTATGTAGTAACATATTCAAAAACCAGGCACATACCATATTTTACCGGTTAGTAGCCGTGGCTATTATAACTTTCACGTAGAAAATGGTGCGGCGACTAACCGACATTTATACCGAAATTGCATGCAAATTTCTGTCTTACTATGCAGTGACCGTCGAAGCCATGGCTTCTGACCAGTAAAAAGTATCAGCAGTTAGGCTGGCTTGTATGAAAAACCTGCATGTGAGGGTGTGTGCACAGCATGCACATGTGATGTCTTATTTATATTGAATTTCTTCACAACATCATAGCTATTCCATTAAATACAGATATATTTCATGCATATAAAGGTTTAAATTCTCATTATAACTGAGAGGGTAACACAGTGTTATTTACTGCTTGTTAACTTGAATATTACTTTGTGTAATGCTGAATGATCGTAAAACTGCTTTTGAACTAACTTTGTAATAGGGATGCCACGATATAAAGTTTTTTATGTCATATGTCATGGAGAATTATGGCACGACGTCATATGTCACGACATAAACTATATTTGGTTTCACAACACTTTTTATACATATAATCAGTGCAATTTACATTAATCAAACAATTTTGTTTTAGTCTGCAAAAATATTGACATTATCATAAACGACAATAACATTAACAACAAGATTTTTTGATTTTTTCTCCTGCTATATAGCTTACATCATAATGTGCATTTTTAAGAGTTATCTATGTTACAACATAAAGCAACCTACGACATATCATATCATGGAATTCTATGTCGTGACATGTCGTATGTCACGACTATCGCGGCATCCCTACTTTGTAATCAGGACTGCGGTATACATCAGTACATAGCAAGGATTGGAATGTACTGTTGTTAACTTTTATTAATTTTGTTGCAGTGTCCATTAACAGAACTTAGGATTAAAAATATATTGTGTGTGTATAATATGCAACTATAGCACTGACAACTTTCTTAGCAGGATTTGGATTGTTTGTTACATTACACAGGATACTAACACTTTCAGACATCTTTCCCTCAGCTGCTACCAGAGGTCCACCAAAGACTGTAGTGAAGCCAGAGCTACACAATATGCTGACATCTTTACAACTTAGCATGTCTGATGAAGAGTTTGATAAACTGTGGAAGAAGTACTAATATTGTATAGTAGCTATACAGTATGATAGCATTTTATGTATCATTAATAAGCTGTTTAGCCTATGTATTATTATATCTATAGATTTGATCGTGATGGAGTTGGAATTTTAAAAACAGTCGATATACTAACTTCACTAGGTGTGTCTATAGAAGATCAGCGCACACCTATTGGAAGGCCTGTGTTGTCTGCCTTACCTAGTAGCTCTAAGCAGAGAAAGGTTTCCTCAACAATACGCAGCAGTTCAGTAAAGACTCTACCTGCCATTAACGTTGACATCAACAAATCTGCTAAAAGTGATTCTAAAGGATCACATGTTCCAGTAACTACAACCGCTGAAGAGGATAATATTATTAATGATGTTAGCAAAGTGTTGTCTGTCAAATACAATGAGCTGCTAGCTGAACTTAAAAGAGCTGATCCTTTACACAGTGGATTGGTACGTATGTTATACAATAAGCAATGAAGTAATGCTTGTATGTAGGATTTTGTGTGGGCAGATCAAATATCCTTCATTTTCATACAGTACAGTAAAGTGTGGAGTATGGAAATTAAAGCATCACATGCATTGTATGCTTTGATCATGAGGTTTCAAAACCACTAAGAAACCTGCTAAGTATAAGTTAAAGTATTCCCTGCAGCCAAGATGCCACATGCTGCATTGAGGCTGTGGCAACTTGTTAATGCTTGTCATGGTATGTAAAGTCTAGGGAATCAACTTCCTGTGAAGTAACATGTGACAAGCAAGAAATTAAAACTAACGTCCAAGCACTTTATTTCATGTATAGCACAAGTAAGGCAATGCTTTAACTATTCAGGGGCGTAGGAACAGGGGGGCCATAGGGGCCAGGGCCCCCCTAATTTGCAGCAGCAGGGCCGTCGGAAGCAATTCAATTGTGGTGCAGCCCAAAAAAGGAAAGCACCAAATTATTAAAATTTTATCATTATACCCAGTGGCAGTCACTTGATGCCCGGGTACACAATTTTTTATAATACACTATATAGCTATAGCTATCTATACCATGCTGGTTCATACGTGCATTTATTAATAGTTGTTGTTATCAGGTGCATGGCACGACACAACTAGCTATAGCTAATCTAGTGTAACAGCATGAGGTGTATAACTAATGCATAAACTATACAAACTGCTTGAGCCATTCTACGAAATATAGTGTATGAATTATTAACTATCGATTGTGGGAACGCATCCAGATGATCACGTGTGCCACACATACATCTAAGCTACGAGCAAGACTTCCTTCCTTCACTGATATCAGCCACATAAAGGCAACAATTGGTGCTCCAGTCTTGTAGTTACTACTGCTGTAGAAATTCAAAAGCTACGCCTGACGTCTTTTCTCGAAAAACATCTTTTACGGGGTTAGTCTCACATACATCCACAATTTCTCCATTTCCATACGTAGACAAGGACGATTGACGCGCGGTTATCACGTAACTCTTCTAGCCACGTTGCATATCGTTGGCGGGTTCGACCGTTGGAATCACACAATGAGCTGTATAAACGGGAGTGAAGAAAACAAAGCTTAACTAATTCAGTCACTTACTTGTATTTCTGTAACTCTCCTTAAAAGTTGAACCGTGTATTTCTTCTATGGCCATTTCGCAAATTTCCAGTACTGCCTCGCCTCCATTTTGAAAAATTTAAATGCATATCTCGTGAGCTATTTTAATTCTAATGAATTCAGTCGGAGTGTTATCGAGTGTTTCAGTCCTGTGCATAATTTATGTTTTAGCAGCAGGCTGAATGTTTTATGTAAGTTATACTATTGTAGCTACTGTTTGATATTTATGACTCGAAAATTAAAAAAGGTCAGTGCGGAAATATTAGAATTGGGCTGAAAAACTGGTGAGGCCAGGGCCTCACCAGCCTCACCGCTTCCGACGGCCTTGAGCAGGAGTGGTAAATAAATTACTGAGTATTACAAGTCTGTTGGTCCAATACAATTAGACACCTGCCAATAGATCAATATACTCTAATAGAACAGTCACCATGTTTATTGTGTCTAATAAAACAGTCTATAACTTCATAAAGAAAGATCAATGGTATTCCTTAGCACAAATCTTACAAATGAGGATTATAATGAAGATAATAGCATAATAGGTGGAATTTATGAAAACTGCAGCATATAATGGGTAGTATAGACATAATATATAGGCCGGTCCCTAAATACAATTATTATGCATGGGCCCCCTACAACTTTTCATCTTCCTACGTAAAGAATTTTATAGAGTTCATTAAATGTTTAATGTGTTCGCTGGTTCATTGAAGTATAAACTTAATGGTGGTAGCTCGAGTAGGTTGTAACTTACATGCTATGCTTTTGATGAAACTTGCAGGTAGATTTTGTTCTGTATTTGTAACAGGTAATATCTGCTTTTTGTTTCAATGAGTGCTGAGAGTTGGCACTTAAGTTTACAAATATCCGATTGTTATAAATCTATGTCTAAAATATCTGTCCAGTAATAGAGGGAGGATATGCACACCTAAAAACTGAAACGAATCTTTTCTAAAAAACCTCAACGGTGAACGGGCTACCGAACTCAAATGAAAAACTACCTGAGGAATGGGGAAAAGTCTAAGATGGCGACACCAGGGCTTTTAACAACAGGAAAGGTTATATTACCGAAGATATTGCAAAGAATGATCTTGTTGCTGCCGTGAACTGCCCTGACTGAAAGTACCGAATAGCTTCAATTGACCCTCAAGTTTCTTACTTTGTACAGCATCGATATTAGACCAGAGCTGGTGAAATGAGCTGTAATACCTAATGCAACACTGGCGTCGTGGAATTTGACTTCCTTCTTGTTCATCGAGTAGTTTCATGAGTGAGCTTGGGTAGCCTGCTCACCACTAACTTTTTAAATTTTAGAAAAAAAATTGTTTCAGTTTTTAGGTGTGCATATCCTCTATTATCCCACATAATGTCCAACTAGCTTCAACTGATTGATTTTGCAATACTGCAAAGTGATTAAAAATTTTAGGTGCATTTTTCACAAACTATACCAAAGGATGTTAAACTGTTCTTCCATGAATGATTCTTAATATACAGTAAGAAAATTACAAGATGCTAACTGAACCCTGCTTACCTAATGATAAATTCATAATTTTAAAAACATAGTACATAAATAAATGTGCATTTCAAAAGTACAATAGTCCAAATTATGAACATTTCCAGGTTTACAAAAATGCTCATTATATAAATGATGGATAAAGTATATTACAGGTACATATTACTATTCCAGAATTGCTCTCCAGATTTTGATTATAATAATCTATATTAAACCATCTGCCTGCTGAAGTAAATAATGAGTCAAACAGTGAATCATCACCATCATATTGTACATAGTACATCATCTTATATTCAGTTTCTGTTAGGCTTACACACCTTCTACTGTGTTTGTTTAACTCAATGTCATCCCAGATACTTGCCATTGTCTGCAGATAAACCAATATTGAATAAATAACGTCCTGAGAAGCTTCAGTTGTGTTAGTTTGATTGAACAAGTATTCTTGCAACTGTTGCTTTAGTGATAAAGCTTTTGTATAACTTTTGCATTCATAAGAAAGATGATTAAATATTTCACTCAACTTAGTCTTGTTTATGGAGATCTGAGGAAGCTGTATAAGTTTAATTGGACCATTGTTGCGTCCAACAATATTATGGAGAGAATTAGCAACACAGTATAGGTGTACTGTTTGCTGTTGTAGCTCAGACCTTTTCTTTGCCTCCTCCATTATTTCAGTTTGCTGTGATTCACAATACTCATTTGGCTGACCTGCTGGAGCACTTTGTGCCATGAAAATAACCAATGAAATGATTACAAGTTGAATAGTTAAAGACATTTTATAATTTTGGATATCTGCAAGCTAATAAGCTAATGATGTTTTATCACTGTTAAATTTTCCTGCTATAATCTCAATTTTAAGTTTGCTTTTATAGTAGTTCATTAGTAATATAACACAGTAAAATTTTGTAGGTATAGCAGGAGGTATTTAATTTTAACCTTCTGGTGTAGATTTCTGACTAGAAAGAGTTGATAATTCCATGAATTAGATGTAGTGTATTAAGTAATTATAAGAGATGAAAGGGTTGAACTTTGTTTAGAGCTGTGAAACACACTGCGTTAGAGTTATGACACAATGGGTGATTGAAAGGAACATGATTTTGTTATTTTTAAGTTGGAACTAACAAGTAGTTTGGATTCATTTAGTTTACAATAAGTGCAGCTAAGCTTCATTATAGGCATGTTTTGAAGCATGTAAATTTTCAGAAGCCATACATTTCATACTAATAATATTAAGTACTTAACTACCATGCAGCTTAATGACAGCAGTAAATTGGATCATTCAAATTATATTTGGTTTTGCTAAGTAATATTAACATGGTATAAGTTGATGTTTTACCATCTAAAACCAGGCACTATGTAAGTTATACCACTGTTAATCAACTGCTATTCTGATGTATGGTAATTGTATTCGATGTAGGCTTCATTTCACGTCATTGGTGGGGGCGGACACACAGACAAGCACACATACCGACAAAGCAATTATTTATTGGGGTCAGTAATTATCAACATAACAATACCATAATCATGCGTACTAATGTTGGAGGTATGTATTGTAAATGGAACACAAATTGAACGTTTTTTGTGATTTAATTTTTGAGGATTGCCTGCCCATCAAATTTTTTGTGGATTTTGCTTGTGTTCTGTGCTACATATTAATTCTTCCAAGCCTTTCTTTCCAGCTGCTATGAATATTAATCCCACTGTAGTGAATTAGATTTGATTATTAAAAGGCAAGGCCTGCACCAACAATTCACAATACAGTTATTAAGTTCAATGGACCAAACCATAATGGCAACTAATTGAGTAACTATGGCTACATCATTGTGACTTTTACCACCAACTTTAGCAGGTGTTTGTAACAATGTGGAAAGCACAAGGAACATAGGCATACTCCGGATACTGGAGCACCCCCTGTTTTTACTATCACCCCCTGTTTTTACTATCACCCCATAGGAATGTGATTTTGCTCCATAAATTTATGGTCTGAGGATCATTATAGCACCCCTAGCCACCCCCAGCTCTAAACAGCTTCCTCTGAAGTAGTAACTATATAAATTTCTATGTAAAAAACACATACACTTACTAATTCATAAGTGTTACTTAACCATGCATTGATCAACTACAGCTAAATGTATAGATATTTCCCTGGAAGTAAAGTGATATGCATCATCACACTTCCAATCGGTAATTAATTCAGATCCTACAAGCTTACATGTGTAATAGCATCCACTTACCTTAACTTGTTTGATATGATACCGTACAGCGGGTATAGCCAGTTTGCAAGGTTCAATTTTTGTGAATCATTAAATTTTCCATCCAGCAGTAATATTTGCTATTATAAAATTTGCAAACCCTGAGATGTGCGCATCACATGATCGTGTACGTATCTTGTTGTGTATGTTGCACGTGTGGTGGAATCTGCAGTTGAATCCTTCACAACTGATATCACGTTTACAAGAGGTATTATATATGGTTTGGTCAAGTGCTATTGGAGAAGCCTGAAGAGCTGCTTTGTTGCTATGATAATGCAACCACATGCACCACAATCAGGACCATAATTCTTTTAATTTGCTGTTGCTATGTGTAAAGGTACAACAGTAGTGGGAAATGTGCCTAGAAGGATATCTTGCGTTTTGAAGAGTTGCTTCAGAATTAAAATTTGTGAACTCGTGATGCCTCACAAATTTTGGACCACTGTATGGTAACTATGGTCTCCAGATTTGCTGTGCTTTTAAAAACAACTGGTAGTGCTATAGTACCTGCAGGAATATTTGAGAATTTAAAAAAAATTTTAACCCATATTTTGACTGCCAGTCAGTTAACGCTGCCTGCCACACATAAGTGTGCAGTTCAGTCAACCAAATCACCAGGAAATAGAGATGCTTTGTTTAGTTAAAGACCGATAAGAAAAGAACCCAGTGGAATCTCACATTGAGTTTTTAATAAATTACAAGAACATGATCAATATGTTTGGTGTTAGATTTCAAGAGAATGGCAGGTGTGATGAATTTATACGATTCACTGGGCAAGATATTTTTGGAAACCATAAGTTAAAGGGCCGTTGAAACTCAGCATCAGTTCAAACCATATTAAAAATGTTTGTTATGTAAGAAAGTCTATATGGAGGGCATAAAATACATAAATTTGATAACTCAACAGTTTTTAAGCTACAAGAGGCTGAAATCAGCAACTTGATCAGTCACATAAATAACACATTGTGTGCCACGCGTGTCTTTCTTGGCTGCTGACACATGACCATGTCTCTTGACATATATTCAGTTCAAACCATTCCAAACTTTGTGTACTACTGTAGGCATGTCATCTTTATACTAACCACCAGGGTATACCAGTTTAGTTCAACCACCATGTAGATAAAGGTTTTGAACTATGTAAACATATACATATAATGCACCCTAGTGGTTACAGGTAGTACTCAAGTTCAGTCCAGTGAATGGAGACACCCCCTCAGTGGTTGCCTATTGCTGCTCCTTCTTGGCCTCACTATAATAAGTCTTGATGGGGTGTCTCCATTCACTGGACTGAACTACTGGACTGGGATATTAGAATGGACTACTGGACTGAGTTTTTTCATTTTTATGCACTTTTAACAGGTTTTACTTGATGATTTTTGTTGATACATGACATAATCAATTATGGTATTACTATCAGTAATATAATAGACTGTACATAGGTCCAGTTACACAATTATATAAGGATTAGAAATTGGTTGCCCATTGAGATAATTATTATAGATCATCACTGACTTTCCCAATACCAAATTAGACTTTGCTCAGGTCAGGTTCTGATAACATAGCTAGAGATTACAATCAAAAGTTATGCATATATTATAACTCTGCTTGCTTATATGATTATAATGTAACTTAAGATTTGTGCCGTTTATCAGTATACACACACTACATATCATAACAGCAAATATCAGCTAATGCATTGTTGAAATCACTACAGTAAAACAACTATTGTCATGAAATCATTGTGGCTGTAGATCACATCATTCAAAGTATGGCTACTTCATAATTCATGGTTATGTGTTTTAAAAGAATTTAGGCTTCTGGGTTATATTGGAATGTAAGCCAAATGTACACAGAAATTTGTCCAATAAATCAGTCCAGTAGTCCAGTTCAGTGAATTGAAACACTCGTCTTGATCAGATTTACACTTTGTAAAGTAATGCAGTTGAGGTATTGATATATGATACTTGATTATAGTGTATAGATAACTCCTTGGAAGTAAAGTGATATACGTAGCTTGCAACATTATGATGTTACATACAATTACTGGAACACTTCACTTTAAATCTGATCCTCTATCTCCTTCATGTCCATATACTGTATGGTACTGTAACTGAATGCATCAATGGTAATTCACCATCAGGATCAATTTGGATCATGCTATTAATTTACTTGGTCAAAATACTTGTATGCCACAAAACTACAGAATTTAGGGAAGCTTTTTGCTAAAATTGTACCTTATAAGGTGTGAAAAACTAGCTGTATCTATACACCTACTGCTAGTGGGTCATGCACATCTTTTCCTTATCCATCGTAACACAAATCTTATTAGAGCTTAATTTCAATCATTATTCGAGTCTTAAATCATGTTTGTTGCTGACTGCTATAAATCAGTTATTTTTACCTTAAAATATTTTGTGCATGCTGATAACAAAGTTTAAAGCTTGAAATTGTATGTGTTGCTGTGTGTGCTCCTTGGTAATGGACCTCTTCCCACTCAGTAATGGTGGTAGTTTATCCTGTGAGCACCTGAATTTAAGCATTTGACTGTTTTATTTTCTTTAGGTGACATGTGAAGTATTGAGAGAAGTATTATCCAATCATGGTATTATTGTAACATTGATGAACCTTCAAGAGTTACTGGAACGACTTGGTTACCCTGGTAACAAGATGTTACCATATCGTGATGTGCTACGGTATTTTTGGGATAGATCTCGGCACAGCATAACTCACCAAGTGATGACTGACAAAAATAAAAGGTATTGTGTTATTACAATGTGGTCTTAAAATATTATTTATCTCTCCTTACCATTAAGCATACTGATTATAAAAAGTAGTAGGGTTAGCTAGTGAATTTTATTAGCTATGTACATCATTTTATTTACCAGTTATCAATTAGAGAAATAACAAGCTTCCATTGTCTTTGTCTTATGGTCAATTTGCTTGTAGCTGTCCAAGAAAAGCAAATATTAATTTGAAAAGGTGCTTTTTGAAAAGTGACTTATGTAATTAGAGTCCTGGTTGATCACTATTAAGAACTGCTACCGTGGCTTATTGTATTCAGTCTGTAAAGCTTTGACTATAACATATAGTACATAACATTGTCATTGTCTGGCCATGATGTGATCCACCAAAATCTGTGTTGATGTTTGATCTTAGGACCATTATAACTTGATGCTAATAATATTCACATGTTAAAATTGGTTAGTATTGTTGCATAACTATAACATAAACCCACAATCAGTGGACCACAAGTGGATATAAAATGATAGAGTGATGTTGTATAGGCATGGTTACATTATTTCATATCATCATGCAGTGTTGCTAAGGATGGTCGCAAAAATGTTGTGTGCGCAACTGTACCTGAAGCTGAACTACAGATTGTGTCATTATTGCAAGAAAAGTTTCTGGAATTATTGGCCAGATTTAGGTAATATTTAAATATCATTTAGTATTTAAGGTATTGCTGTAATGGTATTTAACTGTATAATTATATTATTTAAATTAGAAACTGGTTTATACATTTAGGTACTTGGACTCTAGAGGACAAGGTTATGTCAGAAAGAAAGACTTCCGATCTTTGCTTGAAGACACTCTGGGTTGCATTATTTCAACACAAGATTTTGAGAGATTAGTTGAAAAGATTGGATTGTGGGAGGATGTTTGGGTGCCTTATCCAAAATTTTTGGTCATGTTTGAAAATAACACTACCCATAAATCAGCTGGTCCTTCAGAAAGGATTAATTCTGGTGACCTCAAAGTTGATGATACTGAAATTGAAAAGGTACAGTGTATGTAACTGTATTGATCATCAGTTAATATCTGACACTTGTAATCAAGATGAAGAAATCTCTCACTGAGATTATCATGAGCAAGTTAAGTCTAATCCAGCAGGTAGGGTAACAAAACTATTAATGTAGTTTTTGTACACAATTATTTCTCAGCTGTTTGAAGAGTTAGATACATGTAACACTGGAAGAATCACTGAAGAAATGTTTAAAGAATTACTATACAGGTTATTTCTGTATATTAATTGTAGAGCTGTGAAACTGGCCAGCAAATCATAACTGATTACTGAGCAAAATAACTGCCGGTTAACCAGTTAACTGGAGGAGTATAAATTTGCTGAAAAACATGTAATGACATTTATGATGCTTATGCATACAAGTACATGAAATCATTGTTGTCCCACAATATTAGTCATGTCGTTTTATATACAGTTATAATTATCCTACCACAAGCATGATATCATTAACACAAGAAGTAGAAGCATGTGCCATTCTAGTAAAAACCGGTTACCCAGCTATGGAAAAATAACTGATAACTAAAATTTTAAAAATAACTGATTGGTTATTAGGTTATTTTTCACAGCTCTAATTAATTACAAATACCTATGGCAACCTACATGAGGTAAAAGACATAACTGACTCTCATACAACTTAATATTGTGTGTATATTATTTTTAAGGTTTGGTATACATCACTCTACTGCATCACTGAAAGCTGTCTGGGAAAAAATTCTAAAGAATCGCGAGGGCACCGTCTCCTACCACGAATTCATTCGTCATTTTGGAGCACCAAGATTAACCAGCAAATGTGTGTAGTCAGCTAATGATTAAGAATACTGTACAGCGGGAGGTCCTAAAATTTGTGAGGCATCATGAGCTTGCAAATTTTAATTCTGAAGCAAATTTTATTTTCTGACAATGCTTTCCTAGAAAAACATTATAAATTGCAAGTAGCTTCTAGCCACATGTTCCAGTAATGTCAAATCTTTAGCTACATGGCAACAGCAAAAGGATTGTGGTGGTTGGGTGTATCTGGCAAGACGACCTCTTCTCCCATATCACTTGGCAAACTTCTTTGAAAATGTTGTATCCTCTAATTACAGTCAATTGTGAAGGATTTGACTTCAGATTCCTTCACATGTGCAATGTACACAATCAAATTTTATAAATGATCACATGATGGGACACATCCCAGGGCTTGCAAATTTTACAATAGCAAATGTTACTGCTAGATGGAAAAATGATGATTCACAAAAATTGTGCCTTGTAAATCATACCCGCTGTACAGTATACATGTTATTCCTTATTATCCATACACCAGTAGATATATAGAACTAGATTTAGTGGATGGGACCATTAAAATTCTTTGCTGTAGCTGCTATACCAGGGCAACGTAAGAGAACTGAGGACCATTTCTTTATGAGATCACGCAAGCTTCACCGCGATGAAGACATGGTTGAAGATGCCCTTCGGTCAAAGGTACAGCAATAACACAAATACGTACTAACATAATACTATTATTGTGTTGTACTGTTAAGCTGTGGTTGTACTCTACAAGTTTACTGCGACATTTTAAGTGTCATGATGCTAACAATAGTGGAGTGATACAAAGTAGTCATTTTAAGGTACAGAACACAGTTACTGAATGTAATTCAGTAATTGCATAATTAGGAGGTAATTAAGGATTTATGTCAAGATTTATCTGAAGCTGAAATAAACAGCATTTGCAGCAGATTTCAAGATGAAGATGGAAAGTCAGTGGATACCAATTATAATAATCATTATATTGTATCAATTTATGTAGCATAAATTATGAATCATTCATGGCGCCATTAGCAACCAATAAACCTGTGTATAGAGATGGCAACCACCTCAATGAAATACTAACTCACAAAAATACCGATGTGATTGAAGAAACTAAGGTACGTATATCAGTAACACAGTGGTTGTGATTCTCATGCTGGCGTGTTTATGAAAGTGTAAAATAAATCATATGATATAGTATTATCTTTTAGAGGTGCTAGAGAATGTGTTTTATTTGTGCACTGATGTGTACATACGTAGCTACTCAGCTGCAATTGTATTATTGCCAAACACATGCAGTATACAGTCCTGGGTGGTGAGTAATATTTGCTACTTGTTTCCTTTTTAAGCTCATTCTGATTGCTAAACAATTTAATAATCTTGGCTTAACCTGTTCTTGAGTGCCTAAAAAGTTATAATGTAGAGCAGTATATGAAATTTTCAAAAGCTATGTAGCTAGTACCCATACTACAGAGTACCATAAAAAGTAACAGACTAATAAATTTTGAATTTATAAAGGGAGTATTCCATCACAGTATTCCATCACAGTATTCCATCACAGAATTCCATCACAGTATTAAGCAAACGCCTGTTATGGTGAATGGAAGGACAGATAGCTAACCACCTTTGGCATTTTATTGTAGTCAGTTTTTTGTTCTGATTTTAAAAAGATTGTTTGTAAAGGCACATACGTACATATTTTTAGGAAGCCATACATTTCATTGCAATCCCTACTGTATTACATACTGAACTACTTCGGTAGACATAGTTGTAAGCAATATTTCAAGCAGCCAAAGTGAGGATTAATTCTTGTAGATGTGTGAGTTTGTGCATGTATATAATGTACGTACATGCACAAATGAAACATTCTCTCGCACATAATTATATGTACCCAGTTGCAAACATATACTTGAGCAAACACATGCAATATACAATACTGCAAGGGCAGTCAGTGATAGCTATAATTATTTGCTAGCTACTTTCTTCTTCCTTGGAATCTTTTTTAAATCAAAATTTCTGTAACATAATATAGTACTGTTACTAATAAAAGTTGTATTGTTTTTGAAATACTCTAATAGTGCAATCAACAAATGTGCAGTGCACAGACACAACACTAGAGTGTACTTGTGCATTCATTCACCCTCTTACAGTTACCTCAGCCTTATGCCACAGCACCCACTGAAGGAATACCAGGGTTCACAGCTGAATTGAAGGCACAGGTGATTACGATAATAATTATGTAACAGTGACAAATAGTTATCATTATAACAGAATTTATTCTATGATTGCTCTATTAGAGTAATATAATAAAATGTAACATTTCAATTCAGATTGTTCGCAATTGGAAACAAATCAGGAGACAGTTACGTAGCACAGATTGGGATGGTAGTGGATTTGTGCCAGTTGATCAGTTCTCCTCTGCATTAACCTCCAGTGGAGTTGTACTGGACTCTGAGCAGCTCTTCCAAGTGATGGAGTCACTGGACAAAGACCTGTCAGGCTACATCAACTACAGGGAGTTCTTCAATGCTGTGTTAGCATAACCTACTTGTGTGACTTGGATAAAAGTTATGTGTACATATTATTGCATTGTTGTCATAAAAGTACACAGTTTTAACTTTTAAAAATCATTTTTGAAGCACATGATAGTGCTGAGGTAATTATGCTTGTATTCCTTAAATCGTATTATGCTCCAATATTTATTCTCAAAATATCACGTATTGCTCTATTAGGAGTCCTACCTGACTGCTCTATTAGAGTAGC
Source organism: Spongia lamella (assembly GCA_963930835.1). Classification (NCBI taxonomy): domain Eukaryota; kingdom Metazoa; phylum Porifera; class Demospongiae; order Dictyoceratida; family Spongiidae; genus Spongia; species Spongia lamella. Next base: position 2,660,876 of record OZ005750.1, on the reverse strand, counting down.
CTAAGTAAACATGACTGCTTTAATAGAATGTTTGACTGTTCTATTAGAGTACTTTATAGCTTAATATTATTTATAATGTTTCTTTACTTCAATTTGGGATATTTTACACTTGTTTATTATTTACAACAATTTAGTTAATTTAATACACACAGTTCAGACATATCAAGACACAATAAACCATCTATTTATGTATTTTTCAAAATGTATATACATCTTACACAGTAAGGTAATACAAAAATTTGTACATAACTTCTATGAATGTGATTACACATGATAGATACTGTTATTAAAAATGTATTTTAGATAAAAAAGGATAATTTCTATTACTAAACAAAATCTATTTGTCGAAACACCATGCAGTGTGGTATGGTAGCTGCTGATGTCACATCATGTCTAGGGAAGCTAGTACATTAGCAAGTTCAGTTCTTTGTGCTATGCTCATTCTCTGTGTTAACGCCATCACTGATTCCATCAATATCTCCGGATGTCCATCCACAATACTAATAATAAATTCAAACACTTAATTTTCATTATTCATATTAGAAAACTAACCTATTAACGTGTTGAAGTGCTAATTCTCGAGTCAGGAGGTTCACGTTACTTTCAATGATTGATTTGTGTTTGTTCTTCTCATCAAATTGCTGTAACAGCCACTGTACAACTGCTTCATCATTATGCCATTGGAATGTCTATAGAATGGATAACAGATAAGGTAAATACAGAAGTTTTATAACTGACGTTTACTGTTCCCTTGTCTTCCACAAACCATCGTCTTAACATGACCAGAGCTGCTGATCCTAGCAAGGTTGATCCATTTGCCGATCTTATTTTCTTCATTGCTTCATCTTCTAAGAGGTTGCGTCGTAATCTCCAGTAAAAGAATTTCCTTGATGTCTTCCAATCTAAAATTTCCTATTACAACAAGTAGACATTTTACCAGATGCTATACAGGTTAAACTACTGTTAATGTTAAGAATATACAATGACATCATCATGAGAAAGTCATGTGAACAAAAAGACTCATCACTAAGGACCACATAGCAATGCATACACATTTAATTTTACCAGTTTTGTACTCTAGTGCCTTAGTGATAAAATTCTAAGTGTAGTAGAAGTTGTTTTAAGCCGAAATTATTATTGTAAGCCAGTCTTCTTTTAAATGCCTTGCTACTGCTTAGCACACCCACTTTTAAAACTGAAGCACTCACTTTGGCTTGTTAGTATTGAATGACTATGATCACTTACTTGAATGACTCCCTTCTCAAACATTCTGCCTGGAGTATCATGTAGATCAGCAAACTGCACTGCAACCTTTTAACAACAACAACAACATTAACAGTAAACAACAACAATGCACTGTAATAATAATATTATTATTATGAACATGGTAGCAAACATTAGCTCCAACACAACTATTGTACCTGATGATAAATTGGGGCTAGTTGATCTACACGAGCTTGAAGCTGTTTTTGTAGTGATTGTTGTTCATCTTTTGAAAGTCCTACAAGATAAAGCATATAGCAAAAGTAATTGGGGCGAGCCTGAGCGAGCCCCATGTAAATATAATGTACGTGGAGTTTCTCTATAGGTCAGTCGGTCTGTCTCTCTGTCTGTCGGTACGTTTATGCACGATGATTTACGAATATATTTTTGAAGTTACAGATAACCATCGAGTTGATTGTAGCATCAGCACATGATTTTCTGCTTCTTTACACTTATATAGTGCAATAATTAGGTAGGTATTTAACAACTGAGCTGGCAATAAATGATTAAGCTGACATAAGTGGGGCGATCGTTAATTAATTATTTCACCTAGCATTTGCGTCAATAAATTATTTCAACTAGTGCACATATTGAAATGAATGATAGAGGATTTCTCGTTGGTATACTCGGGTATGCTTCTATTATAAGGTCTATTAGTTGCATGTAGCTGCAGTATAGTGACGATTAGTATTAGTTGTGGTGCGAAGTGTGGAATTTACCATTACACATTATTATTTTATCTGTAAACAATCTTTCATATAAACGTCCAGAGCACCAGCTTCAACTTCTCGCAAACGCAAAGCCTCTGGCGTACTAACAAGTATGGAACAGATACATTATCACAAGAGTGACAAGACTACTTTTCAGTTTACGGAGTCATACGGGTACATACAGTTATACACTCACGTGATAGTTTCAATTTAGTGAACACTGCAACAAATTTTTGTAGCAGTTATGCATTGAAGTTAATATAATTATTCATATTCTAACTGTCAAACTACACTTATGGTTCAGGCTGCCCTACAATACATTGCAGTGGAGATATAACGGTCAGTCATCAGACATTTGAGGATCAATTAGCCTGTTTGTCTGACCAAAACATGTTTGCATCTGACATTAAAGACTGGTCAAAAGATATAGGCAGGTGTATAAACCATTGTTTACACATGTCACCTACAGTGTTTATGTATCCTATAAAAACATTACACTTGGTTGCTAGGAGATACTACATGGTACCAACCCAAGGAGGAGTCTCTTTCCCATTGGAATGTGGTTTATTTTATTACTTCCAGGTATTATGTCTGATCAAAACACAACAATGTTAGCTCAACCTCCACACTTGTCTGACATTTGTCAGATCACTCATCAACAGTTATAATCTCCACTGCATTGTATTTTGACTAGTAATAGGATTGACCACAACTTTGAAAATACTCCAATATAATGCACACCTTAATTCTCAATGTGTATGTTATATTTCTACGTATTCTTGTCATAACAGTAAGAATAGGTCATTGTTCAAAATGTGAGTATCTATGCTGTTTTCAAAACCTTTGGAATGTTTCATAATAATCACCAACGGTGTAGTCCAAGATGATTATGTAACATTCCAAAGGTTTATAGAACCTCACATATATTACATTTCACTTGCCTTTCTGTTTAAGCTTCTCCTGCATTTCGATATACACAGCATCAGTTCTGGCCATGGTTGCTACTATATCCCTGTGACGAAACTTTATCTCAACAGTGCCTTCAGGTTCCAGCACCCCACCCCTATGCCAATATCATCATTATAACAATCATCAACACATCTGTTGAGTACCTTGATTCACGATCAGCATACATCTGCATATGCTCAGGGTTAATGGTGGGGTCCAAGACTACCCAGGCCCCACCTCGCAGTTCCCCATTGGGTGGGAGGTAGACATAAATGACTTGTTTGTATTCCCTCAGAGCATCAACTATCATAGAACCATACTTCAGTACTTCCTCGTACATATCTGTCATGATTACACACACATACGTACCAATGATATACTTGTATTATGTCACCGTAAGCATGTAACTCACCTCTCATGCCTCCAGAAAACCCTCTCCAGTTGGCAAAGATAAAAAGTGGCAATTGCTCCAGACCAAAATCCTTGATTGCTTGTGCTGTCTTGTAAGCTGAGTCAGGATACCACACTTGGCCTGCTTGTGATATTACCTGTGAATGAGATGTTGTACATAAACTACATGCTGTAAACATTGTACATACGTACCTTGGCCTCTGAATCAGTGTTAGCTGGATCAGCTGGTATTGATACATCAACACTGCGAGTTTCAACAGCAATCACACCAACTGGTATTCCTCCCAAACTAGTAGCAAACAATAATATTGTACAGACACATCACACACATGCCTGTCCACCCACCCACATACACATGCTCCCCCCACGCATGCTCACATCACTTACCGTGCTCTCCCACATACCACAGTCTGAGCCCAGTTTCCTAATGTCTCAATGAAACTTCCTTGATCAAAAAAACCTGACTCCCATGAATCTCCTATGAATAAAACATATTACATTGTATGCAGTGATTACAAGACACACTATGTATTCTACACTGACCATTATTTCTTCCAGCTAGCATCCATCGAGGATCATACGGAGCTTTAGTGGGTGTGTACTGTATAACTCGGTCTACTGGATCAGATGCAGGCATAATAGGTAGTGCGGCATCTCTTTGCTATAAGAACAATGATATATACAGCTTGATGTATTAATACACTATCTCACAAATGTACTACGTACTTTACTAGCAGTGAATAAACAAGTTGTTTTTAGAGACAAAATACCTGATACACTTTGTTATAAATACAATAATGATCATGATCATATTTATTGGTAGGCTTGTGCAATACATTTCATGCTACTAAACACAATATTGATGGCCATTCACTTGCTATTACTACATCTAACATTACTGTCAACTTCTATACCGTACTGACCTTAGGCACAAATGCTAGCCAGTCCAGAATAGCCATTGCCCCAGCCAAGTCATCAGGTACAGTTAAATGTGACACACCTACAGTAGTACACACAAATAATTATCTTGTTATGAACAAGTTGATATTTTACCATCTTATAAGCTGGCAATGTAAACTACTGTTAATCTACTGCTATCGTATTAAATTGCATTGTGAGCAAATCAAGTGAACAAGATCGCTAAGGAACTTCAGCTTTCTACTCCAGTACTTTAGTGATAAAACTTTTTGAAAGTATAAAGTTGTTTTCAGCTGAAATTCTTACTGTGACACTATAGGCCAGTCTTCTTTTAAATGTTTTGCTATCCATAATATGACATGCCCACTTTTATAACAGAAGTGCTCGTCTGATGGTGAAACATCTTTTACTGTGACACGAACGGCTATTATAACATTGCCTTATCTTCTTTGGCAGGAATTTGACGCACTTCATTACTAAGGCCACACCCATCAATATTATCGATAGCAAGTGTCAAACTGTAAAATTTGTTAACCGGTCATTTAGGCTTTGTTTCATGTGAGTAGTAATATACGCGGTATGCCATCAAGGGCGACAAAAGTGATTTCATGAAACCTTGCTGGGCACAAATTTAATCAGCAAGATCATAAGCTTATAAGATAACTTACCATTATCATACATGATTTGTGTTCCACCCAACTGGGCATTGGACGTGTACACTTCACGTCCCAGCACTTTATTAAGAGCACCCGCTCCAGTCAGAATAATGTGCGAGTCCTCCAGCTGTATCACTCTCTGACCCAGTCTTACCAAATAAGCTCCTATCCCAATGGCTCTGCATGACACCTTAAGGGAGAGGATTACAAGATGGTTGCATAATGAACAGCATACCAAGCTGATAGTGAAGGTGTCTTGGTAAGCTTGTGAAGTTTCCCCTGCTATCATACCTGAACCTGATAGATTCTCTACTCCTAGTCCATGCTTCATTCCTGTACAGTGTATACAAATGGATGAAGTGTGTTGTTATCGAACTACCTATGATATCGGTGATCTTGTAACGTGATTCCCCGTCTTCATCGATCAGTTCTGTATGTACTATAGCCTTGCTGTCACTGTTCAACTACAAGGCATCATGTTTATTTGTATAAACACAACAATTGGTAAGTAAAATTAGGGTTGGGACATAAAATGTTCAAATATTCAGATATTTGTTTGTTAACCACTATTTGAAATTTATTTTCACCGCATCCTTGGTTTAGTAATTCAAATTTATTTTGGAGAAACACATGAAATGATACAGGCAATATCTAATGAATATGTGGCTTATATAACAATGTATGTTGTAATATACCATCCTACGTAGTTCATTTTCTTGGCACTAAAGAATGTTTGAACATTCGTTTGTTTTAGCCAAAATGTTCAACAACTGATGATCATCCCAGCCCTAATACATGAAAATGATGTTAAAATACCTTTTTAAAATCCACTGGTGTCAAATAGAGATATTTGAATCCCTAATATCAAAGGATACACAGTAGAATGATATAATGAGGCCTTTTATTACCTTGTCAGGAGTACTGGGATCAATCCATGCTATCTTGAACAAGCTTTTCACTTCATTAGCCA